>CAWUFW010012408.1:0-544058 GCA_963921515.1 Calotriton arnoldi
GCTGGCGGCCACATAGGAAACCTGCCAAACCCACATTTCTGAAAAGTAGACACCAGGGGCTTCCGGGAGGTATGGCTTGCGTGGATCCCCCAACGTTTCCTTACCCAGAATCCCCTGCCAAACCTCACTTTTAGCTGAAAACAATCACTTTTTCCGCACATTTTTGTGTGGGAAAGTGTGGCATCACTGGCCTCACACAAATTTCCTACCACCAGCGTTCCCCCAGGTCTCCCGATAAAATGGTGCCTCACTTGTGTGCGGAGGCCCAAGTACCCGGTGACAGGCAAGGGCCCACAACGTATTGAGCGGCCTCAAAATGGCCTTTCACAAAACCACCTGGTTTTGCAAGGGGAGTCACCTGGGTTTTGGCCTCGTGCTCGGCGGCCATCTAGGGAAACCTACCAAACCCACACATTTCTGAAAAGTAGACACCCGGGGGCTTCCAGGGAGGTATGGCTTGCGTGGATCCCCCAACGTTTCCTTACCCAGAATCCTGCAAACCTCACTTTTAGCTGAAAAAATCACTTTTTTCACACATTTGTGTGTGGGAAAGTGTGTGCATCACTGGCCTCACACAGAATTTCCCTACCACCCAGCGTTCCCCCAGGTCTCCGATAAAAATGGTGCCTCACTTGTGTGGGAGGCCCAGAGTACCCGCGACAGGCAGAGGCCCACAACGTATTGAGGCGACCTCAAAATGGCCTTTCACAAAACCACCTGGTTTTGCAGAGAAGTCACCTGGGTTTTGGCCCCGTGCTCGGCGGCCATCTAGGGAAACCTACCAAACCCACACATTTCTGAAAAGTAGACACCAGGGGCTTCCAGGGAGGTATGGCTTGCGTGGATCCCCCAACGTTTCCATACCCAGAATCCCCTGCAAACCTCACTTTTAGCTGAAAAAATCACTTTTTCACTACATTTGTGTGTGGGAAAGTGTGTGGCATCACTGGCCTCACCACAAATTTCCTACCACCCAGCGTTCCCCAGGTCTCCCGATAAAAATGGTGCCTCACTTGTGTGGGAGGCCCAAGTACCCAGCGACAGGCAGGGCCCACAACGTATTGAGGCGACCTCAAAATGGCCTTTCACAAAACCACCTGGTTTTGCAGGGGAAGTCACCTGGGTTTTGGCCCGTGCTCGGCGGCCATCTAGGAAACCTACCAAACCCACACATTTCTGAAAAGTAGACACCCGAGGGCTTCCAGGGAGGTATGGCTTGCGTGGATCCCCAACGTTTCCTTACCCAGAATCCCCTGCAAACCTCACTTTTAGCTGAAAAAATCACTTTTTTCACACATTTTGTGTGGGGAAAGTGTGGCATCACTGGCCTCACACAAATTTCCTACCACCCAGCGTTCCCCCAGGTCTCCCGATAAAAATGGTGCCTCACTTGTGTGGGAGGCCCAAGTACCAGCGACAGGCAAGAGGCCCACAACGTATTGAGGCAACCTCAAAATGGCCTTTCACAAAACCACCCTGGTTTTGCAAGGAGGAGGTCACCTGGGTTTTGGACCCGTGCTCGGCGGCCATCTATAGAAAACCTACCAAACCCAGACATTTCTGAAAAGAAAAGTAGACACCAGGGGCTTCCAGGAAGTGTGGCATCAGTGGATCCCTAACGTTTCCTTACCCAGAATCCTTGCAAACCTCAATTTTAGCTGAAAAAATCACTTTTTCACACATTTGTGTGTGGAAAGTGTCGGCATCACTGGCCTCACACAAATTTCCTACCACCCAGCGTTCCCCAAGGTCTCCAGATAAAATGGTTGCCTCACTTGTGAATGGAAGGCGCCAGAGCTACCCCGCGACAGTACAGGACACAGAGCGTCTTGAGTGCAACATCAACATTGCCTAAGTGCAGACACTGTTTTGGGTCAGACCTGTCGTGAGCTGCACCTGGTGAGTAGCAGAGTCTTGTGTGAGGCCAGTGATGCCACACTCCCACACACAAATGTGTGAAAAGCTGATTTCAGCTAAAATTGAGGTATGCAAAGTTCTAGCTAGCCTGAGATCATATGCATTCTCAGACCAGTGTCAACTGACAGATCTGCGATCTCCATGCAGATCGCTAGGTGACCACAACGGTAATTTTGAATAGGCAGTTTTGGAGTAAACTCTCGCTGTCGCCAGCTGGGCCTCCACATCAGGTAATTATCTCGACCTGAAGAACTAGTGTGACAGGCTTGTGAGGCCAGTGAGCCCTCCCACCGAATGTGTGAAAGAAGTGATTTTCAGCTAAAATTGAGGTTTGCAAGGGATTCTGGGTAAGGAAACGTTGGGGGATCCACGCAAGCCATACCTCCCTGGAAGCCCCCGGGTGTCTACTTTTCAGAAATGTGTGGGTTTGGTAGGTTTCCCTAGATGGCCGCCGAGCACGGGGCCAAAACCCAGGTGACTCTCTGCAAAACCAGGTGGTTTTGAGATAGGCAATTTTGAGGTCGCCTCACTACGTTGGGGCCCTGCCTGTCGCGGGTACTTGGGCATCCCACACAAGTGAGGCACCATTTTTATCGGGAGACCTGGGGGAACGCTGGGTGGTAGGAAATTTGTGTGAGGCCAGTGATGCCACACTTTCCCACACACAAATGTGTGAAAAAAGTGATTTTTTCAGCTAAAATTGAGGTTTGCAAGGGATTCTGGGTAAGGAAACGTTGGGGGATCCACGCAAGCCATACCTCCCTGAAGCCCCCGGGTGTCTACTTTTCAGAAATGTGTGGGTTTGGTAGGTTTCCCTAGATGGCCGCCGAGCACGGGGCCAAAAACCCAGGTGACTCCCCTTGCAAAACCAGGTGGTTTTGAGATAGGCAATTTTGAGGTCGCCTCACTACGTTGTGGGCCCTTGCCTGTCGCGGGTACTTGGGCCTCCCACACAAGTGAGGCACCATTTTTATCGGGAGACCTGGGGGAACGCTGGGTGGTATGAAATTTGTGTGAGGCCAGTGATGCCACACTTTCCCACACAGAAATGTGTGAAAAAGTGATTTTTTCCAGCTAAAAGTGAGGTTTGCAGGGGATTCTGGGTAAGGAAACGTTGGGGGATCCACGCAAGCCATACCTCCCTGGAAGCCCCCGGGTGTCTACTTTTCAGAAATGTGTGGGTTTGGTAGGTTTCCTAGATAGCCGCCGAGCACGGGGCCAAAAACCCAGGTGACCCCCCTTGCAAAACCAGGTGGTTTTGATATAGGCAATTTTGAGGTCGCCTCACTACGTTGTGGGCCCCTGCCTGTCGCGGGTACTTGGGCCTCCCACACAAGTGAGGCACCATTTTTATCGGGAGACCTGGGGGAACGCTGGGTGGTAGGAAATTTGTGTGAGGCCAGTGATGCCACACTTTCCCACACACAAATGTGTGAAAAAAGTGATTTTTTCCAGCTAAAAGTGAGGTTTGCAGGGGATTCTGGGTAAGGAAACGTTGGGGGATCCATGCAAGCCATACCTCCCTGGAAGCCCCCGGGTGTCTACTTTTCAGAAATGTGTGTGTTGGTAGGTTTCCCTAGGTGCCAGCAGAGCTAGGTTCACAAACTACAGCTAGGCATTTTGCCAAAAAGGGTCATTTTTCACTGCGAAATTGAGGTGTGACCACGTTGCGTTTTGCGCCGTTTCCTGTCGCAGGCACTAGGCCGACCCACACAAGTGAGGTACCATTTTTCTCGTTAGACTTTGGGGAACGCGGGGTGGGTGGAAATTTGTGGATCCACGCAGATTCCAGAACTTTCCACCACAGAAATGTGGGGAAAATGTGTTTTTTTGGACAATTTTTTATGTTTGCAAGGGATTCTGGGTAACAGAACCTGGTGGGAGGCAGTCAAGTCACCCCATCCTGGATTCCCGGGGTGTCTAGTTTTCAAAAATGTATAGGTTTGCTAGGTTTCCCTAGGTGCCGGCAGAGGTAGGGTTCAAAAACTACAGCTAGGCACTTTGCCAAAAAAGGGTCATTTTTCACTGCGAAATTGAGGTGTGACCACGTTGCGTTTTGCGCCGTTTCCTGTCGCAGGCACTAGGCCGACCCACACAAGTGAGGTACCATTTTTCTCGTAAGACTTTGGGGGACGCGGGGTGGGTGGAAATTTGTGGATCCACGCAGATTCCAGAACTTTCCACCACAGAAATGTGGGGAAAATGTGTTTTTTTTGACAATTTTTTATGTTTGCAAGGGATTCTGGGTAACAGAACCTGGTGGGAGGCAGTCAAGTCACCCCATCCTGGATTCCCTGGGTGTCTAGTTTTCAAAAATGTATAGGTTTGCTAGGTTTCCCTAGGTGCCGGCAGAGGTAGGGTTCAAAAACTACAGCTAGGCACTTTGCCAAAAAAGGGTCATTTTTCACTGCGAAATTGAGGTGTGACCACGTTGCGTTTTGCGCCGTTTCCTGTCGCAGGCACTAGGCCGACCCACACAAGTGAGGTACCATTTTTCTCGTAAGACTTTGGGGGACGCGGGTGGGTGGAAATTTGTGGATCCACGCAGATTCCAGAACTTTCCACCACAGAAATGTGGGGAAAATGTGTTTTTTTTGACAATTTTTTATGTTTGCAAGGGATTCTGGGTAACAGAACCTGGTGGGAGGCAGTCAAGTCACCCCATCCTGGATTCCCCTGGGTGTCTAGTTTTCAAAAATGTATAGGTTTGCTAGGTTTCCCTAGGTGCCGGCAGAGGTAGGGTTCAAAAACTACAGCTAGGCACTTTGCCAAAAAGGGTCATTTTTCACTGCGAAATTGAGGTGTGACCACGTTGCGTTTTGCGCCGTTTCCTGTCGCAGGCACTAGGCCGACCCACACAAGTGAGGTACCATTTTTCTCGTAAGACTTTGGGGAACGCGGGGTGGGTGGAAATTTGTGGATCCACGCAGATTCAAGAACTTTCCACCACAGAAATGTGGGGAAAATGTGGTTTTTTTGACAATGTTTTATGTTTGCAAGGGATTCTGGGTAACAGAACCTGGTGGGAGGCAGTCAAGTCACCCCATCCTGGATTCCCTGGGTGTCTAGTTTTCAAAAATGTATAGGTTTGCTAGGTTTCCCTAGGTGCCGGCAGAGGTAGGGTTCAAAAACTACAGCTAGGCACTTTGCCAAAAAAGGGTCATTTTTCACTGCGAAATTGAGGTGTGACCACGTTGCGTTTTGCGCCGTTTCCTGTCGCAGGCACTAGGCCGACCCACACAAGTGAGGTACCATTTTTCTCGTAAGACTTTGGGGGACGCGGGGTGGGTGGAAATTTGTGGGTCCACGCAGATTCCAGAACTTTCCACCACAGAAATGTGGGGAAAATGTGGTTTTTTTGACAATGTTTTATGTTTGCAAGGGATTCTGGGTAACAGAACCTGGTGGGAGGCAGTCAAGTCACCCCATCCTGGTTTCCCTGGGTGTCTAGTTTTCAAAAATGTATAGGTTTGCTAGGTTTCCCTAGGTGCCGGCAGAGGTAGGGTTCAAAAACTACAGCTAGGCACTTTGCCAAAAAGGGTCATTTTTCACTGCGAAATTGAGGTGTGACCACGTTGCGTTTTGCGCAGTTTCCTGTCGCAGGCACTAGGCCGACCCACACAAGTGAGGTACCATTTTTCTTGTAAGACTTTGGGGGACGCGGGGTGGGTGGAAATTTGTGGGTCCACGCAGATTCCAGAACTTTCCACCACAGAAATGTGGGGAAAATGTGGTTTTTTTGACAATTTTTTATGTTTGCAAGGGATTCTGGGTAACAGAACCTGGTGGGAGGCAGTCAAGTCACCCCATCCTGGATTCCCCTGGGTGTCTAGTTTTCACAAATGTATAGGTTTGCTAGGTTTCCCTAGGTGCCGGCAGAGGTAGGGTTCAAAAACTACAGCTAGGCACTTTGCAAAAAAAGGTCATTTTTCACTGCGAAATTGAGGTGTGACCGCGTTGCGTTTTGCGCCGTTTCCTGTCGCAGGCACTAGGCCGACCCACACAAGTGAGGTACCATTTTTCTCGTAAGACTTTGGGGAACGCGGGGTGGGTGGAAATTTGTGGATCCACGCAGATTCCAGAACTTTCCACCACAGAAATGTGGGGAAAATGTGTTTTTGGGACAATTTTTTATGTTTGCAACTGATTCTGGGTAACAGAACCTGGTGGGAGGCAGTCAAGTCACCCCATCCTGGATTCCCTGGGTGTCTAGTTTTCAAAAATGTATAGGTTTGCTAGGTTTCCCTAGGTGCCGGCAGAGGTAGGGTTCAAAAACTACAGCTAGGCACTTTGCCAAAAAAGGGTCATTTTTCACTGCGAAATTGAGGTGTGACCACGTTGCGTTTTGCGCCGTTTCCTGTCGCAGGCACTAGGCCGACCCACACAAGTGAGGTACCATTTTTCTCGTAAGACTTTGGGGAACGCGGGGTGGGTGGAAATTTGTGGATCCACGCAGATTCCAGAACTTTCCACCACAGAAATGTGGGGAAAATGTGTTTTTTGGACAATGTTTTATGTTTGCAAGGGATTCTGGGTAACAGAACCTGGTGGGAGGCAGTCAAGTCACCCCATCCTGGATTCCCCTGGGTGTCTAGTTTTCAAAAATGTATAGGTTTGCTAGGTTTCCCTAGGTGCCGGCAGAGGTAGGGTTCAAAACTACAGCTAGGCACTTTGCCAAAAAGGGTCATTTTTCACTGCGAAATTGAGGTGTGACCACGTTGCGTTTTGCGCCGTTTCCTGTCGCAGGCACTAGGCCGACCCACACAAGTGAGGTACCATTTTTCTCGTAAGACTTTGGGGGACGCGGGGTGGGTGGAAATTTGTGGATCCACGCAGATTCCAGAACTTTCCACCACAGAAATGTGGGGAAAATGTGTTTTTTTTGACAATTTTTTATGTTTGCAAGGGATTCTGGGTAACAGAACCTGGTGGGAGGCAGTCAAGTCACCCCATCCTGGATTCCCTGGGTGTCTAGTTTTCAAAGATGTATAGGTTTGCTAGGTTTCCCTAGGTGCCGGCAGAGGTAGGGTTCAAAAACTACAGCTAGGCACTTTGCAAAAAAAAGGTCATTTTTCACTGCGAAATTGAGGTGTGACCGCGTTGCGTTTTGCGCCGTTTCCTGTCGCAGGCACTAGGCGGACCCACACAAGTGAGGTACCATTTTTCTCGTAAGACTTTGGGGAACGCGGGGTGGGTGGAAATTTGTGGATCCACGCAGATTCCAGAACTTTCCACCACAGAAATGTGGGGAAAATGTGGTTTTTTGACAATTTTTTATGTTTGCAAGGGATTCTGGGTAACAGAACCTGGTGGGAGGCAGTCAAGTCACCCCATCCTGGATTCCCCTGGGTGTCTAGTTTTCAAAAATGTATAGGTTTGCTAGGTTTCCCTAGGTGCCGGCAGAGCTAGGGTTCAAAAACTACAGCTAGGCACTTTGCCAAAAAAGGGTCATTTTTCACTGCGAAATTGAGGTGTGACCACGTTGCGTTTTGCGCCGTATCCTGTCGCAGGCACTAGGCCGACCCACACAAGTGAGGTACCATTTTTCTCGTAAGACTTTGGGGAACGCGGGGTGGGTGGAAATTCGTGGATCCACACAGATTCCAGAACTTTCCACCACAGAAATGTGGGAAAAATGTGGTTTTTTTGACAATTTTTTATGTTTGCAAGGGATTCTGGGTAACAGAACCTGGTGGGAGGCAGTCAAGTCACCCCATCCTGGATTCCCCTGGGTGTCTAGTTTTCAAAAATGTATAGGTTTGATAGGTTTCCCTAGGTGCCGGCAGAGCTAGGGTTCAAAAACTACAGCTAGGCACTTTGCCAAAAAAGGGTCATTTTTCACTGCGAAATTGAGGTGTGACCACGTTGCGTTTTGCGCCGTTTCCTGTCGCAGGCACTAGGCCGACCCACACAAGTGAGGTACCATTTTTCTCGTTAGACTTTGGGGAACGCGGGGTGGGTGGAAATTTGTGGATCCACGCAGATTCCAGACCTTTCCACCACAGAAATGTGGGGAAAATTTGATTTTTTTGACAATTTTTTATGTTTGCAAGGGATTCTGGGTAACAGTACCTGGTGGGAGGCAGTCAAGTCACCCCATCCTGGATTCCCCTGGGTGTCTAGTTTTCAAAAATGTATAGGTTTGCTAGGTTTCCCTAGGTGCCGGCAGAGCTAGGGTTCAAAAACTACACCTAGGCACTTTGCAAAAAAGGGTAATTTTTCATTGTGAAAATGTGGTACGTCCACGTTGCATTTTGAGCCATTTCCTGTTGTGGGCACAAGGGCTACCCACACAAGTGAGGTACCATTTTTATCGGGAGACTTGTAGAGCAACTGTTATTACCTATTGACTTTCGATGCATTTCTGCCTTCCAAATGAAAGACAATGTGTAAAAAATAAGTCATTTTGAAAAATGACCTATAATTCTCATGCTAGTATGGGTACTCCCAATTTCGGAAATGTGCAAATATCTACTGTTTCTAAAATCTACATTTTGTTCCCATTTCAGAAATACATAGGTGTCTTTCATAACAATTTTTCCATGTATACATTTTCCCAAAATAATTGCTATATACCCGGTACTTAAAAAAAATCATTGCAAGATGTTGCTCAATTATTGGCTCTGGGTTCGTCGGGTTCTTGGTGAACCTACAAGTCCTATATATCCCCACAACCAGAAAGGTCCAGCGGATATAACGGTATATTGCCTTCAAATAGCTGTCATAATTAGAAGAAGTTACAGGTGAAAACGTTGACACAAATGGCTGTTTTTTTCAACTAATTTTCATTTTTTCCTTTATTTAACTGTTAGTTTCTATAAGGAAAACTTTAAGGATCTACACAAATGACCCCTTGCTGAATTCAGAATTTTGTCTACTTTTCATAAATGTATGGCTTTCCAGGATCCATTATTGGTTTCATACCCATTTCTACCATTAACTGGAAGGAGGTTGAAAGCACAAAAATAGCAAAAATAGGCTATGTCCCAGAAAAATGCCAAAACTGTGTAAAAAAGTTGGTTTTCTGACAAAAGTCTGCTTGTCCCTGAAAGCTGGGAAGATGGTGATTTCATCCCCACAACCCCTTTTTTGATGCCATTTGCAGGGAAAATCAAGACGCTTTCATCTGTAGCCCTTTTTTGCCTTTTTCCAAAAAAACCAAAATTTAGCTGTATTTTGACTAATTTCTGGGTCCCCTCCAGGGGAACCCACAAACCCTGGGTACCTTTACAATCCCCATGATGTTAGAAAAAAAGGACGCAAATTTGGCATGGATACCTTATGTGGTCAAAAAGTTACAGGGGCCTAAGCGCGCACTACCCCAAATAGCCAAAAAAAGGCTTAGCACAGGAGGGGAAAAGGCCTAGCAGCGAAGGGGTTAAAAAAAATATATATATATATCTTTTATTTTATCCAAATACAAAAAGATCAATTTGTAGTTTTAAAAGTCATGGAAAACCATAGTTTTCACAAATGTTAAAAAAGTTTATACTGATCACACCACAATACATGGAAAGGGCAACACTAATATAAAACAGAACAGAGAGTACAAATAAAGACAACACAATTTGTCATGAGAAACATACACATCCGTGTTCTTATAGTAGTTGATCTGGAACACAATATGAATTTTAATACATGATCTATAGTTCCTGACTCTTCACGGATTATGTTACAGACTAGAGCGTCGACGCGTTTCGATGGGTAAACTTATATCACCATCTTTTTCAAGACCGTATATAATAACTCTCTGGGACATCTACACATGCCTCGTAATTCTTATATCCGGGTGAAAGGATGTATCCTATTCTTGGAATTTTAATACGAGGTGTCTACCTCCGTCTTCTTCGGGTATAATTTGACTCGAAGTCTTTAGGAAGTTATTTCTTGGTTTTTCTTAGGTATATGATAGTAGAACTAATTCACTCCATGCATGATTCAATATGTTACATCAATTGTCCATGTTCTCATATATTTAAATTTTTCTGTCCAATCTATAAAATAGAGTTAACCAAATACACTCTATGTATGTATTATTTCGCTATTAGTTCTTGGCATCACCCTTCACAAATCGGGTCTGTCAGCGTGCTATCGAGTCACGTCCTTCGTCCGGTTAGTTTCATTCATTGAATGGACAATTGATGTAACATATTGAATCATGCATGGAGTGAATTAGTTCTACTATCATATACCTAAGAAAAACCAAGAAATAACTTCCTAAAGACTTCGAGTCAAATTATACCCGAAGAAGACGGAGGTAGACACCCCGTATTAAAATTCCAAGAATAGGATGTCCCAGAGAGTTATTATATACGGTCATGACTTTTAAAACTACAAATTGATCTTTTTGTATTTGGATAAAATAAAAGATTTTATTTTTTTATTTTTAAAGTGTCTATATTTTACTTCTGTTTTGTTTATACAATCTCACATAGACCATTACTCTTCCCTTGTATGCATGGTGAATGAATGGTGCATAGGATTGTGATGCATTAGCAATAGTGGGTGTTGATATTATTTGCAGGTTGTTTTGATCAACCTTAGAACATGACAACCCTGATCCCTCAGGATCGTGGAAACAATATACCACTTTTCGCTCAGTCACTCGTGCTCACTTATTCGGTCTCAGAGAGTTACACAGAAGAAACAGTTTGGCGTGTTACAATAAGTATTTATTGCACAGTTGTTCTTCTAGTGTAAAATAGATGTGCTGCAATAATCGTTAGACAGTAGCAGATATATAAGATTAGCAGTATAGTGAATATAAATGGATAGCACAGTTCTACCATTTTGCAATAATCATAAATGCATACATGAATATAACATGCATGATAAAAGAAAGCGCGTACACCTACGATGCCTATCTAGATGTACCTAAGTGTACCTAGCATGTGAGTAGGTGTGAAGCCAAGAATCCCTCTAGGATTTAGTCGAACCCCATTACCTGAAGTGTGAGAATGTAGGAGCCCTTCTTGGTCTCGAGTTGGACACCCCGCGAGGGATGTTCAGACCACTGTCAGCTGGAGCGTCTGCATGCAGGAGCTTCAGCGTCTCTGTCAGTGTGTCGGCCTGGAAGTCACGGTTCCCTCTGCCTAATGCTCAAGATGTGCAGTATTTATGCATAAAGTATCTAGGGTTCCTTTGTCCCTTGTCTCATGTATTAGCCATTGTTGGATTTGAGGATGACGTATGGGATGAACCTTGTACGTAGATATGGTGGGGTAGGTGGTGTAGCCCCTGCCTGATTTCCGAGAACCCTTATGAATATTCATTCATACTGTGTGAGTCTATTGATGAAGTTATAGGCCTCTATTGTTTAGGAGAAACCCTCCTTCTGCACCCAGGACTAGAACTAGGTAAAGGTTCAATCCTAAAGGCTCGTTACTGTGTAGTATAGGGGGGAAAATGTAGGTAACGGTGTATGATATTACCCGGGCCTATATAAGGGTACCTATATGAAACATAAGACCCACTCCTCTTCCGAACAGTCAACAATGATAAAAATGCTAGCAAACTATTCTCTTTATTAGGTAGTAGTGCATTAAAACTTTGTAAAAACAGTGTCTTAAAATCAGTTTTAAAAACAGTCTCAGAGGGGAGAAAAAAAAGGAATTTTGGAATTGCTTCTTAAGCCAAAGTCCTAGATGAGTTCGTTTATATAAGTCAAACCACTATAAGTGTCAGGAGGCCATGCTTTTCAGCGAAAGTGTCAATTTAAAGGAAATGTTCCAAATATAGTTGAGTTTTGGAGAAAAAGAACAAACTGAATTCTTTCCCAGCACATGATGAGCCACTTTTAGATTAAGTGTCCTGGGTGGAAGACGCAACATCGTCGTTGCTTGCTGCTGCAGGGGACGGTCCTTGTAACACCTCGCAGAGTACGTCAATGGAGCACAGATGATATTCATAGCTGCCAATAGCTGGTGTAGAGGCAGCTGGTGCTGTAGTCGATACCTGAGTGCTAGTGGTGGAGCTGATGCTCAACCCAGTTGTAAAAGGCACCTGCGGGTTCTCGAGGAATGCAGCCATCAAGATGGGAATACGCTGGGGACATTGCCGAGCGTGGGCCCTCAGGGGTTCCAGCCTGGTATTCAAGTCCGCAGGCGTGTCCGATGCAAGTGTCAGACAGAGATCCAACACGCATTCTTCACCACAAAAAACAGGCATCTAAGAACAGGTAAGATGCAGTCCATCCAGACTGGTCTAAACGATAGGAACCAAGAGGCGCTCAATTCCCGTAGGCGAGGTGTGCCCAGATGCTGTACCATGCGCTCACGGTATTTGCGCTCCAAGAGTGCTTTTGCCATCTCGTTGGTGATAGGGCCGTCCATTGCGGAGCAGAAAAATGACAATCAGGATTCCTGCGTTAGAAAGCAGGATCAGCGGAAGACCTCCAAAAACGCTTCCCAATACGGAGTGTATAAAGTTTGGAATAACTCCGAGGATCGTCTGAAAGGTGCTTAGAAATCCTGACCCTATGGTCTTAAATAGGTGTACAATACCACTCGTATCAGACATATTGAAGATACGACCCACCATTTCTGCGAAATGAATGGGGCAGTTTGTACGTATAAGTGCCTGTATCTCAGTCGAGGTCCTTGCGATTTGAAGATCAAAGGTCTCTCGAGTGGAGGTTAAGGGTACTGTTTGCTGTAAAAGCATGGCTTTCAGTCTGCTCAAAGTATCAAACTGTATAAAGGAAACATTCAACGAAGGCCATAACGGCGCCTCCCTGACTGTATTTACTGGGGGAAACAATACTTGCATACAGCAAGTAACCCTGGAGTTCACAGTGACCAGATAGGCAATGCCCGGAAGCATCCCACAGCAACCTTGATCGTTCAGCATCAAGTAACTCCCATTCGGGGGGCGCTAGAGGGCGCCAGGCAAGATGGCCGCACATTAGTGCTGCTCTGCCCGGCTGAGCCCATATCCATTTAATATCCGCCCATTATTATTGCATCGGAGCCTGTCGCTGCCTGCATTGAAGTGCGAGCTTATGCTGCAGAGGGGGAGGTGAGCTGTTTCGCCCTGCGGCCATCACAAAAGCTGAAAATCGCCTCTCCAGCGGAACCCGCCGCGCGGCAACATGGCGGCCACCGCGTCCTGCCTGCTGTGATCCCCGCTACCTGGCCTTCCTGTGTGGGGCCCTGCGCGCTGGTGAGCGACCCTACTGGAAAAGATCCTTTTGTGAGGAGTGAGTGGCGACTGAACCTCGGAGCCGCCCGGGGCGCGGGAGCGCCATCCAATTGCCTTGGTTCTATTGGCCGGGGCCGGCCGCAGGGCGCTGCGGCCTATGATCCCATACCTGAGGGGCCCATTGGAGCCGCGACCGAGCGGCGCGACGTGTGCTGACCTGCTGGAGCGGCGCCGAGTCCTCGCCTGAGCACTCCGGGGCCGTGGGGTGCGGCCTGCCTCCGCTGCTTGTGTTGGTGCCGATTCTGGTCCGGACCGGGAGCAAGCTGATCTCCAGCGGTGGGGGGCCCTGAGTGGACAGCGCCGTCGGCGGGCTGCGGTGAGTGGGGTGCGGCCGGGCTCCCAGCCTTTAGACACGGAGGTGGGTGAGGGCCGGAGGGCCGGGTTGCGCTCTGCGAGCTGCGGCCTGTATGTGCGGCGTGGGGCGCTGTGAGACTGGTGTGATCCGGCGTGGAGGCTGACTAGGAGCCTGGTGCTGGCCCTTTGAATCCCGCTACCACCACTAATAACTGGACCCCATCTGCGCTGCTGGGGCAGCTGACTACATAACCCCCAGAGGCAACCGCTGTGAACCACGATACCGACTGGCTCTCTGGTTGTGACCGGATCGCGGGTCGGAGGCTCCTGGGGCCTACCCCGTTCAACTAATTTTAACGTTATCCTGGCAACATCAGCGGGGGCTGACATCTGGCATTGCCGGCCCCAGCAGCCTGTGTCCACTTGCCTGTGCCTGGTGCACTGCTGCTCCTGCGTTTTTGGTGGAACCGGAGGGCCGGCTGTGTGCTGCTGGGCCCAACTCGACGTGGGAGACTCTTGCCACACGACTCTGCTGACCGCGACGTGCGGGACCTGGGCCTTGATTGCGTGGGAGGCTCACCCACTTACGCCCGGTTCTCTCTTGCTATGGGGCGCACTGACAAATCGCAGACTCGCCTCCCGTTTGAGGCACGCAAATCTACCAAACCACAGCAGCGTGCTGCCTCGGATTCGGAGGCGGATGCGCCTGGGGAGGGCCCTTCCACATTGGAATCCACCTTACTTGCCATGCAGAAAAGTCTCCAGTCCATCGTGGGGACAATGGCCGCGGTAAACCACAGACTCGACCATATGTCCTCCCAACTTGACAAACAAAATGTGAGAATGGGTGAAATCGAACAGCGAGCCTCCACCAACGAGGACGGCCTGAGCGAAGTGGCGGACAAGACTCTTCAAATGGAGAAGGTGCTGGCGCTTATCCAAGCGAAAAATGAAGATTTGGAGGCCAGGTCTTGCCGCAATAATGATATCACTTAATGAAATTTTAAATACATGTGAAAGTTTTAAAAGTTCAGTCGGACCGAATATATCAAAATCAACTTTGTCCCAAACTATACCATCCGGTATAGGAACTTCTGTGATGTTCACTGATGACAAGTCTCTTTGTTCATGATGTGAAGATTGATGTGGCTTTAAAATCAAATTAACTTTTTGGGCTGTAGAGCTTTGTTGAAGGTATCATCCATTAATAAGCATGCTAAAAGTTATAACTAAGCCTAGCCAGAAAAGAAAGAACAGTATCCCAGTAATTACCCAGAGTTCTAACCAAGGTGATACCAGGTAAGTCTTTTTGAGAAAGTTTAGAAAGTCTTTAACTTGCTGCTTGCGTGATTTTTGGGCTGGCGTTGTTTCCGGTTCACTTGAATCCAAAGAAAACGTATTAAAGTTCATGAAGTAGCCAGAAGCAGTTCGATCAATTGTAGGAATTGCATCGGGATTTGTTGAAATTGCATTTTGCTCTTGTCGAGGCATGTTGACGTAGACGTCTGTATTTGGTCTAATTGCAACTTGTGTGTTATTTTTAATTGAATTTTGAAGTTGAACTTCGTGTTCAAGGGGAACGAGTTCCATAGCATTGTTGCTTAGTCCTTCATTCCGTACAGGAGCCTCTTCAAACGTGATGAGTCTTTCTGTTTGAACTTCTTGGATGGTAGCTAGAGGAGGGCGTCTGCTACTGTGGAGTCCACGAGGCCTACTGTTCAGTATCAGCCACATAGTGTGGTTTGATTAAGTCGATTGAGACAAATCGTTTCTCCTTTTTCCCGGCAAGAGGCAGCAAAAGTACATTTCTTGTTCCTTTAACTGCTAGGACAGGTACAGGTTTTCTGTATGATGGTCCAAATTCTTTTTTGTCCGCTATTTTCTCTCTGACCAGATCCCCGACTTTTGGGATCCAGACAGGTCTTGCCGTGACTGCCTTGACTTCCCCAGTGGCGGTCTGTTTTAAGTGGACGTTGCTTTGTTGTGTCCTGGATTCATTTAGATCCTGTAAAACAGCCAAACGATCATGGATATCAAATGGTTTCTTATCCGCCACTGCGCCTTCACAATCAAGATCAGGTACCCACATTCTCGTCCCAAATAGGACCTCATATGGAGTGACACCCCCTAGAGAACTTCTTGGCTGGTTATTGAGTGCCCGTTGTACCCCATATAGGTGATTGACCCAACTACCGCCCTTGCCTAATACCCTAGCTGTTAAAGATTGCTTTAAGTCCCGGTTTTTCCTCTCCACAACCAAATTTCCCTCAGGATGGTACGGAGAGGAGTACCGCAATGCTACGCCCATACTTTCCTTTTTTTTTTTTTTTCCTTTTAAAAAAAATTTCTTTTTATTTTTTTTATTTTTAAGCAGTGCAAACAGCAAAAAATATAACGGTACCAAATACCTCAGCACCCCCTCCACCCCCTCATAGTTCAAACGATAAATATATTAGCCACTTAAAAAGGAAAAAAGTTAAAAAATAATTCATATACATCATAAGCACAATCATAATTTTTAGGTCACCGCATATTCCCCAATTTGAAACATGTAAATAAAGTTCAGTCCTAAGGTAAGAAAATACAAAAAGTGCGAGTGCTTCAATTGTGAGACCATGGTCATAATGCACAGGATGTACAGAATGTAGCAGTTAAAGTGTCCTGTGCTCACTGTGTAAAATTGTGCAAAATAAGCCAAACAACCCAACCATCCAAAGTTATCATCAGAATAAAGAGACCTTAGCCAATTGCGGCCAGGGAATAGACTATGCAGAACAAGAAAAACCATAATTTATCATTCTTCAATACCCCAAAGCTTCAATTTTAAGAGGAAGAAAAGCTAAAACCATCCTCATCTCAAAGTTCATATCCATGTTGTAATATCCTACTCTCAAAAAACAGATATGTACAGAATAGGTTAATAAAGTGAGTAAAAATGACCAGTATAAATGACCAGTTGAAATTAACATTGACCACGCAGAAAAAAAAAGGGATGTTGACAGATTACGGCCTAACAACAAGAGTTCCAATGGCTAAAAAACATTACTCTTGATTACAAACAGTATGTCATTAATCATTAGTTCAGATAAACGGAAATTGAGCTTTAGCTCAGTGGGACCACAAACCTACGTGCTACGAAAGGTTAGAATAAATCTCGGGGTAGTATTCATAGATAGTTCCCGTTCAAAAAAACAAAATTCCTTAATCACTAATCTGAGTGAGCCACCTAGATAGGGGCTCCCATATTGTTAAACCCTTCTTTTTGACCCGTATGCCTTTTTTGGAGTAGATGGCTTTCTCAAGATTACAAGTGGCAATAAGACGGGCTAGCCATTGAGAAAATGAGGGAGGGTTTGGGTCTATCCATGCTGACGTGATACATAACCTATAAATTGTCACAGCGACAAATATCAAAGCCCCGCCATTCTTTCTATCTACAATGTCCTGAATACCCAGCAAGATGGTTGCGGGTGATAGCGGAATATCTTGTTTTAGAACCTTTTTAAAAAATCCTGAATTTGGTTGATCAGAGGCCCCAGTTGTGCGCAAGAGGCGAACATATGTATAGAGTCTTCTCCAGATTCCGCACATCTGGGGCATAGCGTTCCCCGGCCTGTCCCCCACTTCGCGATTCTGCTTGGTGTAAGATAAAGGAAAAACCAGTTTTAAAAAACTGTGCCTGAAGCTTGGCTGAGAGGAGGTCGCTCTGAGCAGCACGTAATGCAAGGCTAAAAACATTTTCAGTAGTGTCTAATTTTGCTGCCATTTACAAGAGACTCTAGCTAGATCGTCAGGCATAAGGTTATTCAGGGTTAAATAAATATGCCCGATGCGAGGCATGGGGGATCCGCATAGTTTGTTAATTAAGTCATTTGGAGCAAACCCCGAGGGCCCTCCGGTTTTACAAGTCAGAAAATCCTTAATTGCTAGATATTTAAAAGCCTCATTATGGCTCAAGTTGTATTGGGTTTTAAGGGCATCGAAGGTCAAAATACCTTCGGTTGAAAAGAAGGCCCCTAGCTTAAGAATTAAGCCAATTTTGAAAATAAGATCTCCTGAAAATAGTGCACAGATTAGGGTTGTGGTTGTTGGGGGTATAATAATTCAACCTACCTAGGCCTAAAAGTTTCCGAACAGAGGTAAAGACCTTAAATGTACCCATCAAAGACTTAAATCTGACCTTTTTATAATACCCATATTCCACCTGACACCACAAGCACCCCGAGGCCTCGGGCCCAAGCAATAATTCAAACGGAGACGGGATTAGCGTTGTTGTGGTCAAAGGTTGTTCTTGTAGCAGTATAGAACATTTTTGCAAAACTGTAGCCCAATAATATAATCTTATGTTAGGGAGTGCCCAACCCCCTCTGTCTCGAGGAAGGGATAAGAACCTGAACGCTCTTCTGGGTTGGGAGTTTGCCCCGATAAATTGAGAATAGAGACGTTCAAATTTCTACAATAGTACGTTTGAGAACTCCAAGGGAATAGCTCTAAAAAAAGAAAGCAACTTTGGAAAGAATATCATTTTTAACACGTTGCAACGTCCGACTATAGTCAGATGCAAGTTGTTCAACCTATTCAATGCTCTTTTTGTTTCTGCGGCCAAGGGGATCAAGTTTTCTGAGACAATTGAGTCGGTGTCGTCAGCTATGCTTACACCCAAATATTTCGCCCTGGCGACGACTCTCATGTCAGTCCATTTGATTTTCTCGTTAACAATAATCTGGGTTTTGTCTCTGTTTAGGGCATAACCAGATATCTTTCCAAATTCTTGAGCTTCTGATTCGATGGCTATTATGGCTTTTTCCGGATCAGAAGTCACCAGGGCCAAGTCATCGGCATAAGCCATAGTTTTTGTTTCTAGGCCGAATCTATTGATAGCCCTGATATCTGGATTGGTTTGGAGCCTTTTTATTAGGGGATCTATATATAAGGCAAAAAGCAACGGGGAGCAGGGACAACCCTGCCGCGTCCCTCGTGAGATTACAATCTGCTCAGTGGATTGTCCATTTATCGACAGACTAGCTGTAGGGCTGCAGTAAAGGGCTTTTATTGTTTGAATAGCTTTGGGCCCAAACTGCATATTTTCCATGACCCTCCACAAAGACTGCCAGGAGACCCGATCAAATGCTTTTTCAGCATCAAGCAGTATTAACGCGATCGGGTCCCCTGTAGTTTGAGCAACATCGAACAAAGTAATGGTTCGACGAATATGATCGATAGTGCCTCTCTCAGGGATGAACCCATGTTGCCATTTGGAGACCACGTGTTCGATGATAGAGGATAATCTGGCCGATAAGATCTTAGCATAAATTTTAGAATCCCCATTAATGAGAGTGATTGGGCGGTAAGAGCCCATTTGTAAGGGTGATTTATCTTTCTTAGGGAAAATAACAATTTTCGCTATTGCCCAAGACGCAGGTGGAGAAGCGCCATTGAAGATTAACTCGATTAGAGTCATAAAAAAATCTTTTAATGGTGAAAAAAAGATCTTATAAAATTCCACAGGAATACAATCAGGCCCGGCCGCTTTGCCATCAGGCAACTTAAATAAAGCCATGGTAACTTCTTCCGGAGAAGGAGGGTCTTCTAATAAGTCATGATCCTCAGGACTAAGTTGTGTTAAAGATACTGCGTCTAAGTAATTATCCATCTTTTCCCCCAACGGTTCTTGCGGTCCAACTACTTCTTCGGAATATAATTTCTGGTAGAATTCGTGAAAGGCTAATCGAATTTTATTGAGGTCGCTCGTAGTTTACCCTGAGGACGTCTGTATTGTCTGTATTTCATTAAGGGTTACTTGTTGCCTTGTTCTAACGGCTAACTGGTGGCCGATAAGCTCACTACATTCATAAATGTTTTCTCTTGAGGCAGCCCATTTAGCCAGCGGCTTTCTCGGCCAATATCGTACCAATTTTAGCCCTTATGCCCGAAGCAGCTAATTGTGCAGATTCTATATCAGCACCCTTTTGGACTGCTTCAGTTAACTTCTTTTCAGCTTTTGCGAGCTCTCCCTGGAGCTCCAAGGTTTTTTTTTTTTCCTGCTTATTTTTCCTTACAGAGAATTGTAGGGTTTCCCCTCTGACACATGCTTTCAGTGTGTCCCAGACAACCATTACGGGGGCAGACCAAATATTTTCAGCCAGAAATTTCTCGGTCCATCTTCTCATGTAAGTCTGGTACCCATTATCATAAAGAAGCACTCGCTCAAAGCTCCAAGACGAGACTTCTTTGCGAGAGGCTAACCCTGTTATGTTTAAAATAAGTGGGTTGTGATCGGATAAAAAGCAAGGAGCGATATCAATATCACATTTGCCTATCAGAGAAGATGAAACAAAGAAATAATCCAGCCTTGCTAAAGAAAGATGGGGGGCAGAGTAGTAAGTAAAGCCTGGCTGGCTCGTTTTCAGATAGGCCCAAACATCAATGAGCCCATGTGTGTCCATTAAATTCCTAATAGCTTGAAATACCTTAGGTTTTCGACCTGTGTATCTCCACTGATTACTCCCCCCCCAGTCACTGGGTAGATTGATATTAAAATCCCATTTAGGATCACAGGAAGAGGCCAGTGAGCTAGTTCGCTATTAAGCCAGTTAATTACCTCAGCATCATCCACTGTGCACCCATAAACAGAGCATAAGGTGAATGGAAAGCCTGAGGATAGCCGGCATTCAGCCAAAACCCATCTTCCACGAGGATCGGCCTTGGTACGAATGGGCTGTAGTGAAGATCTGCTCTGTGCTAAAACCCCCACCCCTCTCACCCGTGCCCCTTGGGATGTCCCCCCCCCCGACTAATTTGTATCCAAGTGTATCTAAAAGGTGTAACTGTGAGCCCTCAATGTGCGTTTCCTGGAGGCAGACGACGTCAGCCCCAAGTAGACGCAGCCCCTGGGCCACCTTCTGTCTCTTCCGGGCGTCATTTAAGCCGCAAATATTAACGCTGATTGTTGTGTTTGTAGTCTTATTCCCCTTAAGGGACACCGTATATGTCCTTGCCATCTGTTGTCCCTGCGAGGACACCGTTCCGCCTGCTGACGTCACCTGCAGTCAGCTGTGCCCTGACAGATGACAGCTGGTGACCGTCGCGGCAGTGCACTATCTACGCTCCGTGTGGAGCCCGTGTTGGTTATAAATAAAGGACTCGTTCTTTACACTCTCCAAGCGTCCGAGAGTCTTTACAGAAACTGGCGACGAGAACCAACACATGAACCCACCAAAAAAAATTTTAAGAAAATTAAGGATTTAGTGAAGAATGCCCGACAGCACCGATTACGAAGGCAAGGAAAAGGGAGAATATAATTGAACCCCAACGTCACTGCGGACAGGGAAGTCTGTCAATACATTAACCTACGTGAGGAGCCTTCAAAAGCCGAAAAATCATAAGGTAAATCTAAGCGTGTCACAGCTTCAGCATTATGGAGAAAGAGAAGAAAGAATTGTAGTCCACGTATGTGTTGTGCCTGGACGTGGAATACTAACTATGCAACTAAGGAAAATCCAACAGAGGAACGTGGAATGCAAAGAGAATGGATTCAAGGTGAAGTTCAACTGCCAAATCCCAACGGAACCTTACCGTTAAGAGAGACGGTTCAACGGACGCAGGGGCCAACAGCCTTCGGAGCTTCGCAGACGTCATCGACAGCTGTGATCAGCAGGCGCTGTGACGCACGTACGTCTACGTGAAGGACTGCAAGCAAATAGCAGAGACAGCTTTCGGGTGACGTATATGCACGCTGCGTGCGCCATCTTGAAATTCACCGAGTAAAAAAAAAAAGTAAACAGAGCCTCCGGAAGCAGTGTGCAGGGGAAAAGCAATTCGCCGATGGGATTAGTGTAAAACGGAAGCTTGAGCCGCACTAATTAGCACAAAGTGGACAGTTATAAAAAAAAAAAAAAAACGTGTTTAAATCAGAGATAGAAGGAATTAAGTACTGTTCATAACACAAAGGGTCCATCAGGAAACTCGAGTGTAAAAAGACTTAAGGACTAGTCAAAGCGCTATAAATACACCACAGTATTCATTATCAGCTATACATATATACAGCTAAAAAAATCAAACCTAATTGAAAATGGAATAGTATTCAGGCTGAACAACTATAGGAAAAAAAGAAAAAAAAAAGTATACACACCATTTATGTATTAAAAAGATAATAAAAAACTACATAAAAAATGGCGAGTGGATACCTATGGAATCTGACACCACCACAAACATTCTTGCCCTCAGGAGGGGAACCAATTACAAAATGGGAAGAGTGGAGAGAGTATTTTATGAACTATATAGAGACAATAGGCGACGTGGAAGATTTAAAACCGGAACAAAAGTACAAAATGCTGTTGCACTGCCTCGGTGCAGGGGGAATCAAAGTGTACAACAGTATCAACAAGAAAATAAGGGAAGAAAATGAAGGAGACACGTTTGTAAATGCCATAGACGATCTCAACAGCTACTATAAACCTACCGTGTGCGTTGGCGTTGACAGGTATAAATTCTTCCACAGGAAGCAAGGTAGGGAAGAGACAATAGATGATTATGTATCAGTCCTCAAAAACTTAGCGTTAAATTGTCGTTTTGGAGGCCTACATGACGAATTCATCAGAGACCAGATTGTAATGCAGGGGTCGAATACCAACATACAAGACAATCTATGGGCAAAGGGAGAATACCCTTTGCAGAATATCATCGACATCGCAAGAAAGGCAGAATTAACCGGCCGGTGTGCTAAGGCAGTTCTCGCAGAGAATAAGGAGAAGAAAGAGGGAGAAACGGTAGCAAAAATAGGTGATCAGAGATACACTCCCAGACAAAGTTGGAACAATAAGAGCCAAAAGAGTACCTACAACAAACCACAGGCAAATAGCAAGAGAAGATGCTACAGATGTGGGAACAACACACATTTTGCAGATGACGTAAAATGCCCGGCACGAAATGTGAGATGCACATATTGCGGAGTAATGGGACACTTCTTGAAAGCATGCCGCAGGAAAAACACAAGAGTAGTCAAACTTGTGGATGAAGAAGAGCAATACAAGGAGGAAACGTCTGATGAAGATGACACAAACATGTTTGTGCTGAACTTGGAGGAGGAGCAAATAGAGAAGGAGAATGGAAGCATTGCCACTAAAACAAAGAAACCAATGTGCGACATGAACATTGGTGGAGTGGAAATTAGAATTGTAGCAGACTCGGGATCACCCTATACTATCGTCAACAGAGAAGTATGGGAACAGAAATTCAGTCCAAGCATTGGCAATGAACTGGAGAAGGCTGACATCACTATTAAATCTTTCACTGGGGAAAAATAGATGTTTGTGGATATAGGAAGCTCAGTTTTCAATTCAAGGGGAGAGAAGCATTGAGGAAATTGTACGTGTCAGCTGTGGGTCCATCAGTCCTAGGGTGGATGGATCAAGGGAGCCTTGGTATCATACTCGATCCTAGCAAAAGCGATCCAGTGTTAGTGGTGCAAAGCCAAGACAATTACAGTAAGTCGTTACGAGAAACATACCCAAAAGTATTCAGCGGCGAAATTGGCGCACTCAAAGGGTACCAACACAGGATAAAGTTGAAGCCGTACAACATTCCAGTGGTGCACAAAGCACGGAATTTACCCTTCGCGATCAGAGAGGAAGTGAAGGAACAACTAGAAAGTCTACTTAAAGAAGGGATAATCGAACAAGTAGAGGCCTCAGAATGGATTGCACCTCTTGTCGTAGCAAAACGTCCGAACGGAAAATTGAGACTCTGCATTGACCTAAGAGACTTAAATGAAAATATAGTGGTTGAGCAATTTCCCTACCCAGAATAAGCGAGATGCTTGCCACCACGAAAGGAGTAAAATGGTTTTCTACTATAGACCTAAAATCAGCATACCACCAGGTTCCCCTACATCGCGAGAGCAAGGAACTAACATCTTTTATCACGCCATTCGGGTGCTACAGATTCACAAGAGTACCTTTCGGTCTGGCATCAGCAGCTGCAATGTTCCAGAGACTTATGAGCAACATTTTTAAAGGGGTGCCTGGCGTACTGATCTTCCAAGATGACATCCTCGTAATGGGCAGATCAAGAATGGAACACGATGAGAGAGTGAACAAAATTTTGGAGATCCTCAATTCAAAGGGTTTAACTGCGGAGCATGAAAAGTGCAGGTTCGCATGTAATTCTGTTAACTACCTAGGACATGAAATTACTGGTGAAGGAATACGTCCAAAAAAGGAACTGCTGCAGGCAATCAGCAAGGCACCACAACCTGGGAACAAAGATGAACTGCGGTCCTTCCTAGGGCTTGTTGAATTTTATGCAAAATTCATTTGTAACTTTTCAAGCAAAACACACACGTTGAGACAACAACTTAAACTAAAAAACAAATTCGAGTGGACAGAGGACTGCAATGTGGCTTTCGACAGGTTAAAAAAGGAAATGTGCACTGCATTGCCATTGCAGGGTTTCGATCCAGCACTAATGAACATAATAACAACAGATGCAAGCTCTAAAGGCCTAGGAGCTGTACTCACGCAAAGGGACACCAGTACAGGAAAAGAATACACTATTGCTTTCGCTTCACGTTCCCTAACGAGCTCAGAGGAGAAATTCTCTGTAATTGAGCGTGAAGCACTGGCCTGCGTATGGGCACTCGAACACTTTAGGCAATTTGTATGGGGCAATAGAGTCACCCTGTGCACAGATCATAAACCACTCGCAAAAGTTTTCACAACCAAAGGACTATATGCAGCGTCACCCAGACTGGCAAGACTTTCAGTACGGTTGTTCGACTATATATATACAATCCAATATGTTCCTGGGGTGAAAAATGTAGTGGCCGACTATCTAAGCAGAATGCCAGTCGATGTAGATAACCCTACAGTAAAAGAAGAAACTGAGGAGTCATGCATAGCAAATGTAGAAGAGAAATTTAAGGGCATTTCGAAAGAGGAATGGATGGAAGAACAGTCGAAAGACACAGTACTTGGTCAAGTTACGGACATGCTATCAAGGGGATGGCCAGCCAAGAACAAGTTAGATGAAACGTTACGCCATTTTTGGGAGGTTAGAGACGAGCTATCGCACGAAGAGGGATTGCTCTTAAGAGGCGGGAGAGTCGTGCCCCCAGCAGCCTGAGGCCCAGGATCCTAAACATTTGCCACGAGGGACACCTGGGGATTGGCAAAACAAAAGGCAGAGTAAAAAATAATTATTGGTGGCCTGGCATCAGCTTGGCGGTGGAAAGATGTGTCGGAGATTGTGCCCTATGCCTAAATTCAGATAAGACCAAAGTAACCTTCAGACCGCCCCTGCATCCTATTCCATGTCCATCAATGCCTTGGGAGCGGATTGGTGTGGACATCATGGGACCTATAACGGATCAAGGTGAGCAGTGGTACATCATAGTCACCATTGACCATTTTTCAAAGTGGCCCGAACTAAAATTCGTGAAAAAACCAGATGCTACGTGCATTGTAAAATTTCTGGATGAAGTCTTCACGCACGAGGGTCTACCCAAACAAGTCATCAGTGACAATGGACCGCAATTCGTGTCAGAAACATTCAAAAAGTACATGGAAAGGAATCAAATTGAACACAAAACGACCTCAGTATACCACCCAGCCGGCAACGGAGCTGTTGAACGCTTCAACAGAGTGATCAAAGGGATAATTCAGTTGGCGTGCATCAATAAACTGAACTGGAAACAGGAGACACTGAGAACACTCTGGGCATTTCGTATAACACCATGTGAAACCACTGGACACAGTCCGTTTGAGATCATGCGGGGAAGGACACCGTTGTCCAAGGACAATGTAGGTTGGATCAATGCCTCAAAGAGTGTACACTGGTCTTCCAGCAAGATGATGGAGAGGTTGTCAAAGGCTCAAGCGTGTAGTAAGGCAAAGTACGAACAAAAGCATGGGTGCAAGCCGGTAGCACTCAAAGTTGGAGACATAGTGAAAGTAAGAAGAAGTGGTCACATAGGCAAAGGTATGGACAGATACTCAACACCCCTGTCTGTCCAAAAGCTGTTTTGCAACTCAGCATTGTTGAGCGATGGCAAGGTTTGGCACTTTTCATCCCTATCTAACCACAAACAACTCCATAAGGATCAGGACAGCCTTCAACCCGTGAACTCCTTTGAGGAACCACCAGTGCCTGGAAAGAATTCCAATGGCTATTTCGGATGGTCAGACGATGAATCATGCTCCGGGTTTTCTACCACGGATAACCCCACGCACGATTTCTCTACCCAGCGAACACCCTGCCAGACGCAAGATCCTTCCAGAGGTATCACACCTGCGCGAACATACAGACAATTGCCATCCACGCCCATGCTGGACTCCACACGCCCTGTAGGTATAAGCAGGACTGGAAGGAGACTGTTACCCCCTGTTAAATATTCAGACTATATCTGTGAGTGATGCTACTCCCCACCTCATTTGGTTCCCCAGCCCACACTGCTGTCTCCTCTTCCCTTCCTACCTCCTTTCCCGTTTCTTTCTGTTCTCTCTTCTCCTCTCCCAACTTTCACTCTGCCTAAATCTTACCTGCCCTATTCCCCCACGGTTGTTGTTCCTCTCAGAAGGGAAGATGTGTTGTGTTTGTAGTCTTATTCCCCTTAAGGGACACCGTTTATGTCCTTGCCATCTGTTGTCCCTGCGAGGACACCGTTCCGCCTGCTGACGTCACCTGCAGTCAGCTGTGCCCTGACAGATGACAGCTGGTGACCGTCGCAGCAGTGCACTATCTACGCTCCGTGTGGAGCCCGTGTTGGTTATAAATAAAGGACTCGTTCTTTACACTCTCCAAGCGTCCGAGAGTCTTTACACTGATACATCTGAAATTAGTTGCCATGGTCAAAAAGAAGTTTTACTCATAAATGAAAAACAGCAGAAACGTCTGATTCCTCAACATATCTGATTTTCTATAGAGAGCTGCATTGATCATCCACAACTCTTGACTAACTTTGGCATTGTCTACTTTAAAACATTCAACTAGAAATATACTTTCTTGTTTCTTTTTCAAATTTCCATGTTCATTATTTGCTTTTTTCCTTCTTTTTTTTTCCTGGCCACAGTGCCAAGTAAAACAAAAAAATATAAGTGGTTAAGTGAATACCAACGTCCCCCTCCCCTCTCGATGTCCCCACCCTCCGCACAGCACCTACCCCCCCTCCACCCCCCCTATCTTAGAGCAATCAGGAATAACCTGAGTGATGACTGCTCGTGGTAAATCCCCGCCACCCAACCCCGCCATATTTACACAAACCAGGATTACAAAAAACAGAAGTTTTGGCCCAGAGAGCCGGCAGACAGCCCAAAGAAGTAAAAAAAACCTGAGAACTAAACTACGACAAATGCAATTATCAGCCCTAAAAAGCCAATGCCTTCCACACCCAAAATAGGGGTTGTCTTAAAATAAGCCATCTCTAACAAGACCTTTGGCAAGACCCTAGGATTCTGTGCAGCCTACTTATGATACTTTTAATCTGTTTTTATTATCATTTTCTAGATTTTATCTCTTCTAGATACTCTTGGGCTTTGATTTCAGAGGTGAAAGTGCGAGATGACCCATTTACAATAATTTTCAATCTAGCCGGGTTCATTAAAAAAACTTGAGCTCCCAGCTGTTGAAAGGGTACAAAAAGCTGACGAAGACGCCACCTCCGCTCCACCGTGAAGTGGCAAAAATCGGGCTTCGCAAAAAAAGACGCCCCTTCAAAGCACTTAAGAGAGTTAGGTCGTGCCTGATCATAGACTAACTGTCTTAATAGAAAGTTTCCAAAAAACACGAGGAAAGCCCTGGGTTTTTCTCCACTGTTATTACTGCCCTCATATTGTTTTTTCAAGTTGAGAGGGAAGCGATGAGCACGCTGTACTTCATGGTCCCAGTTCCATTCAGGATGACCTGGAAAAGCCCCCCCCGGAGTAGCTTCACTATATAGCGCCGCGGGTCATCACCTTCTACCCTTTCGGGAATCCCTAGGAGGCGGAGATTGTTCCGGCACTGGCCGTTCTCCTGATCTTCCAGCTTCCACATCACGTCCGTCATAAGGGTACTTTGAGATGAACCAAGCTCTTTTAGGGCGGCGACCTCTGTTTCCAGGCTTTCCGTGCGGCTTTCGACCAGGGTGACCCGATCCCCTATATCAGAGCAAACTTTATTCAACTTCCTCATGTCCCCCTGTAGCTTCTTGGCAGCCCCCTTAGCTAGCCGACTATCGGATCTAACCTCCTCCTGAAATTGTTTGATTGAGGCTAGTATGACCATCAGCGAGGGTTCTTCGGTGGTACCACCAGTGGGGCATGCAGGAGCTCCTGCTTGCTCAGGGTTCATAACGGGCTCTTCACCGAAGGACAGAGCAACATGGGAGTCAGAATAGTCCCATTTAAGCTGGCTGCACTGTTTCGCATTACTACGCCCGCCCTTCAGGCACTGCACAGTCCCGGTTTCATTAGGAAGGCTTTTACCATTAAAGTCTGAAAGTGCCCCATCAGCTGAGCTGGAAGAGCATTCTTCCTCCGCTGAATCAGATCCATCTGAGACCGAGAAAAAATGTTCCCCAATGGAGTCAGGAGAATGGGGGGGGTAATGTCACCGGAATGTTATTAAAATCTAAGACAGGAGTTATCAGGCCGGTAGCCCCCCCCCCCCCCCTCTGAGTTTTCGAGGGCAAAATCTCCCCTGTGAGGGCTTGAAAGGGAGCTTCGGAGTTCCGGGAGTC
This sequence comes from Calotriton arnoldi, assembly GCA_963921515.1. Classification (NCBI taxonomy): domain Eukaryota; kingdom Metazoa; phylum Chordata; class Amphibia; order Caudata; family Salamandridae; genus Calotriton; species Calotriton arnoldi. The sequence goes on from CAWUFW010012408.1 coordinate 28,124, forward strand.
AGTAGCAAAAACTAATCCCTCAGTTCCTAATGGCTGCCCACTAGGGATAATCCCTTGAGTACCTTGTACAGCTTGTACTTCTGGTTGTGTTAGAGTACCAGCGCCTATAGCACAGCATGTTTCCACTACCGAGGTTGTAAGCATGGTTTCCCTTGTGGGGGCCGGGAGTTTGGTAATAGCAAACATTTTGGCAATTGAGGGTTGTGGGTTTAAACTCTCCTTGGGGGCACCGCTTCCTCCTGGTCTCCCCGTATTTTTTTTTAGCCGTGCCCGTCTCCCTTTTACCTTTCTGGGCCGGCTCCTGTGCTGGTCCTTCCGTGCCTCCGTGTCCGGCGGTGAGAGGAGCGTTGATGCTGCCAGCAGCAGTTTTTGACTTAGCTCCTCGAGCTCCACGAGAGGCCATCTTCAGGTTACGGCGGAGTCGAGCTTCAGCAAAACCCGGAACAGCTGTAATTGCAGCCGGCGGTAAAAAGCTCACGATGAAAACGGCCACAGCCAGCAGTCCGAGTAAGTCACAGACTCTCCGTGTCAATAAAGCAAACACAAGGAGATGATGAACGGAGCACTGAAACTTTTCAGACACTCACCCCCAGTCACAGATCTGGGTTGAATCCATCATCATTCTTTAGCTCACTTCGCCACCCCAGTTCAGACACAGCTATATGCAAATCAGTCTTGACCCTGTGCCTCATTGGAACAGTCCAGCCCGAACTGCCAAGCCATGTCTTCCCTGGACCGGAAACAAGCATCCTGGGACCGGTTTTGGGCTAACAGCCCTCATCAGCCAGGCTAGCTTGAATCCAGTGGCAAAGTGAGCAAGGGACCCACGTCTGGGCATACCCTGCCAACTTAGGGCGAACAAAGCAAACACAAGGAGATGATGGACGGAGCACTGAAACTTTTCAGACACTCACCCCCAGTCACAGATCTGGGTTGAATCCATCATCATTCTTTAGCTCACTTCGCCACCCCAGTTCAGACACAGTTATATGCAAATCAGTCTTGACCCTGTGCCTCATGGGAACAGTCCAGCCCGAACTGACAAGCCATGTCTTCCCTGGACCGGAAACAAGCATCCTGGGACCGGTTTCGGGCTAACAGCCCTCATCAGCCAGGCTAGCTTGAATCCAGTGGCAAAGTGAGCAAGGGACCCACGTCTGGGCATACCCTGCCAACTTAGGGCGAACAAAGCAAACACAAGGAGATGATGGACGGAGCCATGAAACTTTTCAGACACTCACCCCCAGTCACAGATCTGGGTTGAATCCATCATCATTCTTTAGCTCACTTCGCCACCCCAGTTCAGACACAGTTATATGCAAATCAGTCTTGACCCTGTGCCTCATGGGAACAGTCCAGCCCGAACTGCCAAGCCATGTCTTCCCTGGACCGGAAACAAGCATCCTGGGACCGGTTTCGGGCTAACAGACCTCATCAGCCAGGCTAGCTTGAATCCAGTGGCAAAGTGAGCAAGGGACCCACGTCTCAATAAACAGGTCCGCGACCAGCACATGGAATTGCAAATAGCGCCAGCTTCGGGGGAACGGTAGCGGCGTCCTCCGGCCGATTTCGTAGCCGTACGAGACTGCACGCGTGATCCAGGCAGCATAGTCAAGGGCCGATTTCCCTTATGGCGTGGGCGGCAGTGTGGCTGAGAGTTACACGAGCGCCATCTTGCTCTGTTTTCCCCGCCGCCCATACTTTCCATGGCCTCTTTGTAAGCCCGAGAGCTAAACGCCGGGCCACGGTCAGAATGTAACATGCCAACTGCGTATGTCCCTATAAAGACTCGCAAATCTTTGATAACAGTTCGAGCGTCAGCCGAGCGCTGAGGCCATACCCATAGGAATCTTGAGCAGGAATCCACTGCAACCATTATATACTTGTAAGCCCCATCAGACTGTAAGGGGCCGCAGTGGTCCAGATACACACATGCGAGAGGTTTGTCTGATTTTAATAGCGGTGTCTGCGCCGGGCGTGTTATGGTGGAGCCTTTCATCTGTTGGCAAATGTCACATTTCAAGACATAGGGGCATATTAGCAAGACCGGCGATAAAATTATCGCCGTTTTAGCGGCAGGAAACTGCCGCTAAAACGGCGATAATGGGCTTGCTAATATGCGTTATAGAATTCCAATAGAAGCCCAGGTTAGATGTCCTGCACATCTAACCTGGGCTTCTATTGGAATTCTGTAACGCATATTAGCAAGCCCATTATCGCTGCTTTAGCGGCAGTTTCCTGCCGCTAAAACGGCGATAATTTTATCGCCGGTCTTGCTAATATGCCCCATAGTCTTTAGTTTGTTTTGTTAGACCGGGCCACCAATAGCGCTGTTTCAGCAATGAAATAGTCGCTGTAACGCCTGTATGTGCAGAACTCAAACCCTCGTGTGCAGCAATAATTAAACCTTGCCTACGATCCATATTTGGTATTACTCTATCCCCCACTCCAGGAATCTGAGCATATGGAATGTTGTTTGCATCTAACTTGTAGGAGTACTTGAGTGGAAATTTCTTTGGTATTGCTGAGCTGCCTTTGCGCGAAGCAATGACAGCCACCATAATCTCACAGTCTTTTCTCGTTTTAGAACGAGAGATTGCCGCTACGGAAGCCGTGTGTACAGCCCCCTTTGCGGCTTCATCAGCCAATGAATTTCCTTCAACATGAACGCCATCACGTTGATGACTCAGTGTATGGATCACGTGAGCCCTCGGTAGTTCGTTCTTCAACTCAACTACCTGTTCCCATAGCATTTTATGCTTAATTGTGCCACCATTTGCGTCTTTAAACCCGTTTTGCTCCCAATGATGTAAATACTCATTGTATGACTGTACACAGTAAAAGGAATCACACACAATTAGTGTGGGGAATTCGTGATCCGTATTTACAAGTGCCAGTATCAGTACTTTTAACTCTGCCAACTGAGCCGTGCAGTCTCCTAGAAATTGCGTTTTTGTGCAACTCGGATGGAATTTTCCATCCTGCATGCGACCTTTAACAATAGCACATGCTGTGCTGTATTGTTGCTTACTCCCTATGGCCGGTTGAGCAGATCCGTCAGTGTAAATAATATATTCGTACTGATCTAGAGGCAATATTTCATTAGGTAGAGGATATTCTTGTTCGTATTGCAGGAATGCTTGTGTTTTTAGACTGGGATCAAATCTGTATTCAACGTCCGTTGCAGAAGGGAGAATTAGCCCATTGTATCCACCTTGGATGTAATGCTTTGGCATTCGGAATGCTAGCCTTCGTAACAGCCTGTAAGGCTGGTACTGGGGTGACGACGATTATGCTTTTCCCCTGAGCCAGTGCTCTTTCTCTTGCTACAGCGGTCTGAACTGCTGTCAGGATTTTTTCTGTTGAAGTGAAACGCATTTCTGCGCTTGTGTACAGGTGTGATTTGTAAGCGATTGGTACGGTTTCGCCTTCATTGAAGGTTAAGTAAGGGTACCCGCATTGACCCGCTATTATTCGGATCACTAAGTTGCGTACCTTTACGCGTGTCTGTAAGTGTTTGGAAGCTATCATGTCTTCTTGTAGTGAACGTAGGATGTTTGTGCGTTCCTGTGTCCAATGTCTGCCTGAAAAGTCAGGTTTTATCAAGTCGTAGAAAGGTTTTACTCTTTCTGAGTAATCTAAAATGTATGTTCTGCCAAAATTTAGGAATCCCAGTATTGATTGTAGATTTTTCAATGATTTTGGTGGTTGAAGCAGCGCACACTTTTCTAAAAAGTTAGCTGCCAGGCTTTTCCTTCACTTGAAAGCTCATATCCTAAAAACAGGACATTGAGGTGGGATATTTTTGATTTCTTAAAATTAAATTTGTAGCCCTCCGAGGCGAATCCCATAATAATGGTGCTCACCCTGGTCAAGTGCCTTTTTAAGTCATCGTCCGTCAGATATATATCATCCACATAGGTCAATGCTTCCTCATCAAAATTTTGTAGTATCTCAGTTACCCTTGCTGAAAATACCCCTGGGCTGTTCTTATACCCCTGGGGGACCCCAACGCAGAGAATGCAGTCAAATACCTGCTTTCAGGCGCTATATTTTGGCAGAAAAATCCATTTGAGATATCAAGAGTGGTTTTGTATTTCTTTCGCACAATGTTGTTAATTAATGCGGCACTATGTGCATTTTGGACAGCGAATGTCTTTGTGCAAGTGTTTAGATGTCTGTAATCTAGAACTAGACGATATGTATTGTCAGGTTTCATGACAGGAAACAAAGGATTGTTCATTGGTGAGGTGCATGTTTCAATCACCCCTTGGTATTCAAGTTGATCTAAGATCTCCTTGACCTCTTTTTTAGCTTGTTGCTTTATTGGGTATTGCCTCTGAGCATTTGGTGAAACTTTTAACGGGATCACGTGGTGGGTTGAATCCTCATCCCAACCGGCATGATTTTTGTACAATGCTGGAGCTAGGGCCACCGCCCACTCCTGTGCATATGCATGTTTAAGATGTATGGGAACGAGGTCAGAGAATGCTGGAAAAATTACCGTTTCTCCTCTAGGGCACTCCATAACGAATGCTGGCGGCCAATCTTGTTCTGCTAATAGGATGTCATAACCAGATGTTAGGTTTTTCCAAAAGAGACCTTTAACTTTCCTGGGCTTGTGCCCCTCCATCTGGAGTGTTATTTCATATAACTTATGTGGGATGCTCACCCTTGTATCTGGTGTTTCCACCGTGATGTAATCATTCAAGTCCGCTGTCACCAGAAATTCCATCAGGTTCTGGCGAGCTATTGTTACTTCTGCTGCACTGTCTAGCATCGTCAGAGCCCATTCCCCGTTCAGAAGCTGTGTCCTCAGAATTCTGGGCATGTCTGATCTTTAGCCCTGCAACCTTCTTCTTAAACTGAGGTTTTGATTTTGGCTTTTCTTCTTTTTTGGAAGTATAGTCCTGAGCGTGCTGCTTGTCTCTCGACTTTGTACGCTCCTCTTTGTGTTCTGACCGTCCTTCTCTCTCGGAGTTTTTCGCCGAGCCCTGAAAGGAACGTGTATCAGTATCCTGATACCTGTCAGGTTTCCTAATATTATCCCTATTCCTGAGATTATACCTCTTTTCAGAGGGCTCCTGTGGAGGAGACCTACCTCGGGATTCGGATCTCTTTTCTCTAAAATGTTGTTGTTTTTTATTATCCCACTTCTTTTTAGAAGAAGGTATCTGCTTGGAAGTGCCCTTTTCAGGACTGCCCATCAGTTGGGGTTTTAAAGCTTTCCCACCCAAACTGTCTCTGCCTAATTCTGCATACGCAGTTTCAATTATTTTGGGCAGTTCGTGTTGTTGATCCAACGGACTGTACTCCCTTAGGCGTTGGCGCATTGCCACTGAAGCTGCTTCCCCTTTAATATTAGCTAGTATTATGGCTGATACCTGGTCATAGTTATTTAGTAACTTCATCCCTAAGTTCAGAGCAGGCTCTGCTCCGTACTCATTCTGTATTTTTTTCTTAATACATCTGGTATCACCGCTAATGAAGGAATACCGTGTGTCCTGGTGTATATGGCAGCAAAGACTGTAACCCAAGTAACCCTGGGCGTAGGACTACGCTACGCTCGCGTTGTTTGTGCTACTACGCGCTACGCGAATTGCACGTAGCACAGTGCAAAAACGCATAGCGGGCATTTTTTGCTTGCTCGCGGTCCTCAACGTCAAGTTGGCGACCGCGAGCAAGCAAAATGACATCCCGGCGAGACTTTTTCGTCGTTCGCGATCAGCAACATCAAGTTGCCGATCGCGAGCGTGGAAAATAAACCTCCCGGCGAGATTCTCAACGCGGGAGGTCAGGTTTCTCATTGCGAGTGGTCGCGTATGCTTGCGACCGCTCGCGATGAGAAACTACCATTCCGCGTTGAGAAAACTGCCGCTCGAGTACAAATCTACTCGAGCGGCAGAAAACGACCGCTTGCACTGTGCAAGATGCCGTTTGCAATGATTGCACAGTGCGGACAAGCATCCGGCACTGTGCAATCAGTGCGAACAGCATTTTCCCTACCGCACTACGCAGTTCGCGTAGCTACGGGTAGCTTGCGTAGTGCGAAGTGCACTTCGCGTAGCGTAGCGCCACTACTCAAACTACGTCCAGGGTTAACCCCAAGAGGTGCAATCCTCTACTTGTGGTGTTATCCCCATGGGCAAGCAGATTGTTAGCATTCTGTGTTTTTCAAACGTGGTAGTATTCGGGAATACTGCCTCGAGCTGAGTTATTTTCTGAGCTACCCAGAATGGCATTTGTTCACATTTCGTGGGCATTTTGCCCATTACCGCGTGTAACGTTTGTGGTGTGATTTTAGTTGCTGTACCCTGAGATTGAGTTCCATTTGTTGCAACTGTTGCTGGTTGGACTGTGAAAGTCCTCATGACGAATTGCGTCAAGTTTCTGTAGATTTTTATTAAATCTTTGTTTTGTATGAGTAAATCAGGCTGTGGCATTGTTTCAATGTCAGGATGTGGCGTGTAGGCTGCTACTATTGGCCATGTTGCCCCGTCTCCTCCGAGCGGGCCTAATCTTACTCTGTTTCTTATATGGGGTAGGGCACCTTTAAACCAGTATAAGTGTTCCTGGTATGTAAGTGGAACCCCTATGTCCTCGCACGGACCATATTCCACTGGTGCATCTCCTTCTGTATAGAAGTGAAATGTTTGTGTTCTTGCATCTGCTTCTGGGAATGTAACCCACGAATAGAATACCTCTGTTTTGTTTGATTTGTGTGCCTCAATCACGAAAGCTACTAAGCCACCCCTAGGTGTTAAACCATATTCTAGTAGTTTCAGGGTGATAGTACGTCTGAATTTAGGTGCAATTTGAATTGCATTTAAATCTTCTTCTCCTGCTGAGAGGTGCAGATCCACTACGTTATTTTCGCCCTCAGTCATTTTGTAAAGAAGAACTTTGTTCAAGGGAACTTAAGATAAGGTGTTATGCACAGTTTTAGGTACACTATGTCCTTCAAGCTTGATTAACCAGCAGCCAATAAATAGGATATTTCGCCTACTCAGCTGTGGCGGAGTTTTGTGCCCACCCACTCCAGACGTCTCTGGTGTTTTGTGAGTAGGTGTCTCTGAGAATAGCACGACTGAACTACTCAGATTCTACTGTTAAATAATACCCAACCAACGTTGGCAGTGCCATGTCGTGTAGTTCCTATATTACCCATACAGGACCTGCGCGTTCGGATAACATAAACTAAGGGCTTGGTGGCAGACTGACTCTGAACACCCCCACCGAAAATGTTAGCCTGTTTTGCATTAGCTAGCTCACAGTGCCACTAGTGTCTCCTCTTATCAGGGAGAGAATTGTGTCTGGCAACCTTAGAACATGACAACCCTGATCCCTCAGGATCGTGGAAACAATATACCACTTTTCGCTCAGTCACTCGTGCTCACTTATTCGGTCTCAGAGAGTTACACAGAAGAAACAGTCGGGCATGTTACAATAAGTATTTATTGCACAGTTGTTCTTCTAGTGTAAAATAGATGTGCTGCAATAATCGTTAGACAGTAGCAGATATATAAGATTAGCAGTATAGTGAATATAAATGGATAGTACAGTTCTACCATTTTGCAATAATCATAAATGCATACATGAATATAAAATGCATGATAAAAGAAAGCGCGTACTCCTACGATGCCTATCTAGATGTACCTAAGTGTACCTAGCATGTGAGTAGGTGTGAAGCCAAGAATCCCTCTAGGATTTAGTCGAACCCCATTACCTGAAGTGTGAGAATGTAGGAGCCCTTCTTGGTCTCGAGTTGGACACCCCGCGAGGGATGTTCAGACCACTGTCAGCTGGAGCGTCTGCATGCAGGAGCCTCAGCGTCTCTGTCAGTGTGTCGGTCTGGAAGTCTCGGTTCCCTCTGCCTAATGCTAGCAAGATGTGCTGTATTTATGCATAAAGTATCTAGGGTTCCTTTGTCCCTTGTCTCATGTATTAGCCATTGTTGGATTTGAGGATGACGTATGGGATGAACCTTGTACGTAGATATGGTGGGGTAGGTGGTGTAGCCCCTGCCTGGTTTCCGAGAACCCTTATGAATATTCATTCATACTGTGTGAGTCTATTGATGAAGTTATAGGACTCTATTGTTTAGGAGAAACCCTCCTTCTGCACCCAGGACTAGAACTAAGTAAAGGTTCAATCCTAAAGGCTCGTTACTGTGTAGTATAAGGGGGAAAATGTAGGTGACGGTGTATGATATTACCCGGGCCTATATTAGGGTACCTATATGAAACATAACAGACAGACCTGGGGCTGACCATGCCAATGCAGATGTCCTTTCTAGGTTCTTCCACTTAGATGATGAGAATCACCAGGACATGGGTTAGTTGCTCATCACCTTTCATCTAGGAGGGGGCCAAGGGTCCTAAAGGGGTTGGTAAGTGTATCACACAGTAAGGTTGCACTACTACACAATATAATACACCCTATTTCTGCACAATATGCCTAATCTGTGGTCCCTGTCTGTAATCACTGATGGTTGTGTGTATTGAAGTAATATGCCATACATTTGTTTGTGATTTCTGATACCAACTGTTTATTTGTTTATTATTTTCACTGATGTTATTGCCAGAAAAATGGAAAGTTCAATAAATAAATTTGTTTAAAAAAAAAGAGGCCACATTTTGGCTACAAATAAATATATCGTGTAATATTTGCAGTTCCAAAGTATGTTCAGGTAGCGTTTGCACATTTAAAGATAAAGGGCCTCCTTTATAAGATTTTGATGCACTGCAGTGCAGCAAGTCTTCCTGCTGTGCGCCAAAAATAAAAGGGCAGAAATGCGCTGTATATACAAGATATGGTGCATTCTTGTCCTTCTCCCCTGCACCGGCTTACAAAAAGCAGCCGCGCTCCAGCGTAGGCACCATTGCGTCATTTTGCAAGGGTGCCTGCCCTGAGGGGATGATTGTTTTTGTGCAGGAAGGTGTCCCTTCATTAAAGGCATTTTCCTCTTTCTATGTGTGCTGCAAAATGCAGCACGCATAGAAAGAGGAAAAAACAAGGAGGAATAAAAGTATTTCTCCTCATTGCTCCTCCTTACGCCTCCCCTGGGGAGGCGTAGTATTCTGACACATTCCCAGGTTTACAAAATATTGTAAATCTGGGAACACATCAAGTTCCATGGATTATGCGTGGGAACACCCACAGCAACACCAATGGAACGCCCCTTTCAAGCAGAGTTATGCATGAAAGAGAAACATATTTACAAGGCCATGAAAAGTCCTGCTGGGTAACTTTACAGGGCCTTGCAAATATGGGGAAGCCCGCTGCCGGTGCGTTAATAAAAGTGACGCACCGTCAGTGCAATCGGCTTGTAAGTTTTAAAACTGTGGCATTGAGGCTTTGTGGCTCTGTGAGCAAGAGGTGGTTTTCATATCTAAATTAATGAGGATTTATGCCATCAATCTCGGAATGTTGGTGCTTGACTCAACCCAACAGGGACTGATCTTGTGACTTGTAGATTGCACAAAAATTAATACATCATATACATTAACACTTTTAAAAAATATATATTTTTATTGCAAACAACACAATAGCAGTACATCAGTGATACCATTGTCTTACATATAATTTGACTAGTGTGTTTACAGTTGTCTATTTTTCCATCAGAGAGCATACAACATCACTAATAAGTGTGTCTATTACTCCGTTCACAGCCCTCAGTACATGTGCCAGTGCCCCCAAATCGTTTCCCATTTCTTCAGACAGCCTCTGCTTTGGTAGATTGTACGTTCTGCCAACCAACACCAATCTACATCATTCTCCCAATCTCCAACCTCTGGTAAAGCTCGGGCTCCCTAACACGTGGCTATTTTGCGTTTTTCCACCACCGCTGCCAATGCCAGCCAAATCCTAGTGTATCTGGGCCATGCTTCTTCCCCCGGTACCACCAACAGGAACCATTTCGGCTCCAAGGGTACCTCCACTGCCGTCACCTGCGCCATAATTCTTCCAACTTTACCCCAATATGTCTGTGTCTCTGGGCATTCCCATATAAGATGGTAAAATGTTCCCTCCTGGCAACACCCCCTCTGACACTGTGACGAAACCACCCTCCTCAAGCGATGCAGTAGTCTCCTGGAGCAATATGTGCAGTGGAAAATCTTCAACTGGATTAGACGGAAATGGGAGCTGATCGCCACCTCCCTCGGCCCCTGTAGTGCCTCTATCCAATCTTCATCCTCTATCGGACCAATATCTCCCTCCCACGTGGCCCTCAATGGTCCCAGGATCTGGTGTAGTATTTACCAACTTTTTATATATTACTAATATTGCCTTCCCCTCCAAGGGGTCTGTCAGGAGTCTATCCTCCAGTGGGGAGGCCTCGGGGAGGTCTTCGCCCTCGCAAATGTGGCCCCAGCGGGCATGGCCCAGCTGCAGATATCGCAGCCATTCCCCTGGACCCAGGTCATACTCTTGTTGAAGGGTCTCAAACTTCACAAATGCCTGGGTCCTCCAGACATTCCCTAGTTTTTCAAGGCCCAGCAGTTCCAATTTACCAAAGCCCTTCAGCCTACCCACTTTGTCAAGTTGGTCACTGGCCCACAGGGGGGTCATTGCTGTCAATCTGCCTCCCCAACCCAAGTATTTCGTTGCCGCCTGCCAGGATTTAAGTCTGTCTGTGTATGTGCCTGCAGCCCCCGACCCACCCTCCTATCGTAGATTAGGTGTGCGTAGCCCCTGGCTCCTACAGGCTGGTTCCGTCCTGCCCCGAAACGCCCAGTCGTTCACCGTAACCAATTGGGTGGGCCAATAATACAATCTCACGTCAGGGACTACCGGTCCCCCATCATAAATACCTCTCTGTAATTTATGTAAGGCTATACGTGCTGCTCTTCCGTTCCATAGGAGGGAGCGCAACTCGGTCTCAATCGCTCGGAAGAACGGTGTAGGAATCGGATATGGAGCGTTTTGCAGGACGTAGAGTAGGTGGGGGAGTGTCAACATTTTGACTAGGGCAGCAGGCCCAATAGCGTTAAAGGCAAGGACCTCCAACGCTGGGCGTCTCTCTTAAATCTATCCAGTTGGGTTATTAGGTTCCTTTCATAAAACCTCTGATGGTTCCTTGTTATATTGATCCCTAAGTATTTAAACCCATCCAATTCCAGTGAGACCGCACACCTTGATGTCAATTTAGGAGGTCCCCCGCCAATGGATACAACAGGGACTTATCCCAGTTAATACGGTAGCCTGAGTAATCCCTGAATATATAGAAGATTTGCAGAATTCTGTCAATAGATTGCCTGGGGGGCCTGACATATAACAGAATGTCATCAGCATATAGGGAGATGCACTCCTCCCACTCTTCACCCACTGGAATGACCGACACAGCCAAAGGCTCTGGAGCCAGAGCGAACAGAATCGGAGAAAGGAGGCATCCTAGTCTCGTCCCCTTCTGCAGGCTGAATTTGTGGGATACTGTGGCATTGACTCTTCCTCTCGCCAGCGGTTGCTTGTATAATAACTTTATCCGGCTAATAAACTTTGGTCCTATCCCCATATGCGCCATGACCGCCCACAAGTAGTTCCATTCTACACTGTCAAAAGCCATCCTGGCATCCAGGGACAGGAGAGCTGAGGGCAGCGCGGGGTGCAGCTCATTGACATGTAGGACCCAAAACAATCTACACAGGTTGAGCCTGGTACCCCTGTGTGGCATAAAGCCTGATTTATCTGGGTGTACTAGAGAGTGAATCACTGTTCTCAGGCACAAGGCGAGCACCTTCGCCAGGACCTTAACCTCGAAATTCAGAAGCGATATTGGTCTGTACGACCCACAGCTCGTCAGGGGTTTTCCCTCTTTAGGTATCACTGAGATCAGTGCCAGGAGCTGATCCGTCGGTAAAACCCCAGCTTGGCTCGCTTCTTGGAACATTGTAAGGAGGTGCGGGCCATCTTATCTAGCAAGCCTTTAAACAGCTCCGGTGGAAGACCGTTTGGTCCCGCAGCTTTCTCCAACTGCAGAGCTCAACCCAACATTTTGAAAAATCTAAATTAAGCCAATTTTGTTGTGAAGGACACTAGTCATTATCTATGTTGGCTGAAAGCAATTAGTGTTAGCATGTGGCTGCCTTTGGCACTCTTATCAGCTCGGACAACACGATCTCCCTTGGAGACTTCAACATCCACTGGGGAAAAGAGGGTAACAGCCTTATGGACAGTTTTACATCCTTTCTCAAAAACAATGATCTCCAACAACACTGCCATAAACCCACACACCAAAAATGCACCATTCTGGGCCTGATAATCTCCAATTCCCTCAATCTACAGTCATTCGACCCCATTCCAGTCGACTGGTCCGACCACATGCAGATCCCACTTTCCCTCTCCGGCTCTTATACCAAAACTTCCAGGCAACGTAAGAAAGAGAAATTATGGTTCACGGACACATCCAGCCTTGACACAGAAGCCAGGGCGAGCATGGCACTTCCTACCCTAATTTTGATTACACCCCACGTTGATATTAATGAGGCCACTTACAAATAAAACTCCTGCATGGAATCTCTTATCGACAAATGTGCATCCCTCAAGGGCAAATTATCCAGACCAAAACCCTGTAGTCATTGGTTCTCAAAATAACTTTACAAAGCAAGAAAGCATATCGGAAAGTGTGAGAAAGAATGGAGACTGGCACCCTCTCACCTGAGTGTGAATAAGCTTTGCATAGCGTGAAAAAAATACAAAGACCGAATCCTCAGAACCAAATGTTCTCATATCAGAGCACTTGTGAATTCTGCAAAGAACAGACCAAAGAGCCTGTTCGAGGTTCTCGCACAAACTACAAACCCCTCTACCACTTCAGCTCTTGAGTCATCAGTGGCCAACTGCAACAACTTGGCAGATTTGTGGATTTATTTGATAGAAACTGAGATGCTACCATGCAAAGCGCTTAATTTATGGTCATGTTTCTCTGCAATTTCCGAACGAGACCTACAGCGAACAATCTCCAAAGTGAAACCCTCGAACCACCTTCAGGACACCATTCCAGGTTCTATTTGCAAATATCTTGCCACACACCTATTCCTCCTATTGAATAACATGGTCAACTCCTCTCTTCAACACGGCCTATTTCCAGAATGATTAAAAGTGGGTCAAGTCTCACCTCTCTTGGAAAAACAATCTCTCGACCCATAGAACATGAACAACTACCGCCCAGTCTCCACACTTCAATTTTTAGGCAAAGTCATTGAAAGTTGCGTAGCATCCCAACTCCTTTCACATATTCGAAAAACAGCCTCCTAGACACTCTCTAATCAGGCCTCCACCAGGGCCACAGCACAGAAACTGCAATCCTCCAAATAGTTGATGACTTCCTTAGAATCCTCGACTCCGTTAACTCCTGCCTCCTCGTCCTCCTGTACTTGTCCGCTGCATTCGACACTGTCAACCATCTGGACCTCCTTCACACACTTGAAAAACGCATGGGATGTGGAGGCGCAGTCCTCAACTGCTTCTCCTCTTACATAACCAACCGTTCCCAAATTGTGAAAATGGGCAACTCGTTCTCTAGACCAGTCAATGTACATCAAGGGGTCCCTCAAGGCTCAATTCTCTCCCCAACCCTCTATAACCTCTACCTAGAACCTCTATGTGTGATTCTTAGAAACTCTGGCATTCTCTTTAACCTCTACACCAACGACACTCAAATGTACATGAAAATCTCTTCCCCTGAAGACCTTGCCCACCTTTCAATCACTCTCATAGAGATCGAAAACTGGATGTCTAACCTTCCTCTAGCACTCAACCCAACTAAAACAGAATGTCTTTAAATCTCACATCCGAAAGCAAAAACCTTGGTATGGGAATGGATGGCCAACTTTCCCATGCTGAATGGCTGCTCTGCCATTTTCCAGAGTGCTAGATCACTTGGTATCACCCTTGACAATCATGTAAACCTTCACAGCCACAACAAAGCAATGGCCAAAACTGCAAGACACCAACTCAGGCAGCTTTGGGGCATCAGACAATTGATCCCAGAACAAGACCTCAAAACAGTGGTGCAGTCTCTCAATCTCTCCAGACTAGATTACGGAATTGCCCTTCTCTCAAGCATTCCCAGAGTTCACCTAGGCCCACTGAGAGCAACACTACATGCAGCAGCATGCTTTGTTTCAGGTCTCAAGTAATCTGACCGTATTTCTCCTGCCCTGCTAACCCTCCAATGGCTTCCCATTGAAGCGCGGGCCCTATTCAAAACTGCCTACATTACCCGCAGAGTGCTGCACTACTCTTCACCCTCCTATCTAAACGAGGAACTGAAACTCTGGGGCAAATAGGGGTTCCAAAAATGCCCAACCCCTGCTCCTAGAACCCCCCCACCTTAAGTTGAGAATGGTACATGAGCCAGTCATTCTCTGGTAGTGCCACATAGTAAGTAAAGTAAGTAATTAAGTCTGTTTTTATATAGCGCAGCTACTCACCCTTACGGGTCTCAAGGCGCTGGGGGCCGGAGTGGAAATTAAGTGAGCTATTGCCCAGAGTCACATGGTGCTGAGCTGAGCTGCCGCCGGAGCCAGGGATCGAACCGTGAACCCTGTGCTCCGAAGTCAGCTGCCCTGGCCGCTGCACCACACCTCTCCACATGAATCTGGAACTCCTTACCTCCCTCCTTCCGCCTAACAACCTGCATAGCCACCTTCAAAAAGGACCTCAAGCTCCTCCTATTTGACAGACACCTGAGTTAATCACCCTCAACCATACCTAAGTACTCTCTCCACCAGGATACAAACTACCTTCATTGTGTGACCCCACCATCTTAATTGATGCTTGAACTATGTACGACCCTTGACCAAATGCTGCATTTGTCCTGGTTGCAGCTACAGATGCAATTGTCTGAATTTAATTGTTGTACCTGTAACTTGCTGTACCCTTGTATCCTGCTACTGTTGTACAGCACTCTGATGCCTTCGGGCCATGTCCGAGCTATATGAAATATCAAAAATAAAAAAAGTTAATGTGCTCTTGATTCTCACAGTCATTGTGTATTACTCCCACTAGTGAACAGAGTTCAATATTTTTCATGTTAATGAAAACG
The DNA here is from genome assembly GCA_963921515.1 of Calotriton arnoldi. NCBI lineage: Eukaryota > Metazoa > Chordata > Amphibia > Caudata > Salamandridae > Calotriton > Calotriton arnoldi. The sequence continues at coordinate 43,173 of CAWUFW010012408.1, forward strand.
CCTACTTCTGCTAAAATTTGAAAGAGGTGACTCCTCCATGAGCATGGCAACCTCGATCTGTGAGGACTTTCCTTAATTAGCACCATAAACAGTGTGCTGCCTCCAATACTCGCTGAAGACTTCACTCTATATTCCAGCTGCACTTTAAGTACGAGAGGAGGAAAAATTATACACTGTAGCGATGGAGAATGGCAGCCAACACGAGACGTGTCAACTCCAAATCTCTTCAGTGGAACTTACTACTGTTCTCCAGTTCAGCTTTAAAACAAGCAAGGATGGTGGAGGGGGGGACAAGCAACAACAGAGTAAGGTATCAACTCGGGAGAATCGACAACGGGAGAAGAGCTAAAAAAATTAAGGGGCATATTATCAAGAACGGCGTTAAAATTATCGCCACTTTAGCGGCAGAAAACTGCCGCCAAAGCGGCGATAATGGGCTTGATAATATGCCCTGGAGAATTCCAATAGAAGCCCATGTTGACACCAGAACATGGGCTTCTATTGGAATTCTCAAGGGCATATTATCAAGCCCATTATCGCCGCTTTAGCGGCAGTTTTCTGCCGCTAAAGTGGCGATAATTTTAACGCCGTTTCTTGATAATATGCCCCTAAGTACCTCAGACCGTTCCGAGTGCAAACAGCGGAAGGACCCCCAATAAACACATCAATTCGTGCTTGGTCCATGCTCCATGAGCACTCACAAAGAGGAACTGCATGTTCTGACCAATGAGGATTAAGGAAATGAGTGAAGAAGAAGCCAACCAATGGTAAGTAATGGGGGGGCTAAAAGCTCCTTTTTAGATTTGTTTTTTTAAAGCACAATAGATTGCCACAAGCGACAGCGCTCATAGGCTGCCTGCAGGCTCGACCTTAAAAGTGCATGGATCTCACAACGTTTTCTTATCCACAATGCCCTTCAAACCTCAAACCTTGCCTAAAAATAGGAATCTTCCATGTACGTCTGTGGCGGAAACTTCTGAATCTGCAGACAACCACACAAATACCCAGCGTACCCAGCTTGTCCCGTCAAAAATGATACCACACTGGTGCCCGCAACAAGAACACATCAAACCAGGGGCAATGGGAGTCTTTTGCGAGGCAGAGACCTTTTGATTTTAATTAAATTATATATCTACCTGTAGCGGTTTTCAGCCAACCCACTTCATCTATTAGGCTGCTGTTGTGTCATTCATAATTTTCTTCCGTCAACTACAGCACACAGCATGGGGAGGTGAATCAGCACTTCAGCCTTTGGCTAACTCTGATGTGAGTGATGGCCTTCTGCTCTTTCACAAGGAGCATAACCACTCACAAAGTAGGTTCTTTCGGTACAGAAACTGCTCTGGCAATGTGTGTTTTTTGAGACAAAAACATTTTGGTTGCTTTTTTCCAGTGTTTTTCAATATTGCTGAGGGCTTAGCAGCTTATACAACAATGTTTTATAAAAAAAACTATTGCACAATAAAACAAGCATTGAAAAAACCAAAAGGCTGGCAGCCAACTCAGACCGATTGGTTTTTACCAATGCTTGTTTGTAGATGGGTTTGTTTATTTGCTGTGTGCAGGGTCAGATCTCCACAGTGGTGTGAAATACAAGGGAATCTATCTCTGTTGTTTTGTATATGCGCTGTGTATTGTACATCGTGCACACTGAAGCTGCGTATTATGTTTTATTTGCTAACCCCGCCCCTCTGTCATGATTACTATACAGGGACCAGTGATGCCATTGCACCCAACAGCCTAATGTGTGCCTCGGTCGGTCAAGACATCAAGTTGGCTTGTTTTCTCTTCCCCCCGATCAGTGCTGAAGACATGCAGGTGACATGGACCCAGGGAGCGGATGAGGACTCTATTGTGCACTTCTATCGCAATGGCACTGAGTATGAGGAGAAGCAGACGTCGCTGTTCAGGGGCAGGACCAGGATGACCCGGAAGGACATTACCAGTGGAAGAGTAGCTCTGACGATACGCAACACCACGCTTACCGATGCAGGAGAGTACTTCTGCACTTTCACGTCCAACACTATTCCACTGAAAACCTCAGACAGATTCAAGGTGACTATGACAGGTTAGTGAGTTTATTGCATAATAAGCATTTTTTTTATGTCTCCATAGCTTGGGCATTGCCACATATGTAAATATTGCACCTGTGCAGCTTTGCATTTGTTTTTCTGTAGCTCTTTTCTTTCAAGTTACTTTTTCCAATTGCAAACCAGTAAATCTGGTTTTGGTGTGAAATTTTCACCATGAGGCCATTGAGGTTCTAACTCTATTGTGCACCGCAAAGTTCTAGGATTGTTTTGGCTGGTGAAACACCAAAAGTGACCAATACTTTGGGCCTCATTTATAAAAAGTGCTGCATCGCTGGTTGAAAACAAGGTGCAACACTTTTCATTGCGCCCTCCTTGTGACACCTAGGATGCGCTGTATTTACAGTGCGGCGCTCCATCTCACAAGGATTGACCAAATACGGATCTGGTGCGCAGTAATGACACATTGCTGGAGCATGCCGCAAAACAGACGCAACTCCAACAATGTGTCATTGCACATGGGCGAATCCCATATAAAAGGGCCTGCGTCAGTACTTGCGCCTGCTGTGAAGCAGGCAAAAATTGTATATTAAGTATATAACTGAATAATTGTTTAATCATGTGGATAAGTCACATGAATTGTATTGGATTTACAGAAACTATGCAGTCTGTTTTCACTGTTCATGGAAGCAGCCAATTTGAATTGTCTGTCTTTTATGTTTTGTGCAGTTTATAAGGAGTTTGGTTTCACATGTATATTAGGTTTTGAAAAAGACCGCCAAGGTCGAAACGTGTTGCCATTTAAAACAATATATCTAACCTGAATAACGCGATCCTGGAGTGCGAGTTCTTTGTGTTCTGATTTCGAATACAGGGTTTCCTCTCATTTTACAAACGGGTTCCGGCACCCGTAGCTCACACCGGCCCCACCTAGGTGGATGAAATCGGCAGTGTTGGGACGTTTTCAGCTATATATTAAGAGAAAAAGGAAACTATAAGTTCCAGAAAGCAAAGTCTTATTGGCTAAAGTGTCATAAGTGTCTCAAGCTTTACACATGGCATGAGCCTGTGACACATGGGACAGTGGAGAGATCCATACCAATGGGAGGGGGTGGATACATTTAAGAGAGATTATATGTATAGTGAGGCATTACCTTTGCCAAATATGCAGTTATTCATTTACCATTTCAGCCACCAATTATGCAAAAATAAATGTGCAGCAGAGCTGTCAAGCATGCAGCAGGACCCCCAAATATGCAAAAACAAATGTTCATCTACATCCTCAAGACAATAATGCAGCATAAGAGCTTCTTTGCAACATCACAAAAAATAAAATCGCATTCATGGAACAAAAAAGTCTGTTATGACGTTTAAAGAACAGCATAACAACCACACTTCTAATTTTATGTTAACATCAAGGTTTAGGAGGTAAATAAACAAATCCTTACGGTATTATGAACTACTATGAAAACAAAAGTGGCAAGTCACAAAAAAGTCTAATCTTAAAACAATTCAACGCATACTGAGACCCTTGTTTCTTGGACATGTTCCTTTTTTATTGGCACATGCTTGGTTCATGCCTGGAATGCCTTCATTCACATCCATATTAGGGGTTACCTACAGTCCTAGAGAATTGTCAGGAGATTGCAGCCTTCCAGTCCTCTGGGGCAATTTATTATATTTCACACAAATTGTGTCTTTATGATGTTATGACATATAGGGGTTCTGGGAGCAGCCTAACTCCTCAAAACAGTGAACTCTAACTATATACATTACTTTCTCAATTTGCCTTTCATGCACAGTACACAGCGGTGTGTCTCGATTAAAGTGCTTTTTCTTTTTTCACGTAAAAGCACTAGCTGGACAGTTAGTTATTGACAATAAGTTTGTGCTTGATTGATTTCTGAGTCTCTCCCTGAGTCAGCCTTGGGTATCTCTCCCTATCTTGTCTATATATCACATGAAAAAGGGGTGTACTTAGCGACCATTTTATGTCCAACAGTAAAGTAGGCACCAGGACACTGGAGGTAAAAGGCTCTCATTGTCACCAGTTGAGCCTAGTAACCCCTGATTGCCCTGGGACTCCCAAAAGAGTTCCCACAGTACCCCGTCTGAATTCAGTGTAAAGAATCTTTTAACGCAGCAGTCTGGTATCCCTCAGTTATCCACTGTCTTTTAGCTTTTCATCCATTCCATGGATCCTCCCACTAGAATGTGTTTTATCTTGCACTGCCGATCCTCATTCCAGTACACCTATTTTGGCTTTTGCGTCTCTCTGCGGGCAGACCAGGGTTTTACCAGCATGAAAAAAGGCCAGTCATACAGTGGATGCTTTTAGCATTACTGAACCATGATTTGTGTTGAAAAGTTGCCTAAAGTAACTCTAAGTAGCGCTATGGGCATACCATGGTTGGTACATGTGTGTTTCCATGCAACTACCCATTGGTCTATCTCTATCTACTAACAGGGATTTGTGCCAAAAAATGAAAACTCCTTGAGACAGGTGTGTAACAGTGGAGCAAGTTTTAAAACTCTTCACATTTTTCCAACTTTGTAAGTGTGCTGCACTGTACAGCATACAATCAAAAGTAGGGAAAGTATTAAAGTGTAGTTTTTGTATTGGAAGGATCCTCTTTCAGGACAAAACCTGTGCTTGATAGAGTACACACATTCTTACACGATGGTGAAGGATGTGTGCGTTGGCACATGGCAGCCGTGTGACAGCACGGGGAGAAAGGAAAACAACACGACCGGTTGCTGCGCTGTGTTGCATGTTGTTAGTAAATCTGCTCTGTAAACTCTTTTCACAATGTGGCATACATGTGCAGAAAGTCACCCATCTAGTGAAAGTTATTGTGAGTATATAAAGATAAGCACTAATAAAAACATATCAATTTGTCTGTATCAAAAAGAAGTAATTGAATGAAACTCATTGACTGAATGTGCAAGTCCCTATTTGGGTCAATTAAATATCTCTGATCATTTAAATTAAGGAGAACGGCAAATGAACATTAACACTTGGATATTCCCTATGTTTATTTCGGTAGACTGACTGTATACAACAAACCAACTTATTTCAGAAGTTCAGAAAAATTTCCAAAAGTTGTTTCCAGCTGAAATGCTTCAAAAGTTACCAAAACATCACTGCACTTTGTTTGCTCATTAGGAGGGCAATTTGTCAAAGTTAACTGTCTCCTTTCCGTGATAATTGCTGTATTAAGGTGTTAAAATACCAATATAATACTGCCAAAGATTTGCAGCATTATGCTGCATACTTTGCCACTTCTTGCTTCTTAATTTTGTCAGTCTAACTGCATAATTTGGTCTTCCATTGCGCCTAATTCGTCTGCCCATCTCTATACATAGGTTAACCGCATGATTTCTGTGATCGCCGTCTGAAGTAGCCCAATTACATTACATGTTGTTTAATATTCTAGATTTATATAATTCTAGCTCTTTAGTGGGTGCAGGAGAGACCTGGAACACATTTGTCAGGCAGATGTGGAGTGTCCAGTGAGTGGAATGCTGTGACTTGGAGCAGACGAGCTTCATTTTTTTTCTTAGACATAGCAGTCTTTGGTTTATCTAATGTGTGGCATGAAGGACGTAAATGTTTGGAGCTACTTATGTGGCTAAGGTGCTCCCCTGTCTAGTTGCTGTGAAATGTAGGAACTGCTGGAGGATTTTTTTATTTTTTGTTTGAGTTGCACATGATCATACAAAATCGTGCTGTGTTTATACAGTCATACAATTATACTTTTCAGAATATCCCCAAAGCAGAGGAGATGTTAAATGCATATGTTAAAAAACACAGTATGTGCTTGTCCTGTAATAGTATGTATCTTGCTTTTATGTAGAACACTGCGAAAATTAAGAGACTTGGGCGCTGATTCATTGGTTTGGTGGACAGGGTACTCTGTTGTGCCCTCTCTGTTTATGGTCGGGAAGACTGCTAGCTTTCCGCCAACTGACCCACCGGTCCAAAGGAGCAGGAGCTGTCAGAGGAAGACTCTTGGACTTGGCCCTCTCTGCAGAGTCCCCCCCAAACGATTTGCCTTCGCACCTCCTGTTTTGCTGAACTCATTTTTGTTGGTGTTAGGACTCTGTGTACTTTACCACTGCTAAAAAGTGCTAAAGTGCCTGTGCTCTCTCCTTTAAACATGGTAAAGTTAACTTAGCACATTAAGTTTACCTATAATTCCATAGTAAAGTTGTACGACTTTTACCCTGGCCATGTAAATAAAATGCTACTAGTAGGCCTGAAGCACTGATTGTGCCACCCATATAAAATAGGCCTTTGAAACCGTCTCAGGCCAAGTTTTGCAGCCTGTGTGTGCAATTTTAAATAGCCAATTCAACTTGGCAACATAACCCCCTTGCCAAGCCTTAAACTCATTTTTTCTTACATATAAGTCACCCCTAAGGTAGGCCCTAAACAGGCCCTAGGACAGGGTACATTGTAAATAAAAAGTTGGACATGTACTTTGATGGTGCACATGTCCTAGTAGTGAAAAGCTCCTAAATTTTGCTTCTAGATTTGAGCAACTAGCTTGAATCTCTTTCTGTTTTGATTCAGAGACTGAAAAGCGCTCTTTGATCTCTCTTGCTAACTGGCCTAACATGCCCTGCAGGGTATCTGTTACCTCTGATCCCTTTTCAGTTGGGGCTTCAGCTTCAGTCGGAACTACGCTTCCTTCTTTAGTTCTTACATCTTCCCCACCCTGCTCTGAATCTGCCATCTCTAGGGCCAGAAATGAATTGCTCGTGGGAATAGAATAATGGTGCAGCGTTTTATTTTTTTCTAAATCCCCTGGCTCCATAATCACTATCTCGCCCCCACTCGACAAATTCAATTGATTCCTAGGGGTGGAATTAGTACTGCAGATTGCGCCACTCTTTACCTCTCCTTCTCCCTTCTTTCCTCAACTCTAGCCTGGCCTTAAAATATGCTTTTAATGAAGGGGTGATCTTTTGTGATTGGCGATTTGGTTGCTTCTGATCCTGTTTCTGTTTCTCTTTTTTTCTGGCTATAGTCCCGACAGCAATTTTAGCAGGTGTAGGTCTATCTACCGATTTCCTACTTAAGTTAGATTTTTGCATCTTGTGGGGTTTTATATGCTTAATTGGCAGGCTTAAAGTAGGGTCAGAGGATTTCTCGAGCTCTGGGGTTAGTGAGTTCACTGACCAGATAGATTTAAGTGACCTCAGAGCATATCTGTTTCTCTCTGCCCCCAGGAGGTTGCTTGCACCCACGCGAGACAGTCTCCCTCTCTCACCAAGTTCAGTCCGCTGCTCTACCTGTTCCCTCTCACTTAGCGCTTTTTGAGGGCAAGTCAAAGGAATACACTTACCCTCAGAACCCACGGAGGAAGCATCCATTAATACATGCCGACTTCCCGCAACCGCGGTGCACAGCCACTGCCTTGACCACTCTTCCCCTACTCTGCTTGTACTGACTCTGCCCTCGTTATTGACGCACGCATCTCCGTTCTTCGAAAGAGTGCACCAAACAACCCTGAACCCTGAGTTAATCTTGCTGCAAGAGACGCACCTCAGAAGGCAGGAGTGTGCTGACCTCTTTTCTAAACAAAAGTGGGTGGAAAGTTATGTAGTCACAGACCAGGCACATTGCACTAAGGGGGTGGCAATATTGGTCAGAGCGAAATCAGGAGTTGAGTTGGTTCGCCACAAGGCAGATGAGGGGGAGCGTTGGATTGTGGCAGAAGTTAAAATAAGCCAGAAGTTATTCACAGTGGTAAGCTACTATGGCCCGAATATTGACGATATCTCGTATCTGGCAAATATGTTTTCTATCTTGTTCGATTTTAAAGCACCTATTATTTTAGATTGAGATTTTAACATCCTTCTAGATAATACTCTGGATAGATCTTCCCGCGTTTACAAATTAATTCTCCGAACATGAGGGCGTACTTGGTGAATATGCTAGAAAACTATAACCTGTGCGATGTCTTTCGCAGAGTTAAAGGTAACCATAGAGATTATACTTTTCACAGTAAAAAACAGGCATTACTCTAGGCTGAATTATTACTTCATGGACAGAAATGAAGTAGAGAATGTGGTAGAAATAGAACACCTCCCCATTCACCTTTCAGATCATGCGGCAGTTCTTCTCAGGTTACAATTACAAGATCTACGGGGGCCCAGGAGATGGACAATTAATAGAAGGATTTTAGTACAAGCAGGGGTGGTCTCAAAATTGAAACGGGGCTCAGAGGAGTTCTTTTCTATTAATTTGTCATCGGCTCCCCTTAACGTGGTGTGGGATGCTTATAAAGCCTGGTTACGAGGGGAACTAAAAAGTATATCAGTGAATTGGGCAAGGGAGGAGAAAAAGGTATTTTCCAGCCTGGAGGAAAGGATAAGTGAATTAGAAAATATACTGAAAAGGGATGGTTTAGGCGACGAAGACAGGAAAGAGACGGTTGGGGCTCTGGAGGATTTACAGCTGCAATTTAGGACCAAAATGGGAGAAAAGGTACAACAACAATGGGAAGTCAGTAGAGCCAGGGACATCGTGCAGGGGGAATGTTGCGGGAAACTGCTGGCATGGAAGGCAAGGTTAGAGACAAACCGAAACTATGTTAAGAAGATCGAAGTAGACGATTCTGGGCGTACTACTGAAGACTGTAGTAGAATAAGGGAGGCCTTCAGGGAATTTTTTCAGGATTTATATGTAGAAGACCTCAAAGTAAATAGAGCAGAGATAGAAGCCTGGCTCCAGGAGAAGCAGCTCCCTAAATTATCCTTGGAACAGCAGGGTTATCTTTCTGGGGAGATAACAGGTAGTGAGATACTTAACGCTGTTAAGAAAATAAAGAAAGGCAAAGCAGCGGGCCCTGATACAATCCCCGGCGAAGTATATTTAGGAATTATTGATGAGATTGTTCAAGTCTGGATTAGATTGTTTAACTCCATTTATTTGGAGGGCTTACCTATTCTGGAGTCATGGAATGAAGCAGTTATAACGCTCATTCCGAAGCCAGGTAAAAATATCCTTCAATGCCAATCATTCCGCCCCATTTCCTTACTTAATACCGATTATAACATATTTACCAGTATATTGGCTGCACGGATTAATAAGGTAATTGAGTGTATAGTTCACGAAGAACAAAAGGGATTTATACCCGGGAGGAATTTGAGGGAGTTAAATCATGCCTTGATTGGTACCATAGACCTAGCTACAACAAAAGGTCTTCCGCTGGCGATTGTGACGGTAGATGCCGCAAAGGCATTTGACCGGGTCAATTGGAGTTACCTTAAGGCAGTGATGGATCATTTTGGGTTTGGTAAAGCAATGATAGGCACGCTAGAGAAGATCTATAATAGTCCAACTGCCCGTATTCTAGTGAATGACAGCCTATCATCTCCTGTGACGATAGGAAGAGGGAAGAGTCAAGGCTGCCCCCTCTCGCCCATACTTTTTGATCTATATATTGAGCCATTTGCTCAAAGTTTGAGGTTGAATGAAAGCATAAAATCATTTAAGTTTGAAACTTTTTCAAGGAAAATCGCGTTATACGCAGATGATTTAATGCTCTTCACCTCGGATGCGCTCTCGGCTTTACCCCAACTTATGGCCGAGGCGAGAGATTTTGGCACTATTTCTGGATATAAAATCAATGAGGAAAAAACGGAAGTAATGGGATGGAACCAAGATGAAAGTGAAATAAGAGCTGTCACAAAAATGAGGTACTTAGGAATTTATATAACTGGGGATCTTGGGAAACTGGCAACCGTAAACTTTGACAAGATAAGTCAGGAAAAGCTCCTAAATTAATGTTGGACTACTGTGAGGCCTCCTTCTTCCTCAGGATACCATTGAGTTACCATATTACATTTAAGAAGTGATAACTTTTGATTGGGAGCAGGTAGAAAAGTCATGTTTGGTGTCTGAGGAATTGTAGTTTAAAACCATGGTCAAGTCCGGTTTTAAGTCACAATTCTGAATATTCCGCTTTTAGAAAGTTGCCATTTTCTTGTCCGAACCATTTAGTGCCTGCAGCCTGTATCCTTGGTCACATGACTAGGTGTGAGTGGCAGTTGACCTTTGTATATTACTCCCAGCCAGCCACAAAATAGAGTGACTAGGTGTGCCTGAATGGGCAATTACTGGCAAGATGGCGGGGCAGACAACCCTATTAACTCATCAATGGGCAGGGCCCTGCTCACACACAAAGATCTCCACACTAGCCTTTTGTGCCTGGAGCCAGGCTGGAGACAGGGTAGGGAGGCAGGAAATTTCAAGCACTTTTGAAAGGGGACCCTCTAGCAGCTTCTACTTCAAAGGAGGCACCAAGTATAAAAATTGGATTTTCATACCCATTCTTAAGTTCAGTTTCTGGACCTGTGGAGATACTTTCAGAGGACTGCCTGCTGCTGTGTCCTGCTGTTTACTTCAGAAGACTTCCTTGCTGCACCAAAAAGGACTGCTCTACTGCTTGAAGTCTGGTCTGAGCCCCCAGAGGTCTGCCCTGCTGCTTGTGCCCTGCACTTCTCCTTGAATCTAGGACTATCTGAGTGACTCCAAGGGCTAGTTGGCTAGTCTCCTGATCAAAGTCTCAGGGACAGAAAAGGCTCCAACCATCTTGAACTATCACCTAGACCTAGCCTGAGTGAGTTTTGATCCTCCACATGGTGCATATCCAGTCTTCAACCTTTGGAAGTAGTACTAAAGTTGCCCAGGTCCAAAACTTGAGACTTATAAAATTTTCGACCAAAAAGTGCACTGAGAACCGAGAGTAGACCGGGACCAAGCAGCTCATCGATCCGCCCAACGTGCATCGCAGCTCGAATTGACTACACAGCAGATCCCTCTACATTCTTCTCCGCAGCAGCAAATACTGTTCAGTGGCCCCTCGTAGAATGGGTATCCGGACTCGTAGAGCTCCCGTCAGCTACAGCCTGCAGCTTCATCTTGCTGGAGATCTTTGACTTCCAAAAAAGAGACTTTTGGGCTGATTATGATGGCGGTCGGACGAGCGTCCGACTGCCATCTTGTCGGGAACGGGACCGGCCGACAGGGAGCTGGCGGTCCCACCAGGGAAATTACCATCCGACCGCCATGGAGGCGGTCGGAAACATGCCTCTTAGCATTGAGGCTTGTGCTGCGGCCCGAAAAGGGGCTGCAGCACAAGCCTCACTGCTAAAAGGTTAACCGCCATAAAATGGCATGCGGAAAGGGACATTGTAGTCTCTACGGCGGTGTAGGCACCGCCACTATTGTAGGGATTGCAGCCCCTCCGACAGTCCGACGGGCACCTTGAGCCCGTCGGATGCGTGACGGTCGGTCTCTCCACCAACCCTTCATCCGCCCGCCATCGTAATGCGGCAGGAGGTCCTGCAGGGTCCGCTGGCGGTGGGACCTAAGTTTGAACGAAGGATTCTTCACCACAACTTCGGCTAGTGGTTCCCTGATTATGACGCCTCCTCCTTAGGCACCGCCACCAACTGTGCCCCGCTGAACTTTACCTTCTCAGACATTTTTCGGCAAAATTTCTTCAAAGTATGAAGGTAAGCAAACACTGGGCTCAATCTACTTCTTCTATTCAACCTGTGCTTCATCGTGGTCGAGCACAAACTTTGACTTTGACTTTGCCCCAGTCTCGAGAGAATAGATGGCCGCAGTTGGCGCTTTGATCTTCTCTACTGTTCTACTGAAGGGATTTTTGTTGTTTTGGTGACAATTAATCTCTTAAAATGTGCTCTATTTTTCTAAATGAGTGTGTTATCGATGTAGGATTTTTCTTGTGCTGTGTTTTCACTGCATTGTTGTTTGTGTGCTGCATAAATAATTTACACATTGCCACTAAGTTAAGCCTGACTGCTTTTGTGTCAACCTACCAGAGAGTTAAGCACAGATTAATTTAGTGACTTTTGTGACTCACCCTGACAAGGATTGTGGCTGTTGCTTGAGAAAGGCTCACATCCCCCACAGCTGACAACCCAATTTCTCATAAATCCCATACAATGCCTGCACTATTGAAAGTGGATAGTGTGGTGTCCTGTTTTTCTGTCCGTCAACACCAAGGAAAAAACTCCCTGGGTGTGGTGGTCATTAGTTTTTTGTTGTTCAAGAAGAAACTCCCACTTTCGTAGTTTGTTGAAAGACAAAAATGTTTCTTCAAGTTTGGTGGACAGGTGTCAAAACTGAATCCGATTCCAGTCAAGGTACAGAGATCACCCCTTGGACAGCAATGATCTCTAAATTTGGTGGACGGCAGATCCGGCCCTTAATCTGGGTTTTAGCTCTGACAGGCAAATTTGTTGTATAAGTTGTTATATGGAGCATTCCCATCACCAGTACCTTGAACAAGCTGATTTATAAATATCAAAGTAGGTTCAGGTAGGCCATGCATGAATATATGAGCACTTAAAAGATTGAAGGGTTTGGAGAGGGAAGACTGCGATTTGTACAGCCGCTTTGACAGACATTAGCTCACATTGTGAATGTGCTGTATGTGGGGCCTAAAGTATTATCTCAATTAAAAGGATATGTGGGATTTCACTCTTGAGGTTGTCTTTGGTGTGGAAGAACCTTAACTGCTAACATATAGGCATTACAACAAAAGTAGCTCCGATCTATTGATTTTGCCAGTGCTTGTTTTCTTTTGAGTGCATGCCTTTCTTAGGAATCTCCCCCGCTTATTGTACCAGACATCCCAGCCCCGCCACTACTCTCTGCTTAGTACTCTTCACCTTCCCTGCTCAACTGTTGCTTTCCATCCTGCTCCGTTCCCTGGTTCCATTTTTAAATTCATTATTCTATTTTTTCTGAGGGCCCGAGAGCTGCACAGTGCTCCCAGGCCCCCTCGCTTCCTTTTTGTATGCTGCTGACAGTTTCTTTTTAATTTCTAATTTACCGTTATAAATTGACCATCACTCATGTTGGAACGGAATTTTAAAATGGCTACATCTCTGGAGCATCATATGCGTATGCGTTGTTTGGCATCTTCTAATGACTCCATGGACTTGAACACATCCTAACATATGTGTATGTATCTGCAGCCATCTTGGAATGGCTTTTCTTTAATGGAAAACCCATTCCAAAATGCCCCCCAGTTATCCACATGTGCCTGCATGCATCTTGATGCAGTGTTGGCCATTTTTGCATTAGGTAATGTTGATGTAAATAAGCATTGGCAAAGCACACCAAGTTGCTGTGCTGCGTGACGTGAAAAGGAGAGAGCAAAACAGCACCATATCTGCTAAGATATGACACTGTTTTCCTCTCCTCTATCACTTAAGGCAGCCATGTGCCAAGGCGCACAGTGCAAGGGTGTGTGTGTTCTGTCAAGCATAGGTTTTGTACTGGAAGACAACCCTTCAAATGCAAAGTTCTATGCTTAGACATAGTTTAAAACTTTTCCAACTTTGCATGTGTGCTGTACAGTGTATCACACATGCAAACTTGAAACATGAAAAGTGTGGAGACTTTTAAAACTTGCTCCAACGTTACACCTGCCTTGAGGAGGTGTACATTTTTGCTGGCAATCCCTGTCTACAAATGTTAGTAAAGAAGGATTTGCATCAAAACCCATTGGTGGTTGCATTGGAATGCCTATATACCACCCATGGGATGCTCCCTTGAAGCAGAGTAATGCAAAGTAGAGCATATCGCTGCTTTGCGTTACTTTAGCTTAGGCAACTTTCCAATCTAAACTATGATTCGTGTAGGAAAATAAATGCCAACAAAACACTTTGCATTGGGTTTGCTACACATTTGTAGTACAAACCCGGTACAAAGTGTTAGTAAATTTACCCCTCCCTGTGTTTTTTTTAAACCTGTGAGATTCACAAGTATGGTGGAGGGGACAGCAACATAACTTGTGAGTTGGTACAAGCCTCGCTCTCACTGCACAGGTCGGATAGCATGAAAACATAAGATGGACTATTACGGGAACTAATCGAGTGCTGCAGTGGGTTCTCTTCATGTTTTCTTTGGTATGATCACTTTTATTCAACACTAAGGGCATCATTACGATGGCACCGCAACGGAATGCGGGACCGTTCGCAAGGGGTGTGGCGGTCTCGCACCTGATATTAGGATGCCACCGCCACCGTGGCGGTGGCAAGCCCTATTCCCAGCAATGTGGCGGGCGGTGCTCACAGCACTGCCCGCCACAATGCTGAGAATAGACGTCGTGCATTGGCATGCACAAGGTGACAGGCACCGCGCGGTGCCTGCCACTTTGTCCATGCCAATGCAGGGGGGTACCATAGGTACCCCCCATGTGCACCCCCCACCCCTCCAACTATATGGTGGTCCGCTACGGGCCCCCAAAGGCAAAGACCACATGCCTTTCCATGGCGGCAACGCCGCCATGGGAAGGCACATCTCCGCCTGCATGCTAATATGGATGGCGGTGTCTTGCAGACACCGCCACCATATCAGAGCCCTTTTCCGCCCGGTCTCCTGTCAGACCGGCGGAAAACCGGCGGACGGTCTCTCCGTCCGCCGAGGTCCCCCCGCCATCGTAATATGTCGGGGGGAAATTGAATGCGGGCGGTGAGAAATAGCGGGCAGATCGCCACCGCCATACGGGCGGTGGCGATCCGCCCGCTATCGTAATGACTCCCTAAGTTAGGGGTGGGAGGAACTAGTGGAGTTTTACTACGTGGAATTCTGCGGCGTTACATAAAAAGTCTGCAAGATTCCGTGGAGTTCGACGACTGGGCAGAACCAGCACTTTGCGCTGATTTTTAGCGCCAGGAGCTTGTTCCACACTGCAAAATCAGCTAGAATGACACCATGCAGCACCATAGGGCGCTGCTTCTTTGCTGACGCACAAGTAGACTTTTTACTCGGGCGGCAGCTTTCTCACCATGAGCAGCAGCTTTCTCACCATGAATGGTTGCCACTGCCCGTGACCGCCCTTATTGAGAAAGTTTTGCAGGGGGCCGTCCTAGCACCCAAAAATCACGTTAGGCGACGCCAATTCTGGTGAGCCACATGCGGAAAAAAACTCTGCCACACAGCGGTTAATGGAGTTTTGCCAGAACTCCGCGTTACCAGCATAACACGGAGTGGGCAAAACTCTGCAAATTACGCCGGCGGAGCAGACTTCATTACTCACCCCTAAACTAAGGGGCATATGTACAAGCCCCTATCGCCACCACAACGTGGTGGCAATAGGGGCTGCGCCTTATGTACAAGGTAGGATTAAGCCATTTAACGTGGATTAACGCTGCCTTGTACATAAGGCCCCCTTTCACGCTATGATTAGTGTGAAAGGGGCGTGCTGTGGGTGTTGTGGTGGGCGTTCCACTGCAACACCAATTCATTTTGACGCTGCCCCCTATATACAAAGATGGTGTACATAGGAGGCAGCGCCAAAATTAAGACCAGGTAAAAACTGGTCTTAAGATGGTGAAACAAGGAGAAAGGCATTATTTCTCCTCGTTTTGCTTTTTCCATGTGTGCTGCCTTGTGCAGCATACATGGAAAAAGCAAAATGCCATTGTTTGTTTATGTACAGGAAAGTGTCCCTTCCTGTACATAAACAAAGTTAAAAAAAATGCCATTTTGTCACTTTCATGCGTGCTGCACGAAGCAGCACGCATGAAAGTGACAGAATGGCATTTCTAGGATTGTTCATGTGCAGGAAGGGGCACCTTCCTACACATAAACAATCCTCCCCTGCACGCAGACACCCTTGCACTCTGGTGCAAGGGTGCCTGCGTTGGCGCTAAGTTGCTAAACTTAGCGCCATCGCAGGGGGAAACGCAGGGCTGCACCACATTCTTGTAAATATGGTGCAGCCTTGCGTTTCAGAAGTGGAGGAAAGAGGCGTTAAGCCAGGAAGGCTAACGCCTCTCTCCGCCACTTCCTTGTGCATATCCCCCTAAGTGTTTGTGGCATGTTGAATATATTGCCATCTTCGTGCGACTCCATATGAGTTACATCATGTGTTGTAACCACTTGTGGAAGAGCTTTTAAGGTTTGAGAGAATGGACGTAGCGGAAAGACTGCTCTCTGGGTCGTTGGGTTCTAGTATCAGTTGTGTGAGAAATAGGATTTGGGTTTTTGCTGCAGTATTGGCTATGATGGAAGTGAGTTAGCTAAGATACTACTGGAAGAAAATACTGCATTCACACTGCCTTCATAAAGATGAAAGTAATCGCCAAATAAAATGAAGTGAACTGGGCAAAGTAGAAAAGTCCTGCTGTCAGAACTTTTAGGTGGATCCGGACCATCGTGCAGCTCGACAGAGGCGGTTGGAGAAGATGACAAAGGGTCAGCCAGATATTGGGAAGACAGTTTGTTGACGTTGACACTGACAACTTATGTTCCTGGCATGGGCGTGTTTTCGATTCTACGAGTCAACTATGATGGATGGCACTGCTGTTGCTTGTGTGCTTGGGGGGTATGTCTTTGACTTGGTGGACAAAGAACAGTTTTTGCCTTTCCTGTATCGCACTGGATTGGAGAGCAGGATGCCTGGAAGTGCTAGTTTGAATGTAATAGGAGATGCACTGTTGTGTGTGTTGGCACTCTGGTCTCGCTAGGCTGCAAGAGTGTGCTTGGCTGAAACGTCAAGAGCACTTTTTGTGTGTTAGAGCAGGGTTCTCACAGGGATACAAGTGCATTCTTGAGTGCACGAAAGGTGCGCTGTTGTGTTCTTTACGACACAGGGCTCACAGTGTGAGCATATGTTTGAGTGCAGTGGAATGTGCATTTTTGTGCTTGCTGAAGCATAGAGCATGTTTGAGTGCAAGTGTCTGCTCTGTTCTTTGCACTGGAGCACGGTTCTTACTATTCACATTCTTGAGTGAAGAGGAAGCAAGAGCAGAAAGATAGCTGATGACTTACAGATGTCATGAAAGATGGGGTAGGTGAGGCTTTAAAAATACCTAGGTCTGTCATGATGCACAATGTTCCATGTAAATGGGATGAGTGAGTGCTAAATGATACCTGTTTCGTCTTTATACCTGGTGGGTTGGCTGTGTGCCCTGTATGGTCATTTGTTTTGAGGAAGCGGCGGAGTACTGTGTAATGTAATTTGTCCCCTTCTTTTGCTCATGGTCATTGGTTCTTGTCTCTTGATGGTTTGTGTTTTTAAAGGAATGAGAGGGGTGTTGTATCTTGCTTTCTTCAGTGTTCAGTGCTTCCATGCACAGTCATGAGTTCATTTAAGATTCCTCTGGAATGTTATCGTCCCAGGAAGCCCCTTTTGTGTCGCTTTACACTTTTGTGATTTGGAATTCGTGACAAGTACTAGTATCGATTCTCAAACAGTGAATTTCTGGTCAGTATGTATGGCCGCAGTGGCAAATGAACTCACAATCTGTTGGTGTTTAAAGAAAGAATCACAAGTTGTGAATCGGAATCAGTTATAAATAGTGACCTTCGCGTGCGCAAATGCTGATGACATCACAAACGAGGAAGTGCGCTCTGTGTCTGCCTTATGTCGCGTGGTGGACTGTCATGTGAGTATTGATGCCATCTTGCAATAGCATTAAGGCGCCTTTAATACACAGACATCAAGGCAGAAAAGAACAATTTAGAGTAGACAGTGAGTGCATCTTTGGAGTCCAGCAGGAAGAGCTGAAAAAACATCAACCCACATTGTTTGACTGTGAGACGTGGACAAATGAATGCAGGCTGATTACTTCCTGAGGACTTCAGTTTGACGATTTCTCTGAAAATGAGATAGCCTGGTTCAGAGCCTTCTACAATTTGGGACCGACCATTCCCAAAGATCAGATACTGTGGTTTAGTCACTTCTATGAGCATTGTGGAATTGTGTTACACAACTCACCAAAAGCATCAGGTGGGAGGTATTGTGGGGCCAGGTTTGTGTAATGTCGGCATTAGTTCTTGTAGCCCTTATGGAGAATGTATGGTGTCTGGAATTTGATCAGCGGAGTGTGTTCAGGGCTGGCTTAGCATGGTGAAAGAGTTATAAGTTTATGCTCTTAATAACAGCTTTGACTTGGAAGGTGAAGGACAAGCCTGTGTCAAAGATGATTCCCATGTTTTCATCTTTGAAATTTGTGGGTGGAGGGAGTCATAGGTTAGTGGGCCAACTTTAGGGAGGAAACATGGAGGGATGTTCTTCCAGGACTACAATTTCTGCTTGTCCATGGTCTAGGTGACTAAGGTGTATCTCCTCCGATGCTTGATGTGGTATAGACACGATGAGTTATGTTCTGTGACTAATATAGATGTGAGAGTTGCAGATATCGAGAATAGGATCTTATAGTTGGTGATGAACTGAGACAGTGGGCGTAGGTAACATATATAAAAGGTAGTGAAGAACGTGCAGAGCCTTGAAGAACACCACACTGTAGTGCTCAAGGCAATTATTCTCAAGATTATCAGTGCAACTGTTGAGTTTGATCACTGAGAGAAACCCTGTCCAGTTTAGAACACCTTCTAAAATCCCGAACCATGAATTTAATCTAGTAATGGGGTCACCGGTGCAGAGAGGTCAAGAAGGATCAAAGCAGCTTGCTGCATCTTATTGAGATTGATGAGGAGTTCTTCTCTGATGTCTTATTAAACAAACACTTCTAAAATATGTTCATACGGCGGGGCCAAGATGGCAGCCGAGTAGGAGTGGATTGTCCCTCCTCCATCCCAAACAAGCAATGCAAAATGCTTCTTGCTGAGCCAAGTGACTCAGGCATCTTCTAAAGATTTTTGAAGGCCCCTTTGAGCAACATGCTGCAAATTGGGGACAGGGGACACTGTCAAGTTAGAGAATTCAAAGGGACTGAAACTCGGATGGCAGAGTTGCAGGAAAGCAGCCTTGTCACATGAGTGGACTGTCTTGGTGTGGAAGATTTGCGGGGTCAAATTGGTGACCCTCCCTATAATCCTGTTCTCTTTCAAACCCTTCAGTTCCATGTACGCACCTCAATACTACGTAAACTGCAGGGTTTGATTGATAACTTTGTGAGGGCAGAAATAAAAGCATAATTAGCTAAAGCTTCTATGCAAAACCAAGTAAGGAAGGAGGCATAGGCCTAAGGGATGATCTATATCATTACCAAATAACTCACGGTAGAATGGGGAGAAGACGCATCTGCAAAGCAATGGTGCTTTGTGACCCAGGTGATGGCACGAGCACAAAGAGGGAAAGCTTCTTGGATATCAAAGTGACAGCATCTTGGGGTCTGTGCACTTCCCCAGTCATCAGACCAGCTTAGTGGTTTGCCCCAAGGTATCTGAGTGAGTGGACTAACCACCTTTCCCTCACCTAAGACATCCCTACTGGAGAACCTGGAGTTCACCCCTGCAGTAGGATTGGGGCCATACAGTGAGTGGAGAGGGTCACGTTGCGGACCGATAGGTGAACTGTTCTTTCAACAGCTTGAAACAGCAATTCGGAATGACTGAGACCAAACAGTTTTGCTAGAGGCATGGCCAGTTTGGGATCCCACACCCTACGATTAAATATGCAGCTTGCTGGCCGCTGACTATATTCGAGCGACGGCTCATCACAAAAGATGTGGATAGATGGATAAAGATACAAACATTTGTCACACACTAAGTGAACATTTGGAACAAAGGAAACAGGGAGTAAAGATTGGCTGAACACTCTCCAATGCCTGAGGAGGGAAACCCACATTAGGACGGACACCACAGCCCGCTCTGCTATGGGAGAGAGGCAACGGTTAATGTTACTACTTACTGCTGACATACACCAGGAAAACTGAATGAGTGGGGCAAGCAGGGATCAGCTAGCGGCTGGAGGGGCTGTGGACATAGGGACACATACGTGTGTGTTGCCTATGCCCAAACCTCAAGGCGTGTTGGCAGGTGTTAGCATCATGATCAGTGACATGTTGGATAATACAATGCAAGGGCTGCTGACCCACATCATTTTTGCATCGCCCACACACAAACGGTTCTCTCACACTCCTGCAGGGTCCTGAAAATAGTGTTAGTGCTTTGAGCCGCAAAGCAGATCATTGCCTTAAGAAAGGGCTTAAAAATGTAGGGATTGGCTATATAAAATGTGGAATTTCCCTATGGATGTAGAACATTTCTTATACCATATCCGACAAGGTGCAGAACTGCGAAGGGGACTTGATTCCGTTTCTGGAACATCTTGGCTAAGAATCTGTAAAATTTAAATGTCCCATACACTTTAAATTGAGGATAGCACCTACAGTGAGGGAATGGGAAAGTAAATGGGAGAAGGCGTTCAACGAGATGGAAGTCCCGTACACAAGAGAACTTGGGCTGGGTTTTCTTTT
Organism: Calotriton arnoldi; assembly: GCA_963921515.1. Taxonomy (NCBI): domain Eukaryota; kingdom Metazoa; phylum Chordata; class Amphibia; order Caudata; family Salamandridae; genus Calotriton; species Calotriton arnoldi. Next base: position 63,428 of record CAWUFW010012408.1, read on the forward strand.
GTGGAGCAGAGCCCTCGGACCTGGGATGGGAAAGGGGAAAAAGAGTTTGTACATTAATGGGGTGGTTGCTTTGCCATCTAGCTGGTGTAGGCAAATGTTTGTGTGACATGGAAAGTTCAATAAAAACATTTAAACCGTAATGTAGGTTTTTAAAACCCCAAATGCCTGTTATTTGAGTTGGTGAAGCCTGACATGCATGCTGTCATTGCCTTAGGTTTTTTTCTTGGGCACTACGTTACCTTTACCAGTCACTAATGGGCTCTATAGATCCCAAAGCATGGCCGTCTTGCTTAATTACATTGTCCTATAGTCAGAAGTGAATTCTACTGATTGAGTAGGCATAGTGGTAGTTACCACATACCAGAGGAAGTAGTGCATGACTTTATTCAAACGTCTGAAAAGTTAAAAAACACATGGGTTATTTACCACTTGTGCTACATACCTCATTTCTGGGGTCCACGTTTGCTATTTATGCATGCGCTATTTACCACATTTGTGATATTTACCAAATGCGAAAAATAACGTATGTGGTAAAAAAAAAAAGCACTGAATTACAAGAAAAACAAAACCAACACAATAATACAAAAAATCACAGTGCATGCACTGTTTGAGCTGAAAAAAAGAAAATCTCATATTCAGCTGCATACATGACTAGATCGACATAAACAGTCGTGGACATGTGAAGCTGTCACGGGTTGCTTGCAGCGTATCACACTTCCATTCTACAGTTCACCACCATGGCTGCAGCACTGCTAGGCCACTGCTAGGCCACTGCTACGATAAAGCGTGCAGCATGAGGATGGAAACCAGGCCACCATTCAATTACCTCAAATGATGCCAAAACGCAGGATTAGAGCCAGGATTGACAGAGTAAGTCTGGAATCCATAAGCATGAGTCAGCCTGAGATCAAAAAGATGCACAAGCTTGATAGGGGCACCATATAAAACATATTTTCTTCATTACTGATACCCTCAATCAACATTTCTCAGTCAACTGTTAGCAAAATACTCTACTAAGTGATGGATGCCTTGCTGTGTGATGTGGATCTGTGTATACTCCACTGGTTATGTGCTCTGGACAAGCCACAAAGTCATGATCCTGATGAGAAGCAACATTATTCATACTGTGTTAACACATCACAATCAACCCTTCATCATCAATATTACAATGCATTATAATAGTTGTAGTCAATTCTCAAAATATGTCCGCAGCACCATTAGAGAGTTGTTAACCCCTATGACATCACATACTTGGATCAATGTGAATATATGTAACAAATTACATTAGTCATTCTTTACAATCATGATGATTTTCAACCAGGGCAACTTTTTGGCAGCAACATGTCCTATTACAACTCTTATGTCTCTTACCTTGGATTCCTCTGATCAAGACCTTATTTCATGTCTTTCACTTCATACCTGTTGAGGAGAATGTATGATGTTACAACGCTGGCAAATACCACGCGGTAGGTTACAACGCGGACGTTACATCGTCCGCGTTGTTACCACGCATGGCTTTACATCGCAAGTCGTTTCTACGACTTGCGCTAGATGGCGCGCTGGACTTGGGAATAGTATAAATTACTATTCCTACTCCAGTTAGCGCAACAGCAGGGAATGTGTTGGATTTAAAATCCAACACATTCCCTGGTGTTGCGCGCCATCTAGCGCAAGTCGTTGAAACGACTTGCGATGTAATGCCATGCGTGGTAACGCGGACGATGTAACGTCCGCGTTGTAACCTACCCGCGCGGTATTACCAGCATTGTAAACGCTGTTTCCCATTGAGGATGGCCATAATTTTTTCTTCCCACAGCTTGAGGTAGAGTTGAGGTGGAGAACTACTACCAGTTGCTATGCTTTAGTGCTTGTGTTCGGCAACTCACTTAAGTACCTAGGGGCAGATTTACAAGCCCCTTGCGCCACTTTTGCGTCACTTTTAACATGGGAAAAGTGACGCAAAAGTGGCGCAAGGGGCTTGTAAATCTGCCCCCTAGAATTTCAAGGTTTGGAACCTGCTTTTAATGTTTTCTACATCATGCAGATATGTTGATTCAGTATTGATTTTGTCCATTATTTCCATCTATAGGTATGTTTTTGTTTGTTTTTGGTGGCACATTAGACGGTTATAGGGAGAAATTTACTGGGAAATGGTGCAGCATGGCGTTACACACAATTTACCAGCACTGCGCCATTTAAATAATGCAGGGGTGCGCCGTATTTACATGAATACGGCGCACCCCTGTGTTTTCCCTTGCGCCGGAGCTCAAAAAAGCTGCCTAGCGCCAACACAGACACCCTTGCACGATGGTGCAAGGGTGCCAGCGTTGCAGGGATGATTCCCTGCAACACAGGCACCCTTGCACTGTGTTGCAGGGAACAATTGTTTGTGTGCAGGAAGGGACACCTTCCTGCACATAAACCAGTGATTCCCAAACTTTTTTGACCCGCGGCTCCCTTTACCAATTGCCCGTTGGTCACTGCTTCCCATTACAATACTAATTGAGGCAGCACATTTTTCCGCAACCGTCCTTTGTAAATTGGTGAAGGTTACAATGCCTACAGGGTCCTCATTAAGACACAGGAGACCAGATGTTTTTTTTTGTGACCAAAGACTTTGAAGTACTCAATTTACTGACTTTGGAAGAATGAAAAGCTAATTCGGCCACATCTGGAATCAAATTTGTGACCTACAGATCATTATACATTTCAAGGGTGAGCACTGAATTCAATAAACAATCCCACCTCTGATACATTACCACTGCCTGACAGTATGTTATAAAACACACACTGTTGTGTAGTTCCTACTAATCCCTAGGATCTGAGCATTGTTTGGACAACATAAACTAGGGGCTTGGTGCCAAGACTGATTCTGGACACCCACACAGGATATGTAGGCCTATAGACCAGCTAGCTCACAGTGCCACCATAAGACCCCCCCCCCAACCTTACCAGGGAGTGATTGGTAACCACTGAACATGACAACTCTGACCCCTCAGGGATCATGGAAACAGTACAGAACCTTTCGCTCAGTCACTCGTGCTTACTTATTCTCAGAGAAGTATACGAGGAATACTCAGTGGGACGTTTTCAATATATTTATTGAACCAACGTTATTCTCATATAAAATACATGTGCTGCAATGATTAACAGACAGAAGCAGATAAAAGTGATTGCGAGCACTAAAAGCGTAAATAGTAGATATAGTTCTACCATGGTGCTAAAACAGTGTGTATATGCAGGCATATAAAGCAAGGCAGTAATCGAGCGTACTCCTACTATGCAAACCCTACTCTGAGTGCACCTAGAGTGTGTGTAGGTGTTGAGCCAAGAATTCCCCTGGGGGACGATCCAACCCCATTACCTGATGGGAGAGAATGAAGGACCTCGTCTTGGTCACAAACTGGACACCCCTCCTGAGATGTCAGACCGCTGTGTGGTGAAGTCTCAGCATGCAGGGACCCTCGGTGTCACATGAAGTGCCTCCTCTCCCAATCTATCAGGCTGCTCATCTTTTATAATGGAAAGCAGCCTTGTGATGTGCGTATAGATTAGTGATGTTATGTATATGTAGATAGCCTTGTCGTCCCGTAGATAAAGATAGAGATGACATTTGTACATAGTGCACGAAGAGACCTTGTACATGATGTTTAGCGCATTGTGATAATGTTGTGCGAAGCTAGATGTGAAAACAAGTGTAGTTTCAGGGAAACTAATCCAACATTGTTGTGCACGAATATATGTGCAAAAGGTCACCGCTGAACAATAGAACAATGCAAGAAATTACCTGCTTCGGTACATGGGCCTAACCGGGAAATATAACAACACAGTTAAGATTAAATGAATACATTTTGGGCAAGCTATCAGTGGAGGTTGAAAAAATGCAGGGGAGAAAGTGTGTCAAATATGATCAAAGATACAAATAAGTTTGTATAGGTTGCACAGTGAAATAGATATGAACTATACAAGAAGGAAATGATAAACAAGTCAGCCTTAAATTGCTTTGTCATATTTGCAATTTTGACGTTTGAGATGTTCCCTGCAATGCTTTCTTAAAACATATAGATATATTCCACAGCCATAAATCACATTCTTAGAAAACACTTAATCTTTCTTTTTCTAGACACAGTTTTCATTATTACTGACCTTTTGTTGCCGAATGCATGAAATTTAAGCTCTTTAACCTAGGCGTGTGCTCATTCTGGCATCTAGTGGCTATAGTTAGAAATGCAGTTTGTTTAAACGATCTGCTAAAGCTTCATGGCTGAACAATAAGGTGTTCAGCATTGATAGTTTTGTGACCACGGCACCCCTGGCTGGTTTTGGCGGCGCAAAAGGGTGCCACAGTGCAGTTTGGGAACTACTGACATTAACAATCTTCAAAGGCGATTTGCTCTTCCTATGTGTGCTGCAGAATGCAGCACACATATAAAGAGCAAAAACAAGGAGAAATAAAGAATTTCTCCTTGTTGCGCCAATCTAACGCCTGCTATTCAGTGGCGTTAGTTCTTAGCGCTGCCTCAGATTTACAGATCCTTGTAAATCTGGGGCAGCGACAAAAAGCAATGGGTTTTGCGGTGTAATATCCACAGCAACACCCATTGCACACCCCTTTCACGCAGCAACCTGCATGAAAGGGGGCGATATTTACAAAGCGGCTTTAAGCCACACAAAGTAGCTCAACGCTGCTTTGTAAATATGGAGCAGGGCATTGCGCCACCGGAACATCGGAAAAGTGACGCTCCAGTGGCGCAATGCCCTTGAAATTATGACCCATAGGGGCATATTTACAATGAAGTGACGGAGTGCAGCGTTAGCCTTCCTGGCTTAACGCCTCACTCCGCCACTTCAGAAACGCAGGGCTGCACTATATTTACAACAATATGGTGCAGCCCTGCGTTTCCCCCTAGACTTAATAGCCTAGCGCCAACACAGGCACCCTTGCACTATAGTGGAAGGGTGACTGGGTTGAGGGAAAGATTGTTTATGTGCAGGAAGGTCTCCCTTCCTGCACATATTTAATCTTTAAATTACGTTTTGTAACTTTTGTCATTTATTTTTTTTGATTGTTTATGTGCAGGAAGGGTTTTTAGGACTATGCACACTGTACCACTGCTAACCAGTGCTAAAGTGCTTGCAATCTCTCCTTAAAACATGGCAGAATGAAAAATGTCCTAGCTTTTGTAGTAGAAAGTTTCAATTCTATTAAAGACACGAAGGGAGAAAGTCACAGTTCAAACTTTAAAGATGTCTATTCAGCTGAAGCCATGGCATCTCCATAGTCCCTTGTTGCTGTCGCCTCCTCCTCGTTCTTCCTGGGACAAGAGACGGATAGTGGCATCATTAATCCTGTTTCCACGCACCAGATCCTAGTGGGAAGGAATGGAGATGTATTAATCCATATGCGGATTATGCTTACAGAACATAGATGTCCAGATTCAGCATCATTACAAACGAGGCAAATCAACTGTACAAGACTAATATGAACAGATTAATGCATACCTACCCATATGTAGTTCTCCTGTTCTTAGAAAGGGAATATGCCATACCGGGAGGGTTAATCCTCACTCGGTGTCCTTAATAGAATTAAAACTTTCCGTTACGATAGCTAGGAAATATTTCATTTTATGTCAGGACCAGAGGTGAGGATTACGCTGGTTTAAAGCTTATCCACAACCAGCAAAGCCATATTAGAGACTGGTTTGAAATAGAACCACTTAAATGTAGAGTCTGAACGCCAGTCCACTGCGTTGAGGATATCATCTAAACGGGCTCCAAGGGAGAACTCCTTCGATGCCATAGTTCCTCTGACAAAGTGAGCCACAAACAGTTTGGTATCTTTGCCAGCTTCTTGCATGGCCCATCAAACCCATCTAGCGATGGTAGGTGAAGAGACTGCCCGGAATGGTTTCCTCAGGGCTATTAATAGCTGTCTCTCTTCATGTGGGTGGATGTTTGCTGTCATAGTCTCATAGCTCTTTATACATCTCACAATACATAGTTTCGGGGAATCTGGAAAGGAAATATAAGTAACCAAATGAGAATTACATTTGTACGTCGGGAAGTGTAGAAAGTAACCCCATTCATGGTAAAAACTCTACCTGTTAAGTCCAGTGCTCTTACATCGGAGACCTGCCAACATGAGACCAAACAGAGGACAGTGGCTAGTTTAGACACAAGCTCCTTCAGCAAGAGGTATTTGTTGGATCGCCAGAACAAGAACATGTTAAGGACTTTGTTTACATCCCACAGGGCAGAATAGCTGGGTTCCGGGGGAAGGGATAGTCGGATGCCTCTCAAACGTTTCCGCACCAGGAAATGCTCCCCAACTGGATGGAAACCAACTGGTGCTGTTGACCCATGCTCTCGAGAGAAAAGATGAAGCTTGTTCCGAAAGGCCCAGGACTTTTCCAGCATTCCCTGTAATCCTTCCATAAGCCACAGAGAACCCTGCTGGATCAGATGATGGGGATTCCCCTACGGATCATGGGGGGGATCCAGAAACAGGGGTAGAAGGATTGGAAAATACCAAGAAGGTTCCAGTAGAACCTGATACCAGACTTGCGATTTCCAAGTTGGTGTCACCAGGACGATCTCCGTCTCCTGTCTCTGTACTTGAGCCGAGAGGCGCATGATCATCACTAATGGAGGAAAGGTGTAGCCCTGTTCAGGTTGCCAGTCCTGGAGGAAGGCCTCTGTGGCCACTACTTCTGGGTCTGGATGACAACTGTAATACTGAGAGGCAACGATATCCACTGAGAATGAGCCTCATCTATTGTGAAGGGCCTGAAACATCATGAGATGCAAGCGCCAGAGGCTCGCGTCATGAAGGTGACGGGAGTGCCAATCTGCTACCTGATTGGTCACCCCTGGGAGATTTTCTGCCGTCACCGAGACCTGATTCTCTAGGCAATAGTCTGAAAAGCTGCGGGCCAGATCCAAGAGGTTCCTGGAGTGGGTACCCCAAAGATGGTTTATGTTGCGCACCGTTGCCTCGTTGTTTGTCTTGAGAAGGACATAGCATTGCGCCCAGTCCTTGGTCCAGCATCGGACTGCAAATGACCCTGCCAAGCGTTCAAGGCAATTGATGTGCATGGATCTTTCTTGTGAGGACCATCTTTCTCCTATGGAGAAGTCCCCACATCTTGCCCCCCAGCCCGTGCTGCTTGCATCAGACTCTATGAACAGGTCTGGCAAAGAACCGAAAATTGCCTGGCCATTCCATGCCTCCATATAAGCCAACAACTTGGGAATGTGTGAGGGCCTTCCTGAGGTGAAAGACTTTCAAGCGTTGGAGGACCCAATAATGAAGGGGGCCTGGGAAAATGGCATGTATGGATGATGACAGCAGTCCCACCACCCGTGCAATCTGTCTCAGGGAGGAGCAGGGTCTCGACGCTAGGCAACCAGCTCATGCTTGATCTTGGTCAATTTCCAGGAAGGGAGGCTGAGGATGGCACGGATCGAGTCTATCACAAAACCCAGGAATACCAGGGAATGAGAAGGAATAAGGACTGACTTTTCCTGATTGATGATGAAGCTTAGTGACTCCAGGAGAGAGATTGCTGTTTGAAGGTGCATAGACAGAGCCTGAGAACACTGGTCCATGAAGAGGATGACCTCCAGGTAGATGATTAGACGAATGCCCCGGGCACTGAGAAATTCTACCACTGGGGGCATTAGTTTCGTGAAGCGCCACTGGATGGACAGCTGGCCAAAGGGGAGTGTGGTGAATTCAAACGTGTCCCCCGCCACTGAAACTGGAGGAAGCGGCGGTGAGGAGGGAAGATTGGGATGATCAAATAGGCATCCTTTAGGTCGAGGCATACTATCCAATCATTGGCCTGTAGGAGGTCCCTGAGTAGGTGAATACCCTCCATCTTGAAAGGGCATTAAACCAACCACTCATTCAACTCCTTCAGGCTGATTACGGGCCGTTGGCCTCCATCCCATTTGTCCACCACAAAGATTTTGCTTAAAAAAAAACAGCCGGCCGAACGCCCCCTGCTTCGACCAGCCCCAGAGAAAACCCGGGCCATAAAGATGCACTTTATGGATGCTTGAGCTTTGTCTGAAGAATTGAAGGTTCGCACAAATTTACCCACCCTTGGGCAACGTAGTCTGCCTCTGATGTGGCGAGATCCCCCAGTTTGGGGTTGATATTAAGGAGGAGCAAACAGTGCCTCTCCGTGGAGATGGTGCAATTAGCGATCCCCTGGAAGACAACTGACTGTTAATCAGTGTTCCGGATGCCTTGGCGTCCTCCTGTCATGGTTCTGTCCCTCAGCAACACCGGGAGGGTCCGTCATCTGTATGACTGTTAGTATACATGGTCCGCTGCCTTGCGGGTGTTTTCCATAACGAGGAAACGAAGTAGACCAGTTAGCGGTCCTGCTTCCCTACACAGGAAGTGACATCCAGGTCAGAAGGCATTGCGCTACAGAGTGAGACCGCATAAAAACCTGCAGTGCTCAACCCGACATCGCTTCGAATACAGGATATCGCCCCGGCAGCTCTCCGCTGGACTACTGTGTCTTTACTGCAGTCCCTTCGTCCAACCTACCAGGTAATCCTACAGTGGCTACAGCGCTGGAGCGTGTAGCCACAAGCCTCTCAGGAGAGCGTGGGTCACTTTTGCTTGTGGCACACGCAGGAGCGCGTAGCCACAAAAATTGTTCTTCACACACGTGCAGGAGCGCTTGGATCTCTTTCACTTGTAGCACACGCAGGAGCGCGTAGCCACAAGACTTACTGGTCATACACACGCAGGAGCGCTTGGGTCATTTTCACTTCGGCAGCGCAGGAGCGCGTAGCCACAAGGCTTACTTGTCACACACGCACAGGAGCGCTTGGGTCTCTTTCACTTGCGGCACGCGCAGGAGCGCGTAGCCACAAGACTTACTGGTCATACACGCGCAGGGGTGCTTGGGTCATTTTCACTTGCGGCAGCGCAGGAGTGCGTAGCCACAAGACTTACTGGTCATACATGCGCAGGAGTGCAAGGGTCATTTTCACTTGCAGCAGCGCAGGAGCGCGTATCCAATCAATTCTCTTTGTTAAAGTTAGCGCAGGAGCGCTTAAGTTACTTTCCTATTATTTGGCACGTGCAGGAGCACGTAGCCACATGTTTCATCATATCTAGTTAGCGCAGGAGTGCCCATAAGTTTCTTTTCCATTCCTATCCCGGTGTGAGGACTTCTCATTCCAGTCTATCAGTGTACTCCACCCACGTGATTATATCCTCCTTTGAAGTACATTTATTGACTGTGTGTAGATTGGATGGGTGTGACCCAGGGGTGCAGAAGTACTTACCTATATGGTTTATCCCTACAGATGGTGATTCCTATAGGGGTTCCCTCATCATCGGTGGGCATACCCAACCAGGTCTTCACAGTAAAGACACCACTCCAGACTTCTAGGATTTCATCCCCCGGCCCCCATCTTCACCCTTCATATTCCATTGCTAGAGAAAGGTGAGAGATGGTGGAGGTTGTTCACGTCCTCCCTGTAAGACTTGTGGGGTCCTGACAGAATTCGAAGCCCACCAGATATATATCTCGCGCGGACGACATGAGCAATCCAACATCACCTTGCAGGACATAGCAGCCATGCTGACCTGCATGCAGGCAGAGAACCTGAGTATACGTCAGGATATAACGGCCTTACAAGGTCAACTGGCCGTTAGTCACACAGGGCCTTGGGGTCAGACCCCTACGGTTAGGGTCAGACAGGAAGGAATACTAAGGCCTCCTTTGTTTAATCCCGGGGGGTCCTCACCACCCTCTCAAGGCTCTACCCCTCCCATACAGGTGATCGCCCCTCACACTGTCCAACTAGCTGCCCAGGAACGCTTCTATGGCGATAGCTCCAAGTACAGTATATTCCTCAATCGATGCCATCTGCACTTCATGGCGTGTGCTTCTGCCTTCCCGGGTGATGCTTCCAAGGTTGCTTTCATCCTTTCCTATCTCGGAGGGGACGCCACCCAGTGGTCTATATCATTGGTTGAGAACGATGATCATATGCTGTATAGTCTTCCGGTCTTAAAAGAAACCCTGCGAAGAATGTTCGCCCGTCACACGTTCATACAAGCTGCTGACAACGAGCTCCTCAACCTTAAACAGGGTAACGCTGATCTGTTGCACTACATCACCACCTTCAACAGATTAGTAATCGAAGCAAAATGGCCCGAATCAAAAAAGGTTTCCGTATTCTACCGGGCTTACGTGATGAGATGAAGGATCTTATTTCTCAGATGTCAGAACCTCCAGAGGAAATCGGATAGTTCATCGACTTGGTGGTCAATCTGAACTACAGGATGCAAGAACGGAAGACTGAAAAAACCAAGGGCAACGATTCTGAGTTCCTTGCGTTCAGAGAAAAACCTAGAAACGAGTTGGCAAAGGCCCATGATGCTCCCGAACCCATGCAAATAGGCGGAATCCGTGGTCCTCTATCTAGGGAAGAGAAAGAAAAAAGGCGAAGACAGAACCAATGTCTGTACTGTGGCAAGAGTGGACACTTTGCCATGGAATGTCCAGTGAAACCCGTCGAACCATGACTCAACAAGCCATATGCCCTTCCAATAACTCGAGGTGACGGGGCGGGAAACGATATGACTCAGTAGAAAATGGGGTTAGTCTACTGGGTTCATCACCCATCAAGACTCCTACCTTTGCCCCCTGTTGGACTTGGCCCTTTTTGCAGGGTCATCCCTGAACTTTTTGCCTTCCTCCTGGTATTTGTTCTGACATGGTGTTGGTGGTTTTAGGACTCTGGGCACTTTATCACTGCTGGGCAGTGTAAAGTGCATGTGCTCTCTATGGTAAAACATGGTAAGATTGGTCTACACCTGTTTGGCTAATTTAATTTACCTATCAGTCCCCAGTAATGTGGTTTCTCATATACCCGGGGCCAGTAAATTAAATGCTCCTGGTGGGCTTGCAGCGCTGATTGCGCCACCCACCAAAGTAGCCTTTCAAACCTGTCTCAGGCCTCTGCCATTGCAGGGCCTGCGCGCCCAGTTTACTAATGCTGTGACGTGGCACATAAAATGGGTGCCACGTCTGTGACTCCCCTTTTACTACATATCAGTCACCCCTAAGGTAGGCCCTAGCTAGCCCTATGGGCAGGGTGCATTGTAGGTAAAAGGTAGGACATGTGCCTTAACTGTGTGGCATGTCCTGGTAGTGACAAACAGCCATTTTGATTTCTCACTACTGTGAGGCTGCCCTCTCATAGGAATGCATTGGGGATTCCCTGATATGTGCTTCAGTGGTAATTCCTGATCTGAGAGGAGTAGAGTGGTCAAGTTTGGTATGTTTGAAATAGTGGTAATAAATGCTGCGCAATGGTGTTCGCAGATTTATTATCACTATTTTAGAAACGCCACTTTTAGAAGTGGGCATTTCTGTGTGCTATGTGTCTTTGTGCCTGCCTGATGTGTATTGCATGTCTGGCTCTGGAGTGACAGGGGCTGGGTGAGTCAGCGCTAGGCTGAATAGGCTGATCTGCATTTGGAGTGGTGGGAGGAGTAGCACCTGGGACTGAATGGGACTGTGCCTGCCTTCCACAAAGCTGGCTCCGCCAACCGGGCGGTGTGTCTGGGGCCAGAACCTACACTGACAAAGGAGGTGGTCGTGCACCTTTAGAGAAAGGTGTGAGTGCCCCCAGAACTGGTTTGGACCGGGCGCAGAGCCCTGAGAACAAAGACAATCATGGTATAAATATTGGGGCTGTGACCCCATGGTTTTTGGTGCTGCTGGGTACTTACTTGGAGCCGGAGGAGACTGCGTGGGACCAGGGGGATCGATGGGCTGCCAGGTGACCGCCATCTGGACTTTGCAGGTGTACTGGACTGAGCCTGCTCCCCTGCTTGGGGCCCCCAGGCATCCCTAGGGCTGAGTGGCTGGCTCTGGGTGACTTTGGCCCAGTGTGTGATGGGTGCTTTGGACTCTGCACTTGCCTATCTGTTGCAGCGTGTGGCGAGCGATGTGTGGTCTACCCCCTCCCTAATCACTGCCTGGGTGAGGCACAAGGCCATGTGTGTTTCGGCCCCGTCATACAGGAGGATTTCGTCCTAGATGGGGGAGCCATAGAGAGGAGAGCGCCTGGTGAGCTCTGGTTCCCAAGGGCCAGGAAGATTGCCAGGAACACTGCCAGGAGATTCGGGGCCCGACGGAGACTTCACTCCGTGTCCTCGGGCCGTGAGGTGCACCGGAAGTCAGGCAGGAGATGCCTGACTGGGGGCGGGGCTCCCGTAAGGAGGAGAGCCCCGCTTGTTCCCTTAGCCTGGTTGTGGGCGGGGCCGCGTTCAGGGGAGAAGCCGGATACACCGGGGCCGACGGAGACTTCGCTCCGCATCCCCGCAACTGAAGAGTTCCCGCGCATGGTCGCGGGCCTCCGCTGTCCTGAGAGCCAAGGCGGATGGCCCGGACCTACCAGGGATTTGCTGCCCAAAGAGGATCGGGAGGCCCAGCAGAAGAGACACCTAGCGGAGGAGGAGAAGCCCCGCGTGCCTGCACCTAAAGACAGAGCCTCGTGAGAGCTCGCAGTAGCTGTGCACCGCCGGAGTGTGGCGGCGTGAAGCGAGGCCCGACCGGAGTCTTCACATGCGACAGGTACAGAGGAGTAAACCGCGCTGCGAAGAGAAGTTGTAGTGCAGGAAGAGTCCGGAAGCCAAGCAGGAGCAAAGCCTGACTGTGGGCAGGGCCGCCGCCCTCCCGAGGAAAGAAGCAACAGAGGCTTTGCTCCGGGGATCAGCGAGGCAAGAAGCCAGGCACCAGACACGTGACTGTGGGTGGGGCTTCCATATGGAGAGGGAGAGCCCTGCGTGGTTCCTGCGGCAGTGGTGAGTCTCAGGGGTGCCCCTTTCCAGGGAGCGGGCAGCACTGTTGTTTTCTGACCCCGAGGGGCCATTGAATGTCATCCCTCAAGTGCTGTCCTAGCACCAACGTAATTCTCTCATCTGTTTACACCGTCACAGCTACGCCGCATGGTCGCAGGCAGCTGCGTGCTGATCGGATGTTGGGGGCATTGTGGGAGTGGCATCACGGGGCAAGCCCAGTAGAGGCCCCGGATTCAGAGTTACCTCACATGCCCTGGCTGCACCTGGGGAGCTAGGGTGGAGACTTGCTTGCCTCATGACCAGGGGAATAGGCTTCTGTTATTTGTAGGCTACTTTGCGAAGGGGTAGTATTGCCAGAGCCGCCTGATGTAATGGTGTGTCACTGGGTGCAGTTTATGCCCTGAGGTGCTACAGGAAGCCTGCAGGCTAATGTGCAAGTGATGTGAACTTGGTGCACTGTAGGCATGATGTTATGATAAAGTGTGCACCTAAGGAATGAGGTTAGGACGTTCACTGCTGATTAGGATGTATGCCTAATATGTCTATGCTCAGTTTACTGAGATTAATGCCTGAGAAGGGCATGGGACATTTATAATGTGTGCAGCTTATGAGGGTGTTCTCCAGTACCCATGTGGATGTGATGTTCTGCCTAATGATTTTCCCTAATGTGTGCACCACTGCTGATGGTGCTGGTTACTGTTAGGGGGCTCTATGTTCATGCCTCATGAGATGTGTACCATGACTAGTGTTCACTACTGTGCACTGTTGCTGAGTATGGTTTGCATCACAATGTGCTAAGTGCAATATTGCCAGTAGGTACTGGTTGTCTTTATTTTCCCTACTTGTGAGTTCTAAGGGTTCTGACAGTGGCCCGATTGGCCCTGTCATGTATATAATCCCCTGTAAAGTAATACTTAGTGCCAGATGGCACAGTGTATATATATGTGATTGCATTCTAATGTGTTTTATGAGTAATACAAAGGCTATGTTTTATATAACCTTGTGTGGAGTTTCTTTTGTGGTGTGCCTAGTGTGTCGCTGCTGTGTGAGTGTGTTGCGCAAACGCTTTACACATTGCCTCTGGGATAAGCCTGACTGCTCGTGCCAAGCTACCAAGGGGGTAAGCAGGGGTTATCTTCGGTTTGTAACTCCCTTGCCCTGACTAGAGTGGTAGTTTCTGCCTGGCTTAGGCGCTTGCCCTAGCCAACCAGAAATCCCATTTCTAACATTGGTTGTCAGCGGTGAGGATAGGACTTACGTTTGCGCAGTACCACAGTGACGCATGGTTGCACTACAAAACTCTGCATTTAAGACAATCATGTTTGGGGATTTCTCCTGATTTTATTATTTCTCCTCACAAAAGTCATTTTTATTGTGTACTGCTGTTGCAGCTTTTTACACCTAGATCTCTTGTGTTGCCCTTGTGTCTTAGTGCCTTGCCAAAAATGGAATCTACCTTTATTGTAGGTGATCTGTTCAAATACAGTATGTTGGAGTTGAGGGGGTTCTGTGAGGAGAGAGACATAGCTGTGAGGGGGTCAGACGCCCAGCTAAGCCTCCAGAAAGTCCTGCTCCAATGGCAAGAGGATGAATGGAGACGTGAGTACTATGAGGGGAAGGGTGCCCTGTCCGCATACCAAGAGGATGGTGGGTCTGAGGGTGGCCCTGAAGAGTCTGCACAGGAGGGAGAAAATGACAGGGCAGGGACGCCAGTATATCTACCCCGTAGAGAGGGAGTCCCTTGCTGGGTCCAGTGCCGGGGGCAGTGCCCCATCCCTTTCCCCAGAGGAGTGGGTGGATAGGAGGGAAGAAAGGGAGCACCAGCTGGCTTTGGAGAGGCTCAGGTTAGAGCATGCCAGGGAGATAGTGCAGCTGGGTGTGGAGGATAAATAGGCCTTATTGGCTCAGGAGTTGAGACTCAAGGAGTTGGTCCTTGAAGAGAAAAAGCTAGAGACTGAGAGTGCCATAGCGCAAGAGAGGATGGCGGAGGCAGAGAGGGCATTCGCCAGAGAAAAGCTAACTCGTGAGGATATGTCCCCTGAGTGTAGTTTTAGTGGTCTGGATTCACCAGTGAGGGTGGGGTCCAGTGGTGGCAGCAGAAGTGAGTCCAGTGTAGGAAGTCCCACTCCCAGATCCCAGAGCATGGTACCTAGTTCCCAGGAAGAGGGTGTCACACTTGAAGGGTATTGGTTGAGGTTCAGGGGCAGTAGGAAACTCTCTCACCAGTCTTGGGGGTAGTTTGTGGATGAGTGTTGTGATGCACTGGAAGGTTGGGGGATGGGTAGCACGGCAAACAATTTTGAAGGGCTGTTCAATCTGGTTGTCAGAGAGCACATGTTCCGTTGTTGTTTTCCAGGGTTACGCCAACACCTGTTGGAGTGTGAGTTCTCTGATCCCAGGGAGCTTGCACAGGAGGCAGACCTCTGGGTGAGTGCCAGAGGGTCTGAGGAGGCATTGGGGAGTGACCCTAAGAGGAGTGGCTCAGGTATTTCCCAGCCCTGGATGGAGGGAAAGGTTCTTAGTAGCCCAGATAGGTCCCAGTGTACTGGGAGGGGTGTAGGGGCTCACGTCCTGTCTCCGCAGAGAAGGAGTGAGGGTGGGATGCGTCCCAAGGTGCCCGAAACCCAGTCTCAGGGCCTGGAGGGTTCCCTAAGGGAACACCGGGTGGGGAGCCTAGGCTGTACCAGTAGGCCATCCGTTGAGGGGGATCTCCTAGTGTCAGGAGAACTTGGAGCATCTGTAAGCGGAGCTCCATCAGTTCTGGTGTCTGGCGGTACACTCCAGGTGGGAGGGTGCAGAACTCTGGAAGGGGGTGCAGAGGGAGGGAGTCCTCGCCTCTTACCACGGTTCAACCGCAGGGTTTAGATCCTGGGTTGGGAGGCCAGGTTCAGGTTCTGCCTGACCTGGAGGGAAGGACATCTGTAGCCAGTGTCCCTACCAAGGGTGCAGAACTCTGGAAGGGGGTGCAGAGGGAGGGAGACTTCGCCTCTGGCCCCGGTTCAACCTGAGGGTTTAAATCCTAGGTTGGGAGACCAGTTGAAGGAGGGAGGTCCTGAACTGGTGGGAGAGTTGTGTTCTGAGGGTGCCTCTCCTAGGAGGAGAGTGCGGAACCCAAGAAGGAGAGGTAGGGGGAGGAGAGCCTCACCTGTGACCTCTGGTCAGCATGAGGGTGCGGACCATGGGTTGGAGGATCAGTGGCAGTTTAGAACTGTTTAACCACAAAAAGCTGCTCCTAACTGAATGGCCACTACGAGGTTTGGGATATATTTGTGAGTGAAGACATCTCACAAAATGAAACGGACTGGTCTCACACACCACCTGGTGTCATGCTTCATCATTGACCAGTCCTCGCCCTCTAAAACCTTGGTTTGATAGAGGGCGGGCATACACCTGACGACAGGGATGCACTTCTAAACTAAGTGGGGGCCCAAAAATAAATAAGTGTGGTTAAAAATCATTATAGTTATCTTTATCGTGTTTTTAATGTGAAAGGTAACTATATGATATTAAAATCAAGTGACGGTATATGGGGAATTAATGTCCCCTACCCGTTATGTGAGAGGTCAACATGTTTCTGCCTTAATGGCCCACTTGGGTCCAGGGCATTCGTCAGGACCTAAAAAGTATATGAAGGGCTCCGTTCTTACCAGCTAGTGGCAAGGGTAAACCACTATGTGGGCGTGAGCACTGCCACACTCCACAACTTGATGGCTTCTAATTTCAAGCCCTAGATACCAAAGCTACTTGCCCCATGGGAGGAGGGGAGGGGAAACCCCTGTTGTCAAACCTGCATCAAGGGAAATTTCCCATATGGATCCTAGGCGACTTCTCCCGGTCCTCCCTGATGTCTCTAGGACCGGGAGAAGTCGCCTAGGATCCATATGGGAAATTTCCCTTGATGCAGGTTTGACAACAGGGGTTTCCCTCCCCTCCTCCCATGGGGCAAGTAGCTTTGGTATCTAGGGCTTGAAATTAGAAGCCATCAAGTTGTGGAGTGTGGCAGTGCTCACGCCCACATAGTGGTTTACCCTTGCCACTAGCTGGTAAGAACGGAGCCCTTCATATACTTTTAGGTCCTGACGAATGCCCTGGACCCAAGTGGGCCATTAAGGCAGAAACATGTTGACCTCTCACATAACGGGTAGGGACATTAATTCCCCATATACCGTCACTTGATTTTAATATCATATAGTTACCTTTCACATTAAAAACACGATAAAGATAACTATAATGATTTTTAACCACACTTATTTATTTTTGGGCCCCCACTTAGTTTAGAAGTGCATCCCTGTCGTCAGGTGTATGCCCGCCCTCTATCAAACCAAGGTTTTAGAGGGCGAGGACTGGTCAATGATGAAGCATGACACAAGGTGGTGTGTGAGACCAGTCCGTTTCATTTTGTGAGATGTCTTCACTCATAAATATATCCCAAACCTCGTAGTGGCCATTCAGTTAGGAGCAGCTTTTTGTGGTTAAACAGTTAATGTTGGAGGCTGCTAGCTCCTAAAACCCCGTGCCTCTCGTTCCCTTCTCCACACAACGTGGGGCTCTTGTGGTTTTGCAGTTTAGAACTGCACTGATGGGTAGAGTGGAGAATGGGTACTATGTACCTGGGGCTACTGCCCCCCACTCTGTGAGATGGCAAGGACCAGAGACATTTGGATGGCCTAGGGCCTGCTCCTGGCCGCGGACAGCTAGGGAGTCCCAGTGGGGTAGCTTAGTTGGTCCTGGGAGCTTAGACAGAGGGAACCACATGGGTTCAGACTGGCGTAGAACCGGAGTGTACCCCTGCAGTTGCGGGCCCGCGTCCGTGTTCTATCGCCCCAAGCAGGGAAGCCCATCAAGGTATTGATTGGTCTACCCTGGCTTTTGGCTGGAAGGGGGTTGGGCTTGGCCCTTCTTGCAGGGCCATCCCTGAACTTTTTGCCTTCCTCCTGGTATTTGTTCTGACATGGTGTTGATGGTTTTAGGACTCTGGGCACTTTATCACTGCAACCAGCTCTACGACACAACGACCCAGGTATTTGCATATGGATCCACTGCTCCTCTTCCTCTGGCGGGAGTATTTACCACCAGTATTGCCCATAACTCCCACTCCACGCATGCCAAAGTATACGTTACTCAGGAGTGGTCCGGGATGCTGCTAAGCTGCCGAAAGGCCGAGCACCTACAACTGGTGGCATTTGCCTTCGCCATTCATCAGGAGAGCGTGGAGTCGTTGGTGGCAGATTTCAATCCTCTCTTTGAGGGCATAGGATGCCTCAAAGACCGTATGGTACATCTTCATATTGACCACTCCATCCAGCCTGTGGCCCTCAAGCACCAAAGAGTGACGTTTCATCTGAGGCCGAAGGTGGAGGAAGAACTGAGTAAACTAGAGCAGGCTGACATCATCGAACGGGTCGATGGTCTGACTCCCTGGGTGTCTCCCATCGTTGTGGCACAGAAGCCCAAACAGCCAGGTGAGGTAAGAATATGCGTGGATATGAGGCTACCCAATAATGCCATCAGAAGGGAGCATCATCTGACTCCCACAGTCGACGACATCATGGCCGAGGTGAGTGGCTCTCAGTGGTTCTCCAAAATGGATCTGCGAACCAGATACCATCAACCACTACTGGATCCAGAATCAAGGGCCATAACTTTCTCGACACATGTCAGCCTTTGAAGATACAAATGTCTCAGTTTCAGGGTGTCTAGTGCCGCTGACTTATGCAGCACACATAGAAAGAGCAAATCGCCAGTAGTGATTGTTCATGTGCAGGAAGGGATACATTCCTGAACATAAACAATCATTAAATAATGATGAGTTGCAACTTCTATGTGTGCGGCATAATGCAGCACACATAGAAGTTTCAAATTGCCCTTAGTGATTGTATATGTGCAGGAAGGGACACCTTTTTGAACCCAGGACTCCCAGAGTGACTCCAAAGGCTAGTCTGCTGGCCTTCTGTTCTGAACCACAGGGACATAACAGGCACCAGCATCCAGACCCAACTGGAGCAAGTTCCCCAAGTGGTGCCCCTCAGGTCCTGTACCCTACGTTTGGCCTCAGAGAGGCTGAATTGAAGTTTTTAGGTGCCTCTAGGCCAAGAACGGGCCCGGTGGTGCCAAATTCTTGACACTTGCACCTCCCGGCAATGTGAAGTTCTTTAAACCTGAACCCTCGTGCTTTAGCGACGACCACCCGCGACGCCCAGCCTGCTCTCTTGTGCTACATCATCGACCACCTGCAGCGCTTACTTGCTCCTCGCTGCCCCCTCCACTGTTAACGGGACGGTTTGTGCTGGACTGAGAAGGTAACTTTTCAGGGGGATTAACATGGTTCCTGTATCAGACCTGCGATTCACTGCGGTCGGCCTGAACTTGTGAATTTCCCCTGGTCTCACACGACCAGATGTCCACGTTTGACAGTTTGTGATTTTTGGTGCTATTTTACCCTAACATCTTTAAAAATTCATAACTCCAGCTCCACTAATTGGATTTATGTTGTTTTGGTCTTGTTTTATTTATTAAATGTTTCTCTATTTATGGTATCCTTTTGTGGTGTGTATTCACTGTGCTACTTTTTGAAGTGTTGCACTTTACACATTGCCTGCTCTGTACCATGCTACCCGAGTATTGAGCACAGGTTAATTTAGGGTTTGCTTGTGGCTTCACCCTGAGAAAAATTGTAGTTGGTGCTCGACCAGGGCTCACACCCCAGTCAACCAATAACCCAATATCCTACAATAACTGAGTGATATAAGAGAATGGCAATGGATTCTGGTTGCCTTGTTTCAAACTGCTTTATCCATACAAAATGAATGCCTGCACATTTCACACAGAAAGAGTTGTTGGTATGTTTTCGGGGTGTCTTAAGGACCTTTTTTTTGTTGGGCCGGCTTTTTTTTTCTCTAAGGATTAATTTCCTCACTCCAGGAACTTTCAGTGACCGAAAATTGGCACTTCCTGATCCTTTTGTGCATGTGCTATTTATCGGGTACTGTATTTAGTACATGCTCTAAATAACACACATTTGGTATTTAATACAGGTTCTAAATAACGATTCCATGGTACACAGTAAAAACTCATAATCAGTGTTGTTTAACACATGTGCTATTTAGCGATCCCCTTGGAACCAGTATTTACCCTATGTGCAAGGTTGTTGGTTTGTACCACAAACTTGTAATCGAGGCCTAAGGGCCTGATTGCGAGTGGGTCACTGTTTTCCAACCCCCTGCGTAAACCCCTGTTTGGTTGTGTTTAACGCATCCAATAATTATCTAATGCTTTAAACACCTCAACCTTCATTAAATTTCATCAGGTCAAACCTGTCGAAATGTAACAGGGGAAAAGTGTACAGTATTCACAATATCATGCAGATTTTGTTGCTTGAAACACCAAATTCCGCATGTTATTCCACACAAACGTGTAATAGGTGCTATTTATCGCGCACAATAAATAAAGGGACCCCTGGTATCGTTATATATCAGATGCATAAATAGCACCTTTACTCATAATCAGGGCGATAGTTTTTTGCCTCATCTCTAAATTTCACAAATCAGGACATGTCTTTATTTTCCCTACCGCACGTTAACATGAGAAGTTGGATCAGGTACACTGTCTACCAAAGAATCATCAGTAGTGAGTTTCTAAAGAATTCACATGGGGCGGCAGGTTTGTTACTGACACATATGTTAATGGTATCCAGTGACCATTAATGTGCACTAGGCTAATTTTGGGTATGACAAAGAAAGGTGTCATTGTACTCTCATGGAAGACATTTTGCCCATAGAGTCATTTCCATGCTCACCCCTTTTCTGTAATTCGTCTGCAGCTAAGCAGTCTGAAATTATCTTTTTTTCTTTCCTCAGGAAGATCTGCCTGTGATCTCGAACAGGAACTAGGTAAATATATGCCCATTCTGTTTTATTGGCTTGGACCGAGATATACTGCTTGTTACAGTGATGACAAACAGTAAAAATACAGACAATGAAAGAAACAAATCTACTTGATTAAAAAGACATTCACACTAAGGATAGAAAAATATTAGATCCAATACAACAAAAGCAAATGTAACTATAAATAAATATGAAAAGGCTTGAAGGTAGCATTCATATAATCTTCTGGAACAGTAGTCCAATGAGCCGCTTTGTGAAAAAAGCGCATTTTTAATTGACAAGTTTACGCCATTTTATTTTGATATATTTTACAGTTAGGTGCCAGTTTATCGAAGCAGAATCGGCAATCTTTGACCTTAACTTACCAAATGTGACAATAACTTATGGGGCACATACACAAGCCCCTTGCGCCGCCAGGGCGTCACTTTTTGTGACGCACCGGAGGCGCAGTGTGCTGCCTCATATTTACAAGGCCACGTAGAGTCACCCTGCGTGGCTTTTCATGGCCTTGTAAATATGTACCCTTATCACACTTCACTTTGCATGAAAGGGACGTGGCATGGGTGTTGCTGTGGGTGTTCCCACGCAACACCCATGGATTCTGCCGCATTTCTAGATTTACGAGAAATCGTAAACCTGGAAATGCGTCCGAATGCTACGCCTCCACAGGGGAGGTGTAAGGAGGTGCAACGAGGAGAAATGTTTTCATTTCTCCTCGTTTTTTCCTCTTTCTATGCGTGTTGCATTCTGCAGCACACATAAAAAGAGGAAATCACCTCTTGCGATTATTTTTGTGCAGGAAGGTATACCTTCCTGCACAAAAACAATCACCCCCCGCAATGTAGGCACCCTTTCACCATGGTGCAAGGGTGCCTGCGTCGGCGCATGGCAGTCAATTGTGCGCCAGTGCAGAGGAGAGCAAAGGGATCCGTCACATTGTTGCAGATATGACTCAACCCTTTGCTTCCAAAGTACGCAGCATGGCACAGCCAAATGGCTTGAGGCACCGCGCTGAGTTACTTTGTTGTAAATAAAGCTCTGTGTTTCTGATATTTCTTCATCATCTTTGCGCCTCTGCCACATCAATCATAGTTCTAGACACTAGCCTCTCATTTTTTATTGTTATGATAGTGTCCCCTGTATAAGATGCAGGAGAGATGTTCTCAGTCGTCTGGCTGATCCACAGTTTAGTCTACCTGAGCGTTTCATTAGATTTTACCAGTCTATCCTATGGTTGTGCATGGTATAAACAGTCATGCATTATAAATGTTTTATGGTCTGTCTCGACTGCCCACCTGTCTCCAGACAATTATGTGAGCATCACTAGAGCGGGGCTTTGGAGCCACCCACATGTTGGGAGACAGAAGTTCATATTTTGACTGGGCAGAAGTTGTGTGCGTCCACAAATAAAGTGCTTGTCCCCCACACAGCTATGATCATTTTGTTTATCCCGCATCTTGAGCTTGAACTTTCAGGGACACACTTGACGTAATGCTATTGAAGGGTCTTAGAGAACTAGATCATTTACTGTGTTTTCTCTGGCAGCAGCGCAGATGGGAAGGAGCACTCAATAACCTATACAAATGTTTAGGTCTGGCTTGCCAGTGAAACTGTCACCCGACCTTATAACCTACACCAATATTATTCTATAGTTCTTTGCTTCCACACAAATACATATCAATTCCCATACTATCTACTTGGGGTGCTTCACATTACCATAGAACAATCCTTTAAAGCCACACCTATTGGCATTGCCGATCCTTATTTAATATTATAATGAAATCATCACCTTAGGGTTAATTTGTTAATTGCTCCACTCTATCATAACCTCTTACATTAATACTAGGACCCTTTCTTCTGCCTCCTCCTTCAGGAGCAGTGGACAAAGTTGTGCTCACATAGGGCCTGATTCACAAGGTAAACTTACACTTTTTCTAAGTTTACGTTTGTTTTGGATTCACAAACTCTGATTTAATAGTGAGTTTGCAACGACGGAGGCTCCACAGTCAGGACGGAGAACTCGTAAACTTACTCTTAAATCGGAGTTCGTGAACTCCACAACAAACGTAAACTTATACAAAAGTGTGAATCAGGCCCACAGTGTTTTCTGTGTAATTTAATCACATCTAACAAGCTTAGCAAGGACTGCCTACTTTAAGAATTTTTAGGAGTAAAAGCATTTTGAACAGTAACCGAAACATGCACACAAACTGAAATTCATTTGTTTGTTTAAAATGACTTCTCTTCAAGGTTTAATGTCTTTAACAATGCGTGCACTGTAGACCCTGTGAAGGTGTGATAGGTAACCCCTCTCAGTCAATGCAATCTGCAGGCCAAGGCAATAATACCTATTCATCTGAATACACTTGATTATCCTATGCAGGTGTTGGTCTCTATACAGATCGTTTTTGGGTTTTTTTGTTTAAATTTCTTTTATTATTTCAAGAAAGAAATACAACAGGCCAGTAGGTGCCTTACATTCCTCGGATTGCAATCCGTCATCGATATATATGACTGGCTTAACAAACAAAAAAAGGGAACATACGAAACCCCCCCCTCCCCTCTGTGAGTCATAACCAAATGTTGCGGGTGTCATCTGTGCGTCGATATAATAAAGGGGCCGTATGGGCTATTCAGCATTGGTGTCATTCGAGTCTGATGTGCGTGGCGGGTCCGAGAGTCGTAGGAGCCGCAAGTACTTAGGACATGTAAGCTCCGTGAACTCAGAGGTAAGTAGCGCGAGGAAGGGTGCCCAGAGGTCATGAAAAGACGCCCCCGGGTGGGCCAGGGCGAGCGAGATCTTCTCCATCCCAAGTATTCCCCACAGCCTATGGAGCCAACCCAATCGTGTCGCAGTTGTCGTGGAGCCCCAATGTGTAAGGACATTCTGGACAGCCGCCCCCAGCGCCAGGGCCATCTGCTTACCTCTTCGAGATTTAAGAGGAAAGGTAAGGGAATTCGGAAGACCCAAGATGACATACGCAGGGAAGCGTGGGATTTGAGTGTCAAAGTGCGAGTCGATGTGGTCTAGAATCTGTCGCCAATAGTCTCCTAGTAAGGGGCACTGCCAGAGGATGTGCATGAGGGTGCCAGGGGAGCCACAAGCCCTCCAACAGAGGGGACTGCGAGAAGCATTGCTTTGGTGAAGCCGGACAGGCGTTAGATACCAATAGAGAGCCACTTTAGTGGCAGTCTCAATGGAGGCCATATTACGAGCGGTATGGCGGGCCCTGTAGTAGATTGCGGACCACTCCTTTTGTGTTAAGTCCCTATCCAGCTCCCTCTCCCACTGTAGCTGTCCCGCAGCCCTCCCGTCTCCGAGAGCCGGTCTCACAAACTTATATAAGTCCGAGGTCAGGCGGGCGTCAGTATAGCGGGTCAGAAGCCATTTTTTAAAGGAGGTAAGACGCCGCTCTGCGCCCGCGCGGATGTCACCCTGAAGAACCCAGTGTCGAATCTGCATGTACCGGTAACGCTCGGATTCAGGTAGGTCCAGGTCTCTACGCATGTCCGTGAAGGATCTGAGGCCCTCCAGATCATAAAAATGGCCAATGGAACGTTTCCCCTCCCCCGTCCAGTCACGGAACTCAACCTCATCTAATCCTGGCCGAAAGTCAGGGTTATTCACTATGGGCGTAATCGGGGAGGGTAGGGTAGTGAGCCCCCGTGCCATAGCCACTCTATCCCAGGCCATGAGGGTCGGTCGGGTCACTTCTGAGAGATAAAGATTGCGGGGCCTCCCAGCCCGAGCCAGAAAGGGGACGCCCCAAAGTGGCCGGCCAGCCAGCGAACGGTCCATGAACAGCCAGTGCTTTTCGGACTCTGGGCGTGACCATTCCACCAGCGCCCTCAACTGGGCTGCTCGCCAGTAGGCCACCAGGTCCGGGATCCCCAGTCCCCCCTCGTCCGGGCTCTGCAGCGCTAGGTCTCGTCGAAGGCGAGCCCGTTGGTCGCGCCAGATAAAGCGTTCCATGTCCCGCTGCAGGGAATGCAGGACTCCAGTTGGAGGAACCAGCGGCAATGTGTGGAATACATAGAGGATTTTAGGCAACACTACCATTTTTACTGCCGCGACGCGGCCCAGCCACGATAGCGTGTGTGTCCTCCATTTCCGGAGACATTCCCTGACCTTCTGGAGTAACGCCGTATAGTTCAGTGTTATGGTGGAACCAACGGTTGCCGTAAGCTGCATCCCCAAATATGGGAGAGACTCCCGAGCCCATTGAACAGGGTATGATTACTGTAAGAGTTGCAAAGTGTCGGGCGCCAGAGCAAGGGCCAGCGCCTGTGATTTATGCACATTTATCTTGAACCCCGAGACCGATGCAAAGCGGTCTAGTTCTGCCAGGAATGAGGGGAAGGCCTCCCTAGGATGTTCTAGCGTAGCTACCACATCGTCCGCGTAAAGGGACAACTTATCTGTCCCTCCAAACCGTGCGCCTCTGATAGCTGGGTCCGCTCGAACTCTCTGCGCCATGGGCTCCATATAGAGAGCAAATAAGAGCGGCGACAGGGGGCAGCCCTGCCGCGTCCCTCTACAGATGGGGAGGGGCCTCGAGGCAGTGCCATTCACTCTCACCATAGCGCATGGATTCGCATAGCTGCAAAAGACCCATTGGATAAACCGATCTGGGAGACCGAAGTGAGTCAGGGTGGCTCTGAGGTAGGGCCAATGGACCCTGTCAAACGCCTTCTCGGCGTCGACAGAGAAGATCATGCGCTCTGCCTGGAAACGTTCCGACCGGTCCACCAGATGGAGAAGCCGTTTAGTGTTGTCTGAGCACTGGCGACCAGGAATGAAGCCGGACTGATCGGGATCTATCAATCCGGGGAGATGGGAAGAGAGCCGCCGGGCCAGAATCCCTGTGAAAATGTTCAGGTCGACATTGAGGAGCGAGATAGGGCGGTATGAGGCACACAGGCTCCGGTCCTTACCGGACTGTAATCAAGGCCTCAAGCATAGTGGGTGGCAACGCCATCCCCGGCCCTATAGAGTTGAAGAGACGGACCAACAGCGGAGCCAGAATATGGCAGAATTGCTTATAAAACACAGAAGAGAAGCCATCCGGGCCCGGGGATTTGTGAGGCTGTAAGCGGGAAATGGCTGCAATGACCTCC
The DNA here is from genome assembly GCA_963921515.1 of Calotriton arnoldi. Lineage (NCBI taxonomy): Eukaryota > Metazoa > Chordata > Amphibia > Caudata > Salamandridae > Calotriton > Calotriton arnoldi. The sequence goes on from CAWUFW010012408.1 coordinate 89,276, forward strand.
TCAATTCTGATGGGAGCCCCCAGCTCATCTGCCCGACCTTGTATGAGTGTCGCCGTTGCTACCCCTGCTAGATACTGTGCCGGGCCCTCAGCTGGCATTGACTGTGCCGCGTATAGGTCCTCATAGTAAGAGCGAAATGCGTCTGCAATGTCACAATCTGTGTCAAGCGTTTGGCCCTGCTGCTTCTGAATCCCGGTGACGCGAGATAGCTGTCGCTGTGCCCGTAGTTTGTTGGCCAGCAATTTACCGCATCTATCCCCTCCCACATAGAAAGCATGTTTCAGCCGAAGGGCCGCATATTCGGCCCTATCAACATCCAAACCCGCCAGTTGCGCTCGGGCTGCCCTAAGCTGTCACCAGACTCGTGGTGCCCCTGTCCTATGGTGTATACGCTCTAGTTCGGCCACCTCCCTACTGAGTCGGTCCCTCTTATCCCGTCGAGCTTTATTGTCTGCGGCTGCTATACCCAGGAATTCCCCCCGAGTGACTGCCTTCAGGGCTTCCCAAAGGGTAGTGATCTTCATGGAGGGGGTGTCGTTGAGAGCTATGTAAGTGGCAATGCAGGATCCTATCTGCTGGGTCACAGAGGGACGTTGCAGCATGGTGTCGCGCAGCCGCCAGAATCTGCGAGTGTGGGGGGTTGTAGCGAAGGCCAGCGGGATCAGCACAGCAGAGTGATCTGATAATGGGCAAGGAGATATGTCAGCCGCCTGCAGTCGCTGGGTCAGTGTATCCGAAGTGAGGATGTAATCGATCCTGGCATAGGACTTATGAGGGTGTGAGTAGAATGTATAATCTTTTGTGCGTGGGTGGTGGAGTCTCCATGTATCTGTGAGGCCGGCTTCTGCCAGTATACGTTTCCCTGAGAGGGACAGTGCTCCTGTCTGGCCCCACCTCTGCACCGACCTATCCATGGAATCATCAAAGGCCAAATATAAGCAACCTGTCCGGCAGACCAGCCAGCTCTTGCACTGCTTCATCGTCTTTGTTTTTACAGGTACAATCATAGGCATCACTGTGTTAGTGCATCGTTATTTCTTCGATTTCCCATGCATAAGTGAACTTATAGCACCAGGAATATAAATAAATGTTAACTGCTTCAATCGCTGCCTATCATTGAACACACTGACAGATCTAAGGCAATAGCACTCCTTATTTATATGTTAGATAAACTCCTGCAATTCGTGCATCAGGTGTTCTGCACTTACAGAAATCTTAGGAACTGTGGAAGTAACAAGTGTAACCTACTTCTGTGTTCAAGTTTATTTTATTAAGAGCCTTTGCTCTGAGTGCTTTTTAAAACCTTTACACGTAAAATAGCATAATAGTGCTTGAGTTAATAATGATACAAAAACATGATAAAGGGTGAGGACAGTGGCGGGACACTACTGTCCGAGCTGGCGACCAGTTGTACAATGTCACAGCTTCGCTGGTTGTAAAAGGTGCTTGTTCTGGGCCTTCGGTAAACGTGGAATTGAGAATTCTGGTATGCTTGGAATTTCAGCTCAAGCCTAATGAGGTATTTTGTAAGCCTGCAGCTGAGCTGCGTGTCCGTCCGGTTAAAACTGGCAGAGTGGTCTTAGGATTGCTCTTCGATCTTGTATGGTGGCTTTACAAATGCAGATCTGATGGACCAAAGTTTCTGGGGCTTTTCATATTAGCCGGCAAAGCCTTGTCATGTTAGTTCGCTTCCATGGGGGTAGATATGGAAGTGAGGGGTGGCAGCCCATTCGAAACCTCATGAAGACTTTTTTTAGTTGGCCTTGATGGCTATGGCCAGGTATGGCTGAGGTGCTAGCCTATTGTAAGACCCCACTGCGAGCCAGGCGTGCCATCTCTGTGCAAATGTTGATTTGTCTGTAAGCAACGAGCGGGTTTCGACACGCTTGTTGACCGTAGACTTAGTCTGTGAGTAGGTGGCAAAGGTCCCCCATTGCTCAGTTAAGTCTAGGGGTGCCAGGGAGCTTACGAGGTAGTCTCTAGTGGGAGAGTAGGCCTTTCCGTTAATTTCAGTCCATAGATGGAAATTTAGCATCTGACTGCTAGCTTCCTTTAGCTTATAACAGAGTTTGATGAAAGCTCCCTCCCTTGCAATAGTTTGCATAATTAAGCAAAATTCAAGACGAAGCTGAGTAGGTGATGTGTATACTGGCAGGGAAGATGGCCTTAAAAGGGTTTAGTAATGGCATTGTACAGATGGACGCCATTTCTTCCCCTGAGAGTTTCGCTTTTCTAGGCGATGGTGGGGATTAATTTTGCCTGAATCATTTTCAGTAGTGTAGGTAGGTGGAGGATCCTGTGGCTGTTTTGATGCACTTAAAGGTGGCAGTGAGAGCAACTGATTTTCGATGCACGAGCTCCAAGTGTGGTTTGAAAGAGCCCTTGCTGTTCACAAGCATACCCAGGAACTTGTATTGTTGCACCTCTTCAATTTTATCCTTGCTGATGTACCACTGGTGTGGGATCCGCAGTGGCGTTCCATGGACCATTATTTTGGATTTTTTAAAGTTAATGACCATTGCATTAGCGTCGGAGTATTGTACTGTGGCCTCCAGAAGTCTTAGGAGGCCAATTTTGGTTTGCCGAAGTAGCACTAGATTGTCAGCGTACATCAAACAAGTAGTAAGGTGTTACCCGGCATTGGAGCATGAGAATTGACTTGTGCTAGGCAGGTTGGCAGGTCGGCTAGAAAAAGGTTGAAGAGGTGGGAGCTAGCACACACCCTTGCCGTAGCCCCTGGCAGGTTGGAATCTTCCCTGATAGATCGGTGCCGTCGCCGAGCTTGATCCTGACCCAGGTGTCAGTGTGGAGAAGGATTAAAGCTCTCATCTGCGAGTTGGGTATGTTCCAGCTGGCCAGCTTGTTCCACAGTATTCCTATATCTACTCTGTCGAAAACGGCCTTGTAGTCTATAAATTAAAGGTAAAGGGGTTGCTTGGATGCCCTGCTGTGGTCAAATAGTAGCGATATGGCCAGTAGGTTAGAGGTTGTGCCTGCTCCTTTGACAAACCCTGTCCTGATTGTATGGAATTCAGTTGTTATCATATGCCCAAGTTGCTGGTTCCTCTAAAAGACAACCAGCAAAGTATTTGGATTCCACGTCCAAAACAGCCATAGGCCGATAATTTGCTGGTTCATATTCTGAGCCCCCTTCGTAAATCAGGGTAATTGTGGAGCCTTTCCATGAGGAGGGAATGATGTTTAAAAGAGTTAGGCTCTCGTATACTGATTCCAAATGCTTTGCCAAGTACGATCTGTCTTCTTTGAACAGAGCGGTTAGGATGCCGTTTGGACCGGGTGCCCCTTGTCTTCTGTTTTTGGCGATCTGCCACTCAATTGTTGCAGCCTGAATCAACAGAGGGCTTGAGGTTGAGGGCATAGTTAAGATGGTTTTGGGGTCAGGAGTAGCCGTCACTCGTGGGGTGGCAGACTTTAGTGGACTCAACCCAAAGAGTTTTGTGAGATACTGGTTCCTAGCCTCTTCTGGAATGCTTACTCTATCTCTTGTTTGAGACATATCATTTAGATTAATCACCAATTTCCAGAACTTGTTGGACCTGTTGATCTTAAGGTTATACAGAAGTTTGGCAGATAGCTTGGCAGTAACCTCTCTTTTCAAGTCCCACAAGTGTTTTCTGTACGCTGGCCTGGTCTTGGCCAAGCTTGTCCTCGCTGTGTTGTCGTTTGTGTTTTTTGGTGTATGGGAAAAGCCTGATTTAAGTTCTGTTTGAGTTCCTTGACTTTTCTATTTACTATCAATCGGGGTGAGTTGTGTTCATGTCTGGAACTAACACCGGTGGATGAGTGACTATCTACAAATTATGTAGTAAATTGCTCCCATGCCATGTGAGCAGCACTCGTTCTTCCCAAAAGGGCTGATCACTTGCTTTTTGCTCCTTCCGACAGGTTGATAATTGTGCATGGTGACCATTTAAGCTTCTTGTTGTTTATTGTGTAGACGCTATCTTTGAGCGCATCTATTGGTGTGTGGTAGTCCAAGGACAGAGCGAGGGATAGTTCTTGCGGTAGATGATTACTTTCATCCCTTGGCTTAATTAGAAAGCTGGAGACCAAATGAATGAGGGGGGCTGAGAGCACTGTGAAATCTATTTCTGTGTGGAATCCATATGCCTGCTTATAGTTTAACAACATATTCAATAAGGAACATTCAGAACTGTTAGACTTAGATACTACAACCTTTATGTATTGAAAACATGTGACTAAAATATAAGAATTAATTTGTGCTCCAGCTCGTTTTGAGTTAATTATTTTATATACAATCTCTTTGGGTATTGGTCCCTTCTCCAAAAATCTATCAGTCCATAAACTAAAGCCTTAGCACTGTGTACTGTCTGCACCTTCAGGACATTTCAGCTATTCATTTTGAGTTTCTGCATCCTGTGGGACATAGTCCTAATTTCGTAATGTTTACCTTTTAGTACATAAAATCATTAGTCAATACCTTTTCTTCAAAGGTTCTGACTCTTTTGTTGTTCCCTGTATAGTCTTCACAGCTCTGAAAAACTCACTTTCTCAGTTATTTCGCACTTCTTGCTGGCTCCTAGGTCAGCATCCCTTGGGAAAATGTTTAAGCCTACCCTGTGCCTCTTAATTGTGGGATCCCATTGGTACATTGTTTATTCAGTCATAGACAAGCTCTACCTTTCATCACTACAGTGCACCTCGAGGTAAGGGTGGTGTTTTACCCCACACACGGATGTAAGGGATAGTCTGGAAGAGGGCTAGGATGCCAGACAACTGGGACCTTTTCCATCGTGTAACATGGGAATGTCTCTCATAGGTTTAAATTGGAGAACCTTTACCCTGGCTCTACATTTGTGAAGATCCCTTCTGGAGAAACTGTTAAGCAGCTCCTTTCTGTCTTTAATCTCACTCTCAACTCGTGTCACAGAGAGCTTCTCTGTCAGGCATCAAACTTCCAGCATTCCATGGACTTTCTCTTGTTACGTGGCAGTATATGTTAGTGTATATACCAAGAGGGAGGGACTCAGAGCGCATAAAAGTCCAGCATACATGCTCCGATTAGCTAATCAAGATCACAGGGGTATGCAGTTCCTAGTAAGTAAGGATTCGTCTGCTTAGGTCAGTTAAGTTCCACAGAGTCTGCAGTGAGCATTACTCTGTAGGAACAAATGCCCTCACACACCTATCTACGTACTTACTAGGAACTGCATACCCCTGTGATCTTGAGTATATGTTTGTGCCCAGCGCCACTAAAGTGTCTAGTACAACTGAGGAAGAAGTATAGTTTTGTTATCAATCACAGTACACTCAATACAAAAATATGCAGGAACCAAAGGCCAACATTTTCCATATACAACGGTTTTAGAAAACATTAGCTCAACTGTCCCTTGAGATACCACCTAAACCTAGAATCCAGTAACTGATCAATGGTCTGTATCCTGATTGGCAGTCACAAACCATTGATACACTCCACTGCAGATCTCAAATAGGAAGGAACCGCCCTTTTTGTGCCCCTCCCATTTGCGACTCATAATAGATTACAAATAACCTTTTATAAATCGTTAAGACTTAAAAGGACTTTGATACATTTGATAAAGTTTTTGTAGTCGCATGCCATCTATTTGTGTGAGTCGATGATTTTGTGACTGCAAAACACCTTTACACTTGCAGAGGCAATTATTCCAAAGAAAGACTGTGGAGATAATGAAATGACATTCTAGGGCTCCTATTGTTTCCAGACAAAAAATGTGTAGTAGAGAATCGGTAAAGGCCAAACTACCAGCAGAGGTCAGTGCCAACAATACCAAGGGGCATATTTACTAGGAAGTGGAGGAGCGCGGCGTTAGCCACCTTGGCTCCGCCACTTCCAAAACGCAGGGCTGCACCGTATTTACAAGGATACGGTGCAGCCCTGCGTTTCCCCCTGCGCTGTCGCTAATTTTAGCTTCCTAGTACAACTCAGACACCCTTGCACCATAGTGCAGCACACATAGAAGTTGCAAAACGTCATTTTTTTAAATTGATTGTTTATGTGCAGTTAGGGACACCTTCCTGCACATAAACAATCAATGGCATTTGCTGTTTCTATTTGTGCTGCACAACGCAGCACACATAGAAATAGCAAAAACGAGACAAATGAAACATTTCTCCTCATTACGCCCGTTTAAGACCAGGGGCATATTTACTAGTAAAGTGGCAAAGTGTGTTGTTAAGCCAAGAAGGCTAACGACACGCTCTGCCACTTCCAGAACAATCTGAAATGGCATTTTGAAACTTCTATGTATCCTTCTTAATGCAGCACACATAGAAGTTGCAAAACATAATTTTTTTATTGATTGTTTATGTGGAGAAAGGGTCACTTTCCTGCACATAAACAATCAATAGCCTTTTGCTGTTTCTATGTGTGCTGCACAACGCAACACACATGGAAACAGCAAAAACGAGGAGAAATTAAACGTTTCTCCTCATTGCCCCTGTTTAAGACCAGGCTTTACCTGGTCTTAATTTTGGCGTTGCCCCCATATTTACGCAGCCCTTGTAAATATGGGGCAGTGTCAAAATCAATGGGTGTTGCGGTGGAACGCCCACCACACCACTCATTGCCCACCCCTTTCACGCTAAGTATAGCGTGAAAGGGGGCCTTATTCACAAGACTGTGTTAAGCCACGTTAAGTGGGAGAGCGAACTACTGCACCGGGACCCGGGGGAACCTCAATACCCGGCATTCCTTGCGGCCCGTGAGCCGCCAACGCGCCTGATCGAACGCACTAGGAGGTGCACAAAAGGTCACAGAGCCTCCACCAGCACGGGAGAGCGAACTACTGCACCGGGACCCGGGGAACCTCGATACCTGGCATTCCTTGCGGCCCGTGAGCCGCCAACGCGCATGATTGAACGCGCAAGGAAGTGCACAAAAGGTCACAGAACCTCCTGCAGCGCGGGGGCGAGCAAGCTACTGCACCGCGACCAGGGGGAACCTCAATACCCGGCATTCCTTGAGGCCCGTGAGCCACCAACGCGCCTGATGGAACCCGACAGGAGGCGCACAAAAGGTCACAGAGCCCCGACAGTGTGAGAGAGCAAGCTACTGCACCGGGACCAGTGGGAACCTCAATTCCCGGTATTCCTTGCAGCCCACCATAAGCCGCCAACGTGCCTGATCGAACGCGCCAGGAGGCGCACAAAAGGTCACAGAGCCTCCCGCAGCACGGGAGAGCGAACTACTGCACCGGGACCTGGGGGACCCTCAATACCCGGCATTCCTTGCGGTCAGTGAGCTGCCAACGCGCCTGATCGAATGCACCAGGAGGCACACAAAAGGTCACAGAGCCTCCCTCAGCGCAGGATGCGCGCGGGCGTGCCCGGGCCGTGCCCGGGCAAAGCACGGGCCAAGGTCAGGCCCATCTGCGCCCGTCTGAGCCCGGAGGAGGCTGGGCCACCCCTCTGAGGCCTGCTTGTGGAGATTCCTGGACTTGATCTATTAAGCCATCGCCGGGCCCAAGGTTAGTGCCACTACACCCTGTTAGCATACATATTGCTGTCGGGACTACGCAGCTGTCTTTTATTCTCCTGTGGCCTTTGCAAGCCTTGTTTAACTTTGGTCCCTGCTAAATTTTTCATGTTTGTACTGGGTTGCCACTTTCATCTGTAGCTAGCGGCAGGGCAGAACGTGGCTAATAGACGTTAAGGAGTCTTAATTTACCCCAACATGTTATCCTTAAATACAAAAATGGGGAAGTGAATCTGTGCTGGGAAAAGACAATTGCTACCCTCGCAATCCACAACAACTTTTCAACCAACCTCGTTTGACAGGATGCTCCAGAGGGCTATAGGTGTGGGGGCCACTGAACTTGAACTAACCGAAAGGCTTTTATCGTTAACCCCGGATCTAGACCTAACCTTGACCAACCATGACGAATCATGCACATCACCAGTCTTGGCCACTTACTCTTCTAAGCTCCAGCCAAGGACTGGTGCAATGGTATGTGAAACATCCAGCGCTGACTTGCATCCGGAGGTTGTTCATCCATGCCCCGTTAAAAAAGGGAAATCCAAAACTGCTGTGAGAGTAGGGACTAAACGCAAGAAGTGTGTTATAGAGTCTTCAGCTAATGGTGACTCTGGGGAGGGAGGGCCAGGTGGCTGTCCACCCGTAGTCATAGAGCAGCCAGCTTGGGTGGCTAACCTGGTGTTGGATCTACAGGTCCAAGTAAGGGTTATTGTCAAGGATGAAATCAATATTCTGATGGCACGGGTGGATAAGCTTGCATCCTTGGTTGAGACCTGGGTAGGCAAGACAGAAGCAACCCTAAGGGGGGCCGAGTCTGCAAATCACCAGGTATTGAAAGCTGCTCCTCCCAATACTAGGCTGGAACCCCTACCTACAAACAATCTGATCCCCATCATATCCCCAAATCAGATCAATCAGGAGGTTGTAAATAAAAGTGTGGATAATTCAGCAAAGCCAATAGCAAATGATAGCACATATCTTCAGGGGCCTAGTCATGGGGGGGAGGCTGGAAATAAAAGCAGGGTCTACCCAGCAATGCCAGCAGTATATGATAACATGCCTCGACAGGGGACCAGTCATAGGGCTGATGAGGGGTTCGTCTCACGAGCAGAAGCCAGCGAAGAGAGGCCAGCTTTGCCCTGTATCAATCTTCCCCCGGCCTCAACCCCCTATGTCATTATTTTAACTGGAGTACCAGAGCTGAACAAGGGGCAAAGGGAATTGCACTTTGAACTGAAGAATAAATGTATATTTTGGCTGGCCAAGCAACGCCAATTTTCTTACAAAGAAGCAGATGAAATCCTTTTGACGTGCAGGGTTGGATGGGTGGGCTGGAGGCCGAAAGATGTGCCAGAGGATTGCATTGTGATCAACTTCAGAAACCCATTGGTTGCACAAGCTTTCCTAGACCGGAACCACCACAGGAAGGAGGGGGGCATAAGGTCCTTTTTGCTGGGTTATTTTTACCCTTTAGGGCTTGACCCACAAAAGAGAAAGCAGGGTGGCCACAAGGTGGGAATGTGGAATAAGAACAAGCAACATACTATTTTGGGCCAGGATCAACCCAGTCCGTTATTTTTCAATCTACCACTATCAAATAGATTTGCGACCTTAGAGTCAGTAGATTGACTCGATTCTGCATGGCTCCCGATCGAGAAATTCGATCATCAGAAGGAGCTCTTGGGGAGCTTCACTCAATGGGGGGAGCTTTCTCAGCAGAATGGGCATCTTAGGCAGGAAGTGGAACAGGCAAAGGTGTGTGCTGACGGAGTGGGAGGAGTTGAAAGTGACGGCTGGCACAGGGCTTTTATTAGCCGACCCTTGCTTGATCAACCTCATGAGTCCATGCAGGCACTTAATTGCCAACTGTGGGTGTCCTTAAAATCCCCATCCACTACATCTGACCATTGTGCTGATAGCAACGGTTTAAGGCCAATGGGGGGTGGAGACGATCAGCCCTCTTCAACAAGAACATGGCATACTAATGACTGGGGGCCAGTTTCAAAACTTAGATAACTGTGCGGGCCCATCTAGGCTGCGGGTATTATCATGGAACATTGCTGGGCTCACTACTAAACTGGACAACCCAGAGTGGGGGGCGTTTATAGAACAACATGAGATCTGCATGTTCCAGGAAACCTGGGCCAGGGTGGACACACATACTAGGCTATGCGTCATTTAGCATAGCAGCCACTTTCGGGGGTAGGGGAAGGCCCTCATGGGGGACTTTGTACCTGGGTTAGTGTGCATTTGGGTTGCGTAGCCAAACAGATAGAGACCTCTTCATGTGATATCCCTTGTATCTTTCTGATCTTTCCTACAAAGGTCAGAATTGCCCTGATAAATGTCTATTCTCGACCGGTTGGCTATAGTCAAGAGTCAATGACTCTTAATCAACTGACCGTCTTTCTGCTCACCATTCCTGATAATTTCTTGGTGATTGTCGGTGGTGATTTTAATTGCCAGTGTGAGCCCCTGAATGGCCTGAATGCAGGTAACCTCAGTGATGAGGATTTACACTGGGCCATTCCAGAGCCCAATATTTTGACAACTAGGGCATGGACCCCATTGGTGCTTCAGATGAACACCCTCACATTGAATCATTCATTAAGGTCATGTAATGGTCGCACAAAATCTGATACATCGGGGAACCACACCTTTAATAGAATAGGACATGCCTCTATCCTAGATTATATTCTGGTAGATGCAAAATCTTGGCATAGGGAGATAGATTTTAAGATTGTGCCCCGTTACAACAGTGACCATAATGCTCTTATTTTAGAGGTGATCTCGCCTTGTGTCAAGAGTGCATCTGAATTAAAACCTCCACCTGACTCCAGATTAACAATGACTAATTGCAGGAGGAGAGTTCGATGGGGGGAAATCTGCCAGTCTCAGGAAAAGCTGTCCTCTCTATATCAAACCATCATCACATTCCTTATGGCCGCAAATCAATCTATTTCAACCGACGGCATCTCTTTCTCCCTCGCTAAAATCTTTGATATCCATCAAGTCTTAATATCTACTATGGCTGATGTTTTTTATTCCAATAAAAGAACAAAGGAAAACATAAAATCACGACACCTCTGGTATAGCGATAGCTGCCGTATGGCCAAGTCAGCTCTCATCTCTGCTATTAAACTCAAGGACAGGCTGCTAATAAGAGAAAAAAGGGCAGCCTACAAAAGCATCACTGACAAGGCCAAAAGAAGATGGGAACGTGATAAGTGGGACACCCTGAGAAGCGCCCTAAGTACCCATGACATGAGGCCTTTTTGGAATGTGGTAAATACGGGCTGCTCAGAAGGTAGACTGGCTATAGAACCCAATATAGGGGCAGTTTTATGGAAGGCTCATTTTGAATCTCTATATCTAAGGGTAGAGGACGAGGATGGGCTAGCTGGTAACGAGTTCTCCCTTTCCCAGTCAATCTGCTCTGATGCTCTCATAATTTCCCTCAAGGAGATAACTGATGCCTTGAGTAGGGTAGCACCATCTAAGGCTCCAGGGTTAGATAAGATCCCTGGGGACCTCTTCCGTAGCGAACCTACTATCTGGGCCCCCTACCTGTGGACTTTGTTTAATGCTATCCTGCAGGGAATGTTGATCCCCACCACCTGGGCCGGGGCGGAAATTATACCAATTTATAAAAAGGGACCACCACTCCTTCCTGTTAATTATCGACCCATTAGCCTCATTGACGTAAAAAATATTTGCCCACATACTGTTGGGGCGACTCCAGAGCTGGATGGAGGAGCACAATGTCCTTAGTCTTCTCCAAACCGGGTTCAGAACGAAGATGTCCACAATAGATCACATTTTTAGGTTACAACTTTTACATTGGAAAACAGTGTGCATAGAGGGTGGCAGTCTCTATTTAATATTAGTGGACCTAAAATCCGCATTTGACCTGGTGCCGAGGGACAAACTGTGGGCTATTTTATTGGACTTGGGGGCTCCAGCTTATCTTTGCCATCAGCTGAAACGACTGCATGGAGGCAATTTTACCCAAATCAGGTATGGCAAAAATGGTGAACTTACTGCCCCATACCTGTAGACAGAGGTGTACGCCAAGGCTGCGTCTGGTCCCGACCCTTTTCTGCCTTTTTAACAGAAATTGAAAAAATGGACTGGGGTGCTCAAATTAATAAAGCAAGCTTAAAGCTGGCCCAGACAATGGGGGGACTGACAAAGGTATACAGGAGTTGTATCCATACGTCTGTTGGTCCGGTGGTGGAAATTTATAAAGCACAAGCTAGGGGTGCTGTCCTCTATGGAGCTGAAATTTGGGGTCACTGTCCATCAGGCTTAATAGCAAAAATTGAGAATTCCTTTGCCAGGCAACTATTGGGCCTTCCCCAAAGCTCCCCGCTTACACCGCTTCGCATGGACCATAGGATGAGACCAATTGCAGATGAAGCCGCTCTTAGACCTCTTCTCTTCTGGCGACGTCTGTGGAGTACCCCAGAATTGGCTGCATACAGGGAAGAGCTGAGTGAGGTTTTGAGTTTACAGGGTGCGAGCAAATTATCATGGTTGGCTTTCATCAAGAACACTTTTGTGGCCATGGGAAGGGGCAATTTGTGGAACAATGCAGAAGAAATCTGTTCGATAACATCTAAAAAGGACCTGATAGAGAGCTATAGGGAGCATAAACTTGCCTGGCTACAGGGGAGCTCTACATCTGGCCCACTGACTACAGTGTTTTTAGAAATAAAAGATCAGTACAGACTAGAGCCTGCCCTGGATGATATCCAAGAAGTTATACCTGCAGTTTAGGCATGGGGAACTCCCGTTGCGTGCTTTTACAAACAAATGGGCGGGCCCATCCAATTTGGGATGTCCGGCCTGTAGCAATGCAGCGGAGACGGAATATCACGTAATATTTTTCTGCCAAGGGTACAAGAAGGCGAGACACAGATGGCTATTACAGCTATGCAGAAATCTGGGAACTAAGCACTGCACTGAGGTTTTTAGGACACTGAAATATGACACCCACATGCCCATTGTGTTCTCAATACCACGTTTTTTATTCTCTATGTGGTGCATACGTAGAACTATCCTAAAGACGAGCCTATAAGTTCTGCCTGATCGTTTTATCATATTTTACTAACTGGGCCTGGTACATTTTTAACATGAATGAAAGTATTTTATGATTTTTAAATTAGTATTTCCTAATTATAATATGTTGTATATTTCGTTTTTTGTACCTTTCTATCTGTATATTCTTTTTAATGTGATCACGTGACTGCTGTGATGTTAGCAACATGAACCCTGGTTTTTGGGAAATTGTTAAGGCCTTAATACTGCTCATGTATTGCAGAAGCACTTTATTGGATCTTATACCCATAGGTCAATCTTAGGACCTTGGAGGTTAGCATGTTGGATAGTAGAGTGTTTTATGTAATACCAATGTAATGCACGCTCACTTTTGGAGTAACTCTGCCCCTTATTCAGTCCAAGGATAGTTTTTATCCTTTAGAAAGAAAAATTCAATTGAATGAAATGTATTGTATTTTTATCTGTGCTTTTATTGTCATATTGACCGAAATATAGATTTTTGATGATGAATAAGGCAAAGCCCCTATTGCCACCACAACATCAGAAAAAGTGACGTTGTGGTGGCGATAAAGGCTTGTAAATATGCCCTTCAATTTCCAAACATTGTTTGTACGCTAAATAGTTTTATCAGTAAAACAGCATGTCACTTGGAAATTCTGTGGCGATTTCAATGAAAAATGTGCTGATTGCAAATGACAGTGTGCTACCACTTCATGCTTTAGTTACATATTTATTAAAAGTGATAGTTTTTAAACATGATTTGAGAAACAGTCATCCCCCCGCCCTGATGACAATGCTGTTAATGAACTAAGAGGCAAGTCAGGGGTCATGTTTATCATATATGCGGCTAGATTTGTATTATATATGGAGCAAATGTTTAGTCTTTTAAATCAAACAAAAGAGTTTTTTGTATAGCAGCCATGCTGAACTCACATATTTGAAGGTGCTCTCATATGTGATAATGAAGAAAATGGCGGCCCAGTGAATTAAAATATTTGTCCTGGATCACATAATTTGAAACCGGTTTATGGTTCAACAGCATTAAAGTCAGGTCGAGTAGAATATTTAAGCCACTAAGCCTGCAGGTCTAGTAACATTTTTATGATTTTTAGAGGCCAGGTACAGTGGAATAGCGTAGAGTGGATGTGGCATAGAGTGGAGAGGCGTGGAGTGGAATAGCATACAGTAGAGTGGATTAGCGTAGAGTGGAGTGATGTACAGTCAAGTGCTGTACAGTGGAGTGTGGTAGGCTGTTGTGGCGTAGAGTGGAATAACGTACAGTGCAGTGGTGTAGAGTGGAGCCGCATAGAGTAAAGTGTGGTAGAGTGGAGTGGCATACAGTGGAATAGCTTACAGTGGAGTGGTGTAGAGAGGAGTGGCATAGAGTGGAATAGCGTACAGTAGAATGGCATACAATGGAGTGATGTAGACTGGAGCGGTATACAGTGGAATAACGTAGAAACTAGTGGCATAAAGTGGAGCGGTGTGCAGCGTTGTGGCGTACAGTGGAATAGCATTCAGTGGAGTGGCGTACAGTGGAGTGGTGTCGAGTGGACTAGAGTAGAGTGGAATTGTGTAGAGTGGGGTAGAGTGTAGCGGTGTACAGTGTAATAGCATGGAGTGCAGTGGCATTGACATAGAGTGTAATAGCATAGAGTGTGGTGGCGTAGAGTGGAGTGGCATACAGTGGAGTAGCGTAGGGTGGAGTGGCGTACAGTGGAGTGACGTGGAGTGGATTGGAGTGGCATATAATGGAATAGCATAGAGTGGAGAGGAGTTGAGTTGAGTGGAGTGGCCCAGAGTGGAATAGCGCATAATGGAGTGGTATACAGATGAGTGACAGAGTAAAATAGTGTAGAGTGGAGTAACGTGGAGTGGAGTGGCATACAGTGGAGAGGCATAGACTGGCGTAGCATAGAGTGGACTGGCATAGATTGGAATAGCATGGAGTTTAGTAGTGTAGAGTGGAGTGGGGTAGGATGGAATGGCGTTGAGTGGAGTGGCCTACAGTGTAGTAGCATGGAGTAGAATCGTGTGGAGTGGAGTGGGGTTGTGTACAGTGGACTGGCGTAGAGTGTTGTGACTTACAGTGGAGTGGCGTAGACTAGAGTGGCGTACAGTGGATTACTGTACAGTGGAATAGCATACAGTTGAGTGGTGTAGAGTGGAATGGGATAGAGTGGAGCGTACCGATCCTCAGTTCTTGCCTTTCCCGCTTGAATAGATAAAATCATTGGCTAAAATATGCATATTCATAGGGGAAATCAGATGTAGAACTGTGCAAAGTCACAAAATAAGAATTGGCTGCGGTTGGAAGCAAGTGAAAAAAGAAAAAGGCCCTCTGCCCTTGCAAACCCTAGGGACTGTTGAAAGTTCTCCATTTTCTTTCCATCTTTTCAAACTCTTGGTTAAGTTATACAAGGCCGCTGGGGAGGTCAGTTAGTAGAAAATACAGGGCCAGTAAAAGCGGGAGTTCACCTTCGTGGGTAGGCCAGTAGGACCAGTGGGGTGCTTGGGTGTGGAATGAGTCTTAACAGAGTCATGCAAGACATGTGAACCCCGGCAGTTCGTTAAGTGCCACCATCTTCCCTTCCACCCTTCTGAGAAATTTCACTAGACAGCAGTTCAACTGCGGATTGTCTAGGGCAAAGCAAGCCTGCCTTTAGGTGTGGATGGCTTTTTGATTGAAAGATGCTTTTAAGAGCAATTTACTAGTGTCCATTAGCTCTCTAAAAGTACATATTAAATGTGGTAAATCTACTATGCCACCGCTGCACAGGCGACAGCTGGTCGGGCCTGAGTACCATTGCCAGGGCGGTGAATGTAACAGCAATGGTAGTAGCCCAAGACGGTTTTTCAGGAATTTCTCTTTAAGATTGTTACTATACCCAGTATGCAGGTATAGCTGGGAGGTAGCAGATCTGTAGTTGCTCAAAACCAGCCGTGTGTGGCTTCTTTTGGCTAAAGTGGCCTTGTCCTCAAGTACAGAGATGGATTTTATGGTTTTGCTAACCAGTTTTTTAAAGCACAGATGGCTGGTAGGGGTTTCCCAAAGCCCCATTGCCCCAGTTATAGCTAGTGACTCATTGAGGTATGCTCTGGCAGCCGAGGAGTCTCTATTCTGTATCTCCTCCCAAAGATGAAAATTCAGGGTGTTTGGTGCAGCCTTCTTGAGTTTATTCCAGCAACTTATATAGGCACCATGACTTGCCAGAGTTTGCCTCTGGAGGCAAAGTGCCAGCCGTATGTGTGCCAGAGAGGTGTATTTGGGGAGGATAAAGATTGTCCTGTATGCTCTAGTCATGATGTTATCTAAGCTGGTGGCATCTCTTCCTTTTAGGGGTTCGCTCCCAAAAGTTATGGTGGTCAGTAGGTTTGCTTGGACTATTCGGAGAAGTGGCATCAGCGTAGGACCAGATAGTTTCCTCCTCAGGTTTTTTAAGGTTATGGCCAGTGCGATCCCTTTCCTTCTCGTAGCTTCTTTCTGGGGAATGAATGACCCATCTTTGTTGATGATAACTCCAATGTATTTATATTCGGCTAAAGAGTCAAGCCACATCCTGTCCATGTACCAGCTCTGGGTCAGTTTTCTTGCATTGTTAATTGACATAGTTTTAGTTTTGTCTAGGTTAAGAGCCAAGCTTTTTTCTATGGAATATTCCAGCGTGATGTTAAGTAACTGCTGTAACAGGTTACTCGCCAGGTCCAGTATCAGTGGGGAGGACTCCCTACTCTGTCACGGCCACAGCCTCCTGTTGGCCTCCTGTCAATTCGGGCCGTCTGCAGCATCTAACTGTCTCTCATCAACAGTGTCTGCAGTGGCTCACCCTTGCCTGCACCGCCATGCCACTCACTTCCACTTGCTCTGCTTCCGCTGCTTGCTCTGCATTGATATGATAAAACATGTCATGAGTGATGTAATATGTTAGGCCATAAGCAGTGCATGGCAAAGGCACGAGTTATAGTTCCTTAAATTTACTATAACTGGTGAATTTCAGTGGTATTTAAAGTTTAAAATGTAACATTTTAACAGACATTTTCACCTAACTATAACATCATTTTAACTTTTATTTTTTTGAGTCACTTTTTAGGGTTTTATTAACGTAAACTAATATTTTATTACGGTACCTACGTAGGCTTACTCTGCACCACGCACTGCTTTCGGGCATGTACGGCGTGGAATGGCTGCAAGGCCTGGCCAAAAGGCCCCCCTCCCCGAGCCTTATTAGGCCCTGGGGACCACATCCCCCTGGTCTGTTTTTTTTTTCAAGGGAAGGAGGGCGACGCAACCCCCTCCATGAGCATCAACAGGCCCTAGGGACCCAATCCCACAGGGCCCTATGTATTTTCAAGGTGGGGGGGCAACTGGCCCCCCTTCCTGAGTCTCTTTAGGCCCTGGTGACCCCATCCCCCAGGGCCTTTTTTTTATTGAAGGGAAGACAGGCTGCGGGGTCCCACTCCCCAAGCCTTATTAGGCCCTGAGGACCCCCTCCCACAGACCTGTTTTTTTTATTCAAGTGGAGGGGGCTGTGTTCCCCCCTGAGTTTTATTAGGCCTTGGGGACCCCATCCCTGAGAGCTGCTTTTTTAATTAAAGGGGAGGGCCTTTTCTTTTAATTAAAGAGGAGGGGTCTGCATAGCCTCCCTCCCCTTTTTTGATGATTTCAGCCCTGGTGGTGGGCTCCCCGGGGCCTTTTATGGCTCAGAGAGGGGGGGCATGCCCCCTCCACTTATTGAATATGGTCCCGGGGGTGGGCTCCCCAGGGCTTATTATTGAACAATGGGGCATCCGTTTCATTTTTTCTGTTTTTATCCCGCAGTAGTCCCGTGGCCAAAAAAGCATTGTACTGATAACAATGCTTTGTTTTAAGATAAAAAAATTGACCGGCACCAAGTGGCTCTGTAATTGACCATCACAAACATCTTTTGCTATTTATATCCTAGCTGGGAGAAGGTGTCAAAAGGGAAGGGACTCCAAATGTTCTTCAAACCTCCCACCCCCACTTCTAATAGTCACACTGTGGATACTTGTACATGTTAGTAAGGCCTGCCTGACCAGAATAGTATTTTTGGCAATCATGTATTTGATTGCATTTTTAAAACAGTAACAGAACATAACTACAGCGTTTAAATATGTATAGACATATTTCAACATTGCCAATTTAATAAAATAAATGTGAAAAATTCTGAGGGGGGCCCGATGATTTTTTTTACCCACGGGGGGGGGCGTGGTATTAAAAAGCATGAAGACCAACGCCCTAAGTCCTGTAATGACTTCCAGCAACAGTTTTCTCATGTTGCTAGCAGCCAATCAGAGCACCAGCTCCCGCAGTAGTCTGACTCGAGGTGGCCCAAGGAAAACAAAGCTCTGGGGGCCAATCAGAATGATCCATTTTTGAATTGCCGCTCCTGCAAGAATCTCTCGAGCTTCTCGCAGGCCCAAATGTCCAGATACGAAATTATTTTCAGATTTCCACCAAATCATAAAAAGCACAATCTGCGGACCAACATCTAGCTCCCGACCAAATTTGCTGTAATTCCATTCAGCAGTTTTTGCTGTAGCCCTGCCTAAGAAGTCTATGGAAAATGCACAGGGATTTTGCATTTTGGAACCCCTTTTTTTTCTCAGTCCCCGCTTGAGGGATCACCCCAAAATTTTCCATACACAGCCTAGTAAAAATAAAAGTAGCACCTTTTTGGAAAGCTTTGTGAAGATTCGTCAAATGGGACCAAAGTTATTAGCAAAACAAAAAATGCTTTTCCTATGGAACAGCTGACTCAACTATAACTACCCAGTGGGGACCGCCACTGGGTAATATCTGTATATAAATATCTGGATCAAAAGCGCAGCGACTGAATGTTATAATGTGTTAACCTTAAGGAAAAGGTTAGAAGCGCAACTCATTCACTGGTCTGTCAAACAATACCATGCCTCCATAAATACTCACGAGTGATAATTGAACTCGTTAGGACCGAATTAAAAAAATTCAAATGAAATGTAAGAAGCGTTTAAGAACACGAGTCTGTCCTCGTTGCCAGTCAAAGCACATGATATGTAAGAGCCATAGACGATGATGCAAAACTGTGTGAACAAGGCCGCTGTGTCGGCTGAAACGCGTCATGGCTGACGTGCTAAAAAATAAACAAAGATTTTAGAATCGCATCTGAAGTTGGCTCCGTTTGTCTCTATGGATTGTTTGCCAAGCGTTTGAGTAATATATATATATATATTTATATATCCAGGTTCCCACATAAAGACGACGCCGGGTCAAACACGGGCACAGACTCCAATTGAAGATGCAAAAAAATGTTTATTGCATTAACATTTCGAGATGACGTGTTTCGACCGCAAGCCTGCGGTCTTGATCACATAGCGCGCTGTGTAAACCAACAGGGTTTATATACTCATGTAGTGACTTTACTATGTTCATCATGACTTGTCAATGTTGCATGATAATTACGACATGCAGTAAAATTACCCAGTCATCGGCCGATGACTGGGCACACAGCGTAAGGCAAGAGCGATAACAGACATAGACAGTAGACTTAAAATTTGAAAAACAGAACAAAACAAAGCATGGATGACCTCGTAATGTTTAAAACATGTGGTAATAATGCCTAAACAAATGAACAGATGCATATGGAGCGCGTTGGCAGTGCATATGCCCAGGAAAAGAAATATAAAGAAAGGAAAACCCCATTACCAAGTGTGAAAACACCGAAGATGCGCGCGGAAAATAGCCGGTAGATCAAACGCTGGAATTGCGTATATCGTGGCTGTACTAATACTGAGGCGTGTGCTGCATCCGCGGAACCGTATAGGGACTTCTAATCACAGGGAGTGGGGGATCAGGCCAAACTGGCACCTACTGTCGCTAATCCAAGAATGCACAGGGAAAACTGCTATAAAAGGAATAGAGGAGCCATGCAAACTGCGATAGATGAAAAGCAGGAATGGACACACTGAATGCATAGTGCAAGAGGTCACCATCAATAAAGTAAGTCTACTGTTGTCAAGTCAAAGCGCCCGTGTCTGTGCAAGGAGGAAAACCTCATAGTAACATATACTGTGCTAAATGTGAATAATAAGGTGGAAGGTCACTGGTTAGTTGATCATGCTAGTAGGAGGGGGTCGGGAAAGTGGAATTGTGTATTGGCGTGAATGGACTGGATAGACTCGTTGCTTGTGAAATTGGTGCGTGTGAGTTAAAATCACATATGTAAAGTGAATATGTGAGTGCTTTAAAATGAAAAGACAACCTCACTTGAGTCAGCAGACTCACAATCAAAATCAAATGGGACACCAAAGCGAAAGAGACAAGTAAAGGGAGTCGCAGACAAATGCTGCAAAGTACATGTAAAAGGGGGCTGTGGCACACCAAGCAAGGAAATTAAAACAAAGATATACAATATATGGGGAGCGATGAATCACATGGAGAAAAAAAACATAGTGTTCATAGGAAGTTGTGTAGATCCTCACTGAGGTTGAGCCCCACGGGGGCCTTGGTATTCAGCTCTAATATGTATCTAGACTCCAGTTGCCGCAGCAGTTTTTCCTTGTTGCCACCCCGTCTGAGTAGCGGGACGCAATCAACTACGCAGTATTTGAAGTGGTCCAGGTTGGTATAATGGACTTCCTTAAAGTGTTTTGCGACAGGGTATGTGGGGTCGCTGTTAACTATCGCCCTGATGTGTTGTAAGATGCGAAGATCTACCTGGAGCTTGGTGCTCCCCACGTACCTGAGACCACAGCTGCATTTAAGAATATAGACTGCATATTCTGTCCTACATGTCAGCCTTTGTTTGATGACTAAAGGTTTGCTCCTGAACTGAGCTGTGATTTGGCTGGTGTTGATCCCAAATCTGCACGCCCTGCAGCTGCTGCACTTGAGGAACCCTTTGATACCTGATAGCCAGTTAGTTGTGGTGGTTATTTCAGGACTGTTCCTGACTACAGCGTCATGCATGGAGATAGCTCCTCTCATGTAGGTAATATCAGGCCTCTGGGCTACCATGGGTCCAAGTGTGGGGTCAGTTTTTATGATGCCCCAGTATTTGTTGACTATGGATCTCAGTGCTTGTGCCTCAGTGGTGTGCGTGATGATAAGGTGAGTGGTGACGCAGGCTTGGGTGGATGGCTCTATCTGTCTGTCAGTACTGACTGTGGTGTCTGTTGGTCTTCCCTGTAGTAGCACCTCTCTAGGTATGGAGTTAGCCTTGTTGATTGCTGCAGTGATGACCCTTTCTCTGTACCCTCTGTCTTTGAATCTCATGTGTGCATCTTTTTGACAACTAGTTAGGTCCTCAGTGTTGCTGCAAATTCTGCGCAAGCGCAGCATCTCCCCATATGGAATGCTAGCTATGAGGTGCCTGGGATAGAAGCTAGTGGCGTGGAGGGTGGAGTTCCCAGCTGTGGATTTTCTGTGGAGGGTGGAATGTAATGTGTTGTCAGAGACATATAACTTCACATCAAGAAAGTCTACTGACTCAGTGCTCATAGTGGCATTGAACTCTAGGTTATAGTCATAACAATTAATCTCTCTTATGAATGCTCTCGCACTCTCAATAGAGCCCTCCCAAACCACAAACACGTCATCTATGTAGCGCAGCCAACATAGGATATTGTTGGACCAAGCTTCCGAGTGCGTCACAATGAGGACCCGCTCCTCCCACCAGCCCACATGTAAGCATGCATAGCTAGGGGAGAAGCAAGCCCCCATTGCAACGCCCCTGAGTTGCTGGTACACTTTGTTGTTAAACATGCAAAAGTTATGCTGCAGACACCATTCGATAAGGAACATAATAAGTTTGTTGTGCTTGTAACATGTGATGGGTCTTTTCGCCAAGAATTGTTGACATGCGAATAGTCCATCACTATGGCGTATGCTGGTGTACAGCGATGTTATGTCTAGGGACATCAAGACACAGTTCGGCGACCAGGGAACATTCTTGATTTTAAGAAGAAAGTCACTAGTGTCTCTTAAGTATGTAGGTAAGTTGACGACATGCTCTTGGAGGAAGTAATCCACATATTTGGAAATGTTCTCGCAAAGACTTTTGCGTGCCGAGATGATCGGGCGTCCTGGCACAGGTGATGTACCTTTGTGTACCTTAGGAAGGAAGTAAAGTATTGGGAGAATAGGGAATTCATTGTTCAGGAAGTTGAACTCGTCCTTACTCAGAATGCCTTGTGTTCTGTAGGTGTTGAGACATTTTTTTTTTCAGTTCTTTCCCACTCACAACTACTTCCTTCATATTGGCAGTCCTGTAGCACGTGGCGTCATTCAAGTGTCTGTAGGCTTCTTCTATATACATATCTCTAGGCCATAGGACGATGTTACCGCCCTTGTCCGACTTGTTGATGATGATATCAGTTCTGTCTTTGAGTTTTTTCATTAGATCCATGTATTGTTTGCACTTGAAGTTGTCTCTCCGTTTGGCGCGGGTTTTGCACTGGTGCATACGTTTGAGCTCCTCTATGATTACATCATTGTAAATATCGATGGCATCCCTGGGCATGATGGGCGTGAAGGTGGATGGCGGCCTGAATGGACTGATGATTTTAGCCGTGGTGTCAATACCAGCGTTGTGTAGCAGCTGTTGAGTCGAGGCATTGTCAGTGGGGGACTCAAGTTCAGCCAGAGTGCGAATGGCTGAGATATCAGACACCGCAAGATTGCCATCTTTGTGTCCACTGGTGTTGGCGCTGGTTGGCGGAGGATTGTTGACATGTTTCTGCTTGAAGAATTTGATGAGTTTCAATTTCCGAATGAAATTGAAGATGTCGATTCTGGTGGTAGTGTAGTCGAAACTGCTTTCAGGGCAGTAGGTCAGGCCCAGGGAGAGGAGTTGCGTCTCAGCGGTGGTTAGTTGTAAGTCCGAGAGGTTGATGACAGTCCTGGAGTCTTCCATTACTTGCGTCTCCAGTTGCCTCTTTTTTTGTTGTTGCTTCCTTTTTGATTTCCACCGCTTTCTACGCTCACGTCTCCTGCAGTTGCACCTGCGTTTGGTTTCCTCGGTGCTCGTGGGTGCAGGGTTTGGCGCCTGTCCAGGACTAAAACATCAAGCTCCTCCGCTAAACTGTAGTTACTGTGTTGCATGAGGTCTCTATTGCTCACGCTCCTGCCATCTTCGGAGTCGGTGCCGCTTTCAAGAGCCGAGCTTAAGTCCGATGTTGAGGCAGAGTCCGCTCCCTCATGGGTTAATGCCGTTTCAGTTGTCTGTGCCGTTGGCCTCGCAGATTTATTAAGCTTTTGCCGTTTGACAGAATCATATTTCCTTGCAAACGTAAAGATCTGTCCGCATTCATAATCGGCCTTGTCCCGTGCAAATTTGAATGCCTTGCGGGTTTTTATCGTTTCCTCATGCTTCTTCAATGTTGCCATGATTTCTTCACGGCCTTTGGTGATTTGCTCCTTCTGATCTGAACTGTCCAGTTCGCTGATGATTTTGTCAATTTCATTCTGTATTCCAGTGCGGTCGATTTCCGCATACTTGATGAGGATAACTACTAGGCGCATAGAGGCTTCTAGGTTGCTTTCAGCCCACTCTTTGAGCATGAGTGGGTTCGGGTTGTCGAAACTGGGTGCTAGCATAATATATATATTCAATGCAAAAACCAAAGGTTACTGGGACGCTATAGTTGGGAAATAGCTAACTATAATGTTCCTGTAACCTTTGTTTTTTTTGTGAATTTCTAAGGTTTTTTTAATTCTATTTCCTAACTATAACATCCCTGTAAGGTTTGTTTTTTTCTGGGAATTTCCACGTTTTTAAATGCTACTTCCTACCTATTACGTTCCTGTAACCTTTGTTTATGTCAGTGAATTTCGACATTTAAAAAAAATGCTATTTCCTAACTATAACGTCCCTGTAAACTGGCTGTGTGGGTGTGTGAGTGGGTTTGTGTGAGGGTCTGTGAGTGGGTGTGTGAGTGGCTGTATGGGTGTGTACATGGGTGTGTGAGTGGTAGTGTGAGTGCCTCTGCCGGTCTGTGGGTGTGTGAGTGGTTTTCTGGGTCTCTGAGTGGGTGTGTGAGTGGCTGTATGAATGTGTGAGTGTTTGTGTAGGTGTTAAAGTGGGTGTGTGTAGGAAGCTGGCTCTCTATATAGTGTACTAAAATGAAGTACACTGTGCAGAGAGTCCAGTGGGTCCCAAATTGGTACACAGGGCAAAAATAGATGATACTAACCCGCTATTTGTGGTAGTGCGGGCAAGCAGTTAGGCTTATCAGAGGGTAGTGCTAAGCATTTGTTTTACTCACAGAGGCAATATATGAGACACCCACTCAAGAATAAATCCAAGACCAATTTGCAAAAATAACACTGATTTTTAAGACTAAGAACTTAGTTTGGAAAATAATTCACAGTTGGGCGCAACTACGCACAATGATAGCCTATGGGAGAAAATTAAAAAATGCATGTTAAATCATACAGTCAATTCTAGGAGTTCACCTTCGGTCGGAGTTTAGGGTACCAGCAAGCCCAGGTCCAATGTTCTACCAGCGGATCGTCGGAAGCGTCCCGGATTCGGCATGGAACAGGGTGCTGAGGTTTTTGGTAGCTGGTGCGCTACGATGAAGGGGGCTTCCTAAAACAGGCTGAACAGGAGGACTTACAGGTAAATCCAGGGGACCCAAATGAGGGATCGGGTCACAAGGGCCTCAGGACCATAGGAGCACAGCTGGTTCATCGATATCCAGGCTGGGCGGGCTGGGTGCAGAGCAGATAGGTCAGCCAGGCTGTGTGTTTCAAGGCAGTCTTCGCAGTCAGGGGCAGGCAGGTTGCAGGGATGATTTCCAGATAGCTGGGCCACTCATGAAGTGGGTCTCAGGAGTCTTGACGTCCCTCGATGGGTACTTCTTCCTGGGCCGTTGGAGTCCGGATTGGACCCTTTGTCTCAGTGTCGATTGCAGGTGGTCCGGTACTTCGTGTATTGCTACGGCACAGCTCCGGTAGGTCCTGGTGTCCTCTCACTCGGTTGGGGGGGACAGACCTGACCCTCCAGAGCTGGTGTACCTCTTCTTGCTTGCGTGCTGTGTCAGAGTCGCCGGGGAGCAGCAAGTCGATAAACCGGACTCTGTAGGTTTGATGTCTGCAGACTGCAGAGGAGTAGTTCCTCTACTCCAAGGGAGTTCTGTGGCAATTGGCGAAGGGCTGGAGGTGCTCCGGGGTTCTTGGAAGCCTCACAGCAGCAGGATGAGACAGCACAGTACAATTTTCGAGTCCTTGAGACAGCAGGCAGTGTTTCGTGCCAAAATTCTGCAGCAGGTACTCCATTCTCGGGTCAGAAGCTCTTCTTTGTCCGTTGTCTTCTTAGGCCCGTCAAATCTAAAATTCAGGGTCCAGGGGTGCCACCTAATACTAAATTTAGGAGTGTTACGGGGGAGACAGGTAGTAGCCACTGAGCTACCTATCTTTTGGGTGTCTACACCCTCTATGTAACTTCTTCCTTTGGGGAGTGGGCACAACCCAGACCCTAATTAGCTAATTCCTTTTCAAACAAGATGGAGGAAACTAAAA
Source organism: Calotriton arnoldi (assembly GCA_963921515.1). Lineage (NCBI taxonomy): Eukaryota > Metazoa > Chordata > Amphibia > Caudata > Salamandridae > Calotriton > Calotriton arnoldi. Next base: position 114,352 of record CAWUFW010012408.1, read on the forward strand.
AGTGGGGTCCACATCACCTGCCCCACCTTAGGGGTGGTGCTGACTGAATGTGGACCCACCTCCTGATCTAACTAATTTTCCCGCTTGTCCTCCGCCGAATGTGGAGCAGGACAGGGGAGTTGACATCCTCTACTATCTGGAGAGGCCTGGGTTGCATTTTAAAGGTGGCATTGCCTTTGAAGCTTCCTGCCTTGGAATGTAATTCCGGCCTGGAGGAAGTGTGAAGCACCTCTGCCCTTAGCAGGCTTTGTTCCTGGCCTCTGAGAGCGCAGGATCTCATCCCATGAGGTCAGAAACATGTCTGATGGTGGCAGGGTGGCTAAGGCTCGTCAGAGACCACACCAGTGTTTGGCAGGTTTTCAGGGGATGCTCTAGGGTGTCCAGTGTGTGTATTTATTAATAAATCCAACACTGCCATCAGTGAGGATTTATTGAGACAAGATGTTTGGTACCAAAAATCCCTGGGTACAGTGAAGCCATCATGGTGCTGGGGAACTCGTAATGACGGGTGTCCAGCGCATGTACTCTCTATGGCTTCCCTGTGCACTTACAATATCCAAAAATGGACCTAGATATTGTAGGATCATATCTGCTCAGGCAGATATGTCCACACATGTGATATAGTGCACTCTATCTTAAGGCTGTAAGGCCTGCAGTAGGGGTGACGTACCTATGCCTCATGCAGTGTCTGTGGGCATGGCACACAGGGATGTGTGCCATGTTGACTCTTCAGTTTTCTCTGCACCAAGACACGCATCCTGCAGTGGCATTTTACATGGCCTTGGTAAGGGGTCCCTAGGGTGGCACAATTTGTGCTGTAGCCCTAGTGGACCCTCTTCAGTCCCAATGCCCTGGGTGTCAGGGGTACCATTTACCAGGACTTCCAGGGGTTGCTGAAGTTGTGCAAATCGTGGTACCGTTTTTAGGAAAGAGATCTGGCACTGGGAGCCTGGTTAGCAGCGACCCAGTGCACTTTCATTCGAAATGCCCCCATTTGAAATGACATCATGTTCCAGGCAAAAAGTGGGGGCTAACCATGTCAAAAGAGGCACTTTCCCACAGTGTGTGAGTGCGTATGTGACTGGCTGTTGGTGTGTGAGTGGTTTTGTTGGTCTCTGAGTGGGTGTGGGAGTTGCTGTACAAGTGTGTGAGTGGATGTGTGAGTAGTTGTGTGGATGTGTATGTTGGTGTATGAGTGGATATGTGAGGGTCCGTGAGAGGGTATATGAGTGCTTCTCTGGGTATCTGAGAGGGTGTGTAAGTGGCTGTATGGGTGTGCGAGTGGTGTTCTGTGTCTCTGAGTGGGTGTGTAAGTGGCTGTATGGATGTGTGAGTGGGTTTGTGAGTGAGTGTGTGAGTGAGTGGGTCTGTGAGTGTCTGTATTTTTTTTCAAATTGGGAACTGGATCTGCCATGGATTCACACGCAGGGCCATGCTGAGTGCCGCGATGGATCCACGGTATCTCATGCACCTAATTTCTTGCCCAGAGGGGTCCATCACAGACCCCAACATCAACCTCATGGGGTCAGGATACCTCTATCATGACCCCTTATATCCTATTTACATTTAATTCCACCCCCTCCCCGGAACTGTGTCCCGATTGACAAAATGGCGGCCGCATTTTTTCTCTCAGGTTGCGGCATTGATGTTGTTGGCGTGTAAATCCACAGATCCACCGTGGTGGCTCCGCAGTGGATCCATGTCTCTAGATTTATATAAATCTTTTTTCTTTACTAACTACTGAACAGATTTACACCAAATTACAAACAGCACTCTTTCTGGACCAAGATCTAGCTTTCTGCCAAATTTGGTGTAATTCTGTTCAGCAGTTCGGGCTATAGTCATGTGTGAATTACCCAATGGGAAATTGCATGGAAAAACAAATTTTGGGACCCCACCGTTTTCTCGGCCCCTGCTTGACGAGTCACCCCGGCACTTTCTAGACAGCTGCTGGAGTGACTTGCAGAATAGTTTTGAAAATTTTGTGAAGATTCGTCAAACAGCACCAAAGTTATCAGCCGAAACTAAAAATGTTATCCTATGGAAACTAGGGGGCATATTTAAGAGAGGCTTGCTCACGTTTGCACTACGCAAAGTGGTACACGCGTTACGCAAGCCTCTAAGTAAGATTTATGAAGCCACACAAAGCCACCTTGCGTGGCTTTGAATGGCTTCATAAAACTGGAGTAACGCAACGCAGTGTGAATTGCTGCGGCGCCTTACTCTGCACAAGGGGGCATTCCATCGGCATTGCAGTGGCTGTTCTCACTCAACTCCCACGGTTTTTGAAGCATTCCCAGATTTACAAAGACTTGTAAACCTGGGAATGTGTCAAAATGCTATGCCTCCCCAGGTGAGGCGTAAGGAGGAGAAATATGTTTATTTCTCCTCGTTTTGTTTTCTTTCTATGTGTGCTGCATTCTGCTGCACACATAGAAAGCAGAAAATGCCTCTACAGATTGTTTTTGTGCAGAAAGATGCCCCTTCCTGCACAAAAACAATCCTGCCTACAACACAGGCACAAAACAGAGCCAGCGCAGGGGGAAAGGACAGGAATGCACCGTATTGGATAAATACGGTGCATTCATGCCCCTTCCCTCTGGCGCAGGACAGCGCAGCAAGTTACAGTGCCACCATTCCTGTAAATATGCCCCTAGGTCCTAACTATAACAACCTGTGTGAGGGGCTGTATGGGTGTGTGAGTGAGGTTCTCTGTCTGTGAGTGGGTGTGTGAGTGGCTGTATGGATGTGTGGGTGGGTTTGTGAGTGGTTGTATGGGTGCGTAAGTGGGTGTGTGAGTGAGTGTGTGAGTGAGTGAGTGGGTCTGTGAGTGGGTGTATTTTTTTTATATTGGGAACTTGATTTTCCGCAGATTCACACGGAGGGCCACGCTGAGTGCCGCGGTGGATCCGCGGTATCTCGTGCACCTAATTTCTTGCCCAAGAGGGGTCAATCACAGACCCCTACCTCAGTCCCATAGGGTCAGGATACCTCTATCATGACCCCTTATATCCTATTTACATTTAATTCCACCCCCCCGGAACCGTGTCCCGATTGACAAAATGGCGACCGCAATCTTTCTCTCAGGTTGTGGCCAGACAATCTCTGCATTGCTGTTGGCCTGTGGATCTGTGGATCCACCGTAGTGGCTCTGCAGTGGATCCACGTCTCTCGATATATATATATATCAATCTTTTTTCTTTAATAACTTCAAAACTACTGAACAGATTTACACCAAATTACAAAAAGCACTCCTTCTGGACCAAGATCTAGCTTTCTGCCAAATTTGGTGTAATTTTGTTCAGCAGTTCGGGCTGTAGTCATGTGTAAAATCCCTATGGGAAATTGCATGGGAAAAACACGTTTTGGGACCCCACCTTTTTCTCGGCCCCCGCTTGATGAGTCACCCTGACACTTTCTAGACAGCAGCTGAAGTGACAGGAAGACTAGTTTTGAAAAGATTCGGCAAACAGCGCCCAAGTTATTAGCCAAAACAAAAAAAAAATTCCTATGGAAACTAGGGGGCATATTTATGAGAGGCTTGCACAGCATGGTAACTTGAATTTTATCAAAATGTGGAGTTGGAATATTTTTTTCTTGAAACTTGCAAATCAGCACTGAGTGGCGTGTATGAGGATGGGGTAAAATATAAAGAATGTCACCTCCTATTTTAATGTTTTGACATGTCCACAGGGACCCCCACCACCCCATGGACTTGAGTGTTCTGCAATGAGTAACACTCCCGGGGAAGGTCAAAGCCCCATGAACAACTGAGTGACATCGCGCTCTGCATATTCTTTTCAGCTCCCTGTGACAGCCAGTGGCCTAGAAGCAACATGTGAGTGCTGCTGCACTCTGCAATTTTTTTTTAGCTCCTCAGGAGGCCAGAGCCCCGAGAGGAATGTATTCTGCCATATTCTGCTCCCCCATAGCTGTGAAATTGGGAAGCGTGCAATCAAAGAAATAAGCAGCCGGCTTCTGCACCTGCCCTCCATACTTGTGTGCCAGGTGGGGATGCAGCCAGGGCTCTGGGGGCTACAGGGCTCCCCGCAAGTTCCCAGCCTGAAAAAACACTAGGTTGCCAGATTGAAGCCGGGCGCCCGGTTATAAATTTAAAACGTGGGTAGCCCACAACAAGGGCAGGGACGTCCATAAAAAAATAGCATGTTAGTCGTTGTACATCAAAGGCAGTGGTACTGACCGCAACCCGGTAGAGGCTCACACCATAAGGCCCTGAGTTGAGCAAAAAAACTAGCATATTATTTTATGTGGAGTTCCAGGAAGGGCAGGGGCACCACCAACATGTTTGGAACTGTTCCGGGGGTTGTGAGAACTGCAGCAGCCTGTAAAAGAGACTTTCGGGCTTATTTATAATCCCCTTGCGCCACTGGTGCGTCACATTTTGTGACGCTCCAGTGGCGCAGGAGCCTGCTCCATATTTACCAGGCAGCACTAAGCCACTTTTTTGGGCTTAATGCTGCCTTGTAAATATCGTTCCCTTTAACGCAGTTTTCTGCGTTAAAGGGGCATGCAATGGGTGTTGCTGCAGGCTTTTTGACACTGCCCCAGATTTATGAGAAATCGTAACTCTGAGGCAACACCAAAAGCTTACGCCTCCCCAGGGGAGGCGTAAGGGAGGCACAATCTTTATTTTTCCTTTTTCCTTTTTTTATGTGCGCTGCAGAATGCAGCACACATAAAAAGAGGAAAAAGTCTCTTGTGATTGTTTTTGTGCAGGAAGGTTTCCCCGCAACACAGTCACCCTTGCACCATGGTGCAAAGGTGCCTGCATACGGTGCATTCCTGCCCTTTTCTTTTGCCGTAGGGCAGAGCAGCAGGAAGACCTGCAGTGCTGCACTATGGCAAAAACTCATAAATGAGGCCCCTTGTGTCAATTGCTACTGGTAGGCACCCTACGTCTCCTAGGGAGCCAAAGTTATGACCTTGGGAAAGGTTCATGCTATTTTTAAGCCTTTCTAGAGCTGTGATTATATTGCCTTACGGTCTCAGGAGCATATTTACAAGCCCCTTGCACTGCCAGTGCGTCACTTTTTGTGACGTACCGGCGGCGCAGTGTGCTGCCCCATATTTACAAGGCCACCTAAAGCCACCTTGCCTGACTTTTCATAGCCTTGTAAATACGGCCCCTTTTCACGCATCACTTTGCGTGAAAGGGGCATGCCATAGGTGTTGCTGTGGGTGTTCACACGCAACACCCATGGATTCTGCCTCATTTCTAGATTTACGAGAGATCGTAAACCTGGAAATGCGTCAGAGTGCTGTACCTCCCCAGGGGAGGCGTAGGGAGGCGCAACGAGGAGAAACATTTTCGTTTCTCCTCATTTTTTCCACTTTCTATGCGTGCTGCATTCTGTAGCACACGTAGAAAGAGGAAAATACCTCTTGTGATTGTGTTTGTCAATCAATCAATCAATCATGTCACTTATAAAGCGCACTACATACCCGCGAGGGTCTCAAGGCGCTGGGGGAAGAGGGGGGTGGTGCTGCTACTGATCGAAGAGCCAGGTCTTGAGGAGTCTTCTGAAGGCCAGTAGGTCTTGGGTCTGTCGGAGGTTGGTGGGGAGGGTGTTCCAGGTCTTGGCGGCGAGGTGGGAGAAGGATCTGCCACCGGCGGTCGTTTTCCGGATGCGGGGGACTGTGGCGAGGGCGAGGCTGGTCGAGCGGAGCTGGCGGGTGGGGGTGTAGAAGCTGAGTAGTCTGTTGAGGTAGGCTGGTCCGGAGTTGTGGAGTGCTTTGTGTGCGTGGGTGAGGAGCTTGAAGGTTATCCTCTTGTTGACAGGGAGCCAGTGCAGGTCTCTCAGGTGGGGTGTGATGTGGCTGCGTCGGGGGATGTCGAGGATAAGACGTGCAGAGGCGTTCTGGATGCGTTGCAGTCGTCTCAGGAGCTTAGCCGTCGTTCCTGCGTAGAGGGCGTTTCCGTAGTCCAGCCTGCTGGTGACGAGGGCCTGGGTGACTGTTTTTCTTGTTTCGGTGGGGATCCACTTGAAGATCCTGCGGAGCATTCGGAGGATGTTGAAGCAGGATGAGGAAACGGCGTTGACCTGCTTAGTCATGGAGAGGGTGGGGTCGAGGATGACCCCTAGGTTGCGTACGTGGTCGGTGGGTGGCGGGGCTGTTCCCAGTGATGTTGGCCACCAGGAGTCGTCCCAGGCTGAAGGGTTGGAACCAAGGATGAGGACCTCCGTCTTGTCCGAGTTCAGCTTCAGGCGGCTGGTCCTCATCCATTCGGCGACGGCCTTCATTCCTTCGTGGAGGTGGGCTTTGGCGGTGTGAGGGTCTTTGGTGAGGGAGATGATCAGCTGGGTGTCGTCGGCGTAGGAGATGATGTTGAGGTTGTGCTGTCGGGCGACGTGGGCGAGGGGTGCCATGTAGATGTTGAACAGCGTTGGGCTGAGGGAGGAGCCTTGGGGTACGCCGCAGATGATCTTGGTGGCCTTGGATCGGAAGGGGGCGAGGCGGACGCTTTGTGTTCTGCCGGAAAGGAAGGATGTGGTCCAGTCCAGGGCCTTCTCTTGGATCCCGGCGTCGTGAAGGCGTGTTCGTAGTGTGTGGTGGCAGACCGTGTCGAAGGCGGCTGATAGGTCCAGGAGGATGAGGGCTGCTGTTTCTCCGTTGTCTAGCAGGGTCCTGATGTCATCGGTGGCGGCGATGAGGGCGGTTTCGGTGCTGTAGTTGCTGCGGAAGCCGGACTGGGAAGGGTCCAGGATGTTGTTCTCCTCGAGGTAGCGGGTCAGTTGTTTGTTGACGATTTTCTCGGTGACCTTCGCGGGGAACGGGAGCAGAGAGATGGGTCGGAAGTTCTTGAGGTCCTTGGGGTCTGCCTTGGGTTTCTTGAGTAAGGCGGTGATCTCGGCGTGCTTCCATTCTTTCCGGGAAGGTTGCTGTCTCGAAGGAGATGTTGATTATTTTCCGGAGATGGGGCGCGATGGCTGTACTGGCTTTGTTGAAGATGTGGTGAGGGCACGGGTCTAGCGGTGAACCGGAGTGGATGGTGTTCATGATCTCGCTGGTGTCCTCGTCGTTGATGTTGGTCCAGGAGAGCAGGCGGTTGGTGGTTGTGGGGACAGTGGTCTCGGTGGTTGCCGGGGCGGTCGTGGTGTTGAAGCTGTTGTGGATGTCGGCGATTTTGCGGTGGAAGAAGGTGGCCAGTGAGTCGCACAGGTCTCGCGACGGCTGGATGTCGTTGGTGTTGGAGCTGGGGTTGGAGAGTTCCTTCACGATGTTGAAGAGCTCTTTGCTGTTGTGTGCGTTGTTGTCTAGGCGGTCTTTGAGTGAGGCCCTTTGGCGGATCTGATGAGGTGATGGTGACTGCGGGTGGCGCTCTTGTGGGCGGCGTAGCTGTCCGCTGTCCGTTCGTGGAGCCAGATCTTCTCCAGTTTTCGGCATGTTCGTTTGGAGGCCTGGAGGTCTTCGGTGAACCAGGTGGCTTTCTTGCTGGTGTGGCTGTTGGGCGGATTCTTGAGCGGGGCGAGGGTGTTGGCGCAGTCGTCGATCCACTGTCTGAGGTTGCGGGCGGCGGTGTCGGGGTCGGAGGGTTCGGCGGGTGGGCTCAGGGCGAGGGTTGTGGTTAGCTGGTCTTCCGTGACTCTGCTCCAGCAGCGGCGAGGCATTTGTTCGGTGCGGTGGTGCGTGGTGGGCTTCCTGTAGGTGAAGTGGATGCAGTGGTGGTCAGTCCAGTGGGGTTCGGAGGTGTGGTTGAAGGAGACGTGTGGGCTTGCGGAAAAGATGGAGTCGAGCGTGTGGCCGGCGGCGTGGGTGGGTGTAGTCACGAGCTGTCTGAGTCCGAGGGTGGCGAGGTTATCGATCAGGGTGGTGGAGTTGGTGTCCTTGTTGTTCTCGAGGTGGAAGTTCAGGTCCCAGAGGAGGATGTAGTCCGTGGAGGCGATGGCGTGTGTGCTGACGAAGTCAGCGATGGAATCGCTGAACTGTGGTCGGGGTCCGGGGGTCTGTAGATGAGGGTTCCTCTGAGGGTGGTGTTGGGATCGGTGTGGATCTGGAAGTGCATGTGTTCGGCGGTGCTGAGGGTGTCGTCGGTGTTGGTTGAGACTTTGAGGGTGTTCCTGTGGACGATGGCGATGCCTCCTCCGACTCCGTTGGTGCGGTCCCTGCGGGTGATCTTGTATCCGTCCGGGATGGCAATGGCGATGTCGGGGGCTGAAGCGGGATTCAGCCAGGTCTCCGTCAGGAATGCGACGTCTGGGGAGGTTGAGTCGAGAAGGTCCCAGAGTTTGATGGCATGTTTGCGGGCGGAGCGGGTGTTGAGGAGGATGCATCTGAGGTAGTTGGGTTCTTTCCTGGGCGGTGGTTTGGCGGGGCGGGTGCTGGCGAAGCTGCAGTTCCGGCAGGTGAAGGGCCCTTGGGTGCGCTTCGGGGTGGACTGGTAGCAGGCGTGATCTTTTCCGGGGTTGAGTGCGTGGAGGGTGCTGGCGTCGTATCGGGCGTCTGTTGATGTGGCGGGCGCGGGGATGCCCGGACCAGGGGTCTGGCGCTGGGCGCGGTCACGGCGCGGACGGGCGCAGACGGGCTTGCCTTAGGCGCGCCTTTGGCGCGCCATAAATGGGGAGGTGGGAGGGAGGAGCAGGGAATGGGGCAGCGAATGGGCAGTGAGGGGGCGGGGCCGCAGGGGCGCAGCGGCGGGAAACAGGCACAGAAGAGAAAACTAGCACAATCAGGGCATCAAGGGGGGCACAGAAAGGAAAAAACGAGCACAATCAGGGGCAGCAAGGGGGCACAGAAAGGAAAAAACGAGCACAATCAGGGGCAGCAAGGGGGCACAGAAAGGAAAAAACGAGCACAATCAGGGGCAGCAAGGGGGGCACAGAAAGGAAAAACGAGCACAATCAGGGGCAGCAGGGGGCACAGAAAGGAAAAACGAGCACAATCAGGGGCAGCAGCAGGGCACACAGACGGAGCTGTGTGGTGGGGGAGCGACCTACCAGTCAAGGTCAGGGGTCGCTCTCATCACCACGCAGCGGCCGCCATAAATGGGGAGGTGGGAGGGAGGAGCAGGGAATGGGGCAGCGAATGGGCAGTGAGGGGGCGGGGCCGCAGGGGCGCAGCGGCGGGAAACAGGCACACTGGGAAAACGAGCACAATCAGGGCTCGCTCAAGGGGGGCACAGAAAGGAAAAAAAACGAGCACAATCAGGGGCAGCAAGGGGGCACAGAAAGGAAAAAACTAGCACAATGAGGGGCAGCAAGGGGGCACAGAAAGGAAAAAACTAGCACAATGAGGGGCAGCAAGGGGGCACAGAAAGGAAAAACGAGCACAATCAGGGGCAGCAAGGGGAGCACAGAAAGGAAAAAACGAGCACAATCAGGGGCAGCAAGGGGGCACAGGAAGGAAGAACGAGCACAATCAGGGGCAGCAAGGGGGGCACAGAAGGAAAAAACGAGCACAATCAGGGGCAGCAAGGGGGCACAGAAAGGAAAAAACGAGCACAATCAGGGGCAGCAAGAGGCACAGAAAGGAAAAACGAGCACAATCAGGGGCAGCAAGGGGGGCACAGAAAGGAAAAAAACGAGCACAATCAGGGGCAGCAAGGGGGCACAGAAAGGAAAAACGAGCACAATCAGGGGCAGCAAGGGGGCACAGAAAGGAAAAAACGAGCACAATCAGGGGCAGCAAGGGGGCACAGGAAAAACGAGCACAATCAGGGGCAGCAAGGGGGCACAGAAGGAAAAACGAGCACAATCAGGGGCAGCAAGGGGGCACAGAAAGGAAAAACGAGCACAATCAGGGGCAGCAAGGGGGCACAGAAAGGAAAAAACGAGCACAATCAGGGGCAGCAAGGGGGCACAGAAAGGAAAAAAACGAGCACAATCAGGGGCAGCAAGGGGGCACAGAAAGGAAAAAACGAGCACAATCAGGGGCAGCAAGGGGGCACAGAAAGGAAAAACGAGCACAATCAGGGGCAGCAGCAGGGCACACAGACGGAGCTGTGTGGTGGGGGAGCGACCTACCAGTCAAGGTCAGGGGTCAGGTGTCCCTTCCTGCACAAAAGCAATCATCCCTGCAACGCAGACACCCTTGCACCATGGTGCAAGGGTGCTAGCATCGGCGCATGGCAGCCAATTGTGCACCAGCTCAGGGGAGAGCAAAGGGATCCGTCATATCGTTGTAGATATGACGCATCCCTTTGCTTCCAAAGTAACGCAGCGCGGCGCAGCCAAATGGCTTGCGGCACCGCGCTGCGTTACTTTGTCATAAATAAGTCCCTCGGTTTTTAGGGTCTGTTGTTTTTGGGTTCTAAGGCTGTTTTGCAGTACATTATTGGTAAATGCCCACAGTCACTGGTTCCAAATGTATACAGTGTACATTTACGCATTGGAAAAGTGTCACAAGTGTGCATTTTCACTTCTTTTTTTTAATTTAAGACATATTATTTGAAGATTTTGAAGAAAAGAACATAAAACGGTACAAATTCTGATGTATATACAGGTATATGATAAGATAATACACCATGACAAGTCAAATTTCAACCGTACCGATTCAGAAAGGTGTTGCGTGTGACAAAGCGTGACTATGACTGAGAATAGAAGTATATAGGAAAGAGAGAGAGGAGATAGAGAGGATAGTGGAAGTAAGTGAAGTACGCACTTAGGGGCATATTTACAAGCCCTTATCGCCACAGGAACGTCGCTTTTTGTGACTTTCCTCTGGCGATAAATCCTCCGCCTTATTTACAAGGCGGCATTAAGCCTTCTAAATAAGGCCCCCTTTCACCCTACACTTAGCGTGAAAGGGGCTGGCAATGGGTGTTGTGGTTGGCGTTCCACCGCAACACCCATTGATTTTGACGCTGCCCCCTATTTACAAGGGTGGAGTAAATAGGAGGCAGCTCCAAAATTAAGACCAGGGATAACCTGGTCTTAACATGGCGAAAAGAGAAGAAATGCTTAATTTCTCTTCGTTTTTGCTGTTTCTATGAGTGCTTTATTGTGCAGCACATATAGAAACAGCAAATCGCCATGAATGATTGTTCATGTGCAGGAAGTTGTCCCTTCCTGCACATAAACAATCATTTAAAAAATGACAATTTGCAACTTCTATGTGTGCTGCACAATGCAGCACAAGTAGAAGTTACAATTTGCCATTCTGGATTGTTTATTTGCAGGAAGGGACACCTTCCTGCACATAAACAATCATTCCCCCCCCCAACACAGACACCCTTGCACTATGCTAGATTTAGCACCAGCGTTAGGGGAAACGCAGGGTGTCGTGTAGTTCCTATAGTACCCATGCAGGACCTGCGCGTTTGGATAACATAAACTGTGGGATTGGTGGCAGACTGACTCTGTGCACCCCCACCAAGTATGTTAGCCGGATTTGCATTAGCTAGCTCACAGTGCCACTAGAATCTTCTCTTATCGGGGAGAGATTAGTTTCTGGCAACCTTAGATCATGAAAACCCTAATTCCTCAGAATCGTGGAAACAATATACTACTTTTCGGTCAGTCACTCGTGCTTACTTATTCGGTTTGTCTCAGAGAGTTACACAGAATAAACAGTCTGGGCGTTTCAATAAGTATTTATTGAACAGTTGTTATTCTAGTGTAAAATATATGTGCTGCAGTAACCAGCAGACAATAGCAGAGCTATATTATCAGCAGTACGATAAAAGTGAAGGGATAGAACAGTTCTACCATATTGCAATAATCATGAATACATACATGAATATAAAAAGCATTATGAAAGTGCGCTTACTCCTACGATGCCTAACTAGATGTACCTAAGTGTACCTGGCATATGTGTAGGTCTAAAAGCCTAAGAGCCAAGAATCCTTCTAGGATTTAGTCGAACCCCATTACCTGAATAGAGAGAGTGTGGGACCCCGAACTGGTCTCGAGTTGGACACCCCGCAAGGGCTGTGTTAGACCGCTGTCAGCTGGAGCGACTGCATGCAGGAGCCTCAGCGTCTCTGGTCAGTGAGTCAGCATGGAAGTCTCGGTTCCCTCGGTCTTACCGGGGTAAGATGTGGTGTATTTATACCCTGAAGACTCTAGTTGCTTCGTATGGTTTGTATTGGGCCTTGTTAGACTTGAGGAAGACGTCAGGGGTGAACTTTGTACATACATATTATGCAGGTGGTGTATTCCTAGAGAGTCATGCATAATTGATGAGTACAGTGTGGGCCTGTGTTTGGGAAAAACCCTGCTGTATTCAAAACCACACGCTAGATAACGTTCAGCCCTCAGAGCTCGTTGTGTACTAGCGAGGACCAATGTAGGTGAAAGATCATGCCTATATAAGGAATCGTGACTATAATAGGACATGTACAGTTATGACCGTAATAGGGCATATGCGGCTTTGACCATAATAGGGCAAGTACGAATATGACCGTATTAGGGCAAATATGAATACGTCCATTTTAGGGCATGTATGAACGGGACTACATTAGGGCCTCTATACGGGACATAACACCCACTCCTCTTTTTTTTTTTTTCAAACATATGTTTATTGAATTTTTGCCAAATAGATCTCATTATATTAATCACATTCCGCTCAGCGCAGTGAGCACCAACATTACGATAGTACTCAAATGGTAAAACAATGTACATTGGCCAGAATGTGCCCAGCCCCGATTCTAGAAGACACGCTAATGATAAATACAGTGGCTCTTACTTCGAGGCTGCAGGCAGACTATCGTAACAACAGCTTTTTTGGAGCATTAGAGTGAGGCACCTCAGCATTTGTCTGAAAGGATATCTAGTCACATGTTATGTCTGAGGGAATCTATTGTGGCACTATTTGAAGAACAAAAACTAAATCTCCGAACCTAAAACCCCCCCACCCCCACCCCTCCCAAAACTATGATGGCAGCAAGAATCTAAACGAAAATAGAAGCTGAAGGTAGTGGTAGTGTATTCAATATTGAAAGAGGTGTTATGCGCGGGTTGAAGTGGGACAGACAGCTGCCGGGAGCCCCGGAAAGGAAAGCTACCAGTGGACCCCACTTGAATTCAAAATTTTTATAGTTGTCTTGAAAGATGTCAGCCATTCTTTCCATGCTAAGAAGCCGCCATAGCCGTGAGTGCCATAGGGAGATCGCCGGGGCCTCCCTCTGTTTCCAGGCGGCCGCTAAAGTCACCTTAGCCGCTCCTATACACAGCCACATGATGGCCTTATCCTCCCGTGTCTGGTGTTCTAAAGCAGGGTCTCGAAGTCCCAGAAGGACCTCCGCCATCGTGGTTGGAATGGGGTATCCCAGAATGTCTTTAATTTGCGCTAGGATCTCTGCCCAAAATGGGCGTATCGTCGGGCAGTCCCACCAAATGTCCTGAAAATCACCCAAGAGGCCGCAGCCTCTCCAGCAGCGGTCAGAGGTGTCGGGGAAAATCTTTTTAAGCCTGGACGGGTGCAGGTACCAGTCCATCATGGTCTTTAGGTGGGCCTCACGGAGGTCTACGGAGTGATTAAATCTAAAAATGTCGGACCACAAGTGTGTCCATTCTCGCTCTGGTACAGCGCGTTGCAATATCCCCTCCCACATAGCCATGTAACGCGGGCGCGGTGAAGTGAGGGTAGTCAGTAAAAAGTTATAGATGAACGATATCACCCCCCTCATTGTGGTGGACTTGGAGAGGAAGGATTCAAATCTGGTAGGTGGACGGGTAGCTGCTTCTCGAACCTGTGGAGAGAGGGCCCAGTGAAACAGCTGGGTGTGATGGTACCGTTCCGAGTCAGCCAAATCATAGTCTCTTTTGCAGTTATCAAAAGTTAAGGGGTCATAGTTGTGAAAGAGGTGTGTCAGGGCCAGACAGCCCCCCTCTCGCCAAGCGTCAAAGGGCCCCTCCTGCACGCCGGGGGGGAAAGCCGAATTAAAGTGTAGCGGTGTGAACGGAGAGGGAAAAGTGGTCCATCTATCGTCCCCCGCCACAGAATCCCACACTCGCAGGATGGTTCGTGTGGGGGTGCTACAGTACACATTCTTGGGTCTGTCTCGCTTGGGTCGCCAAACCAGATCCCAAATCGTCCGTCCTGCAATACTACGGTCCATATGTAACCAATGTTTATCTGATGCAGGTTTGGACCATTCACTCAGCACCCTCAACTGTGCCGCTTTATAGTATAAGTTGATGTCGGGGAGACCCACTCCCCCCTCCGATCGGGAGCGACGCAATAGCGAATACGACAAGCGGGCTCGTCCCTTTTGCCATATGAACTGTAGGATCATGGATTTAATTCTGCGGAAGAAGTCTCGATCGAGTTCTATCGGCAATGCCTGGAACAGGTATAGGAGCTTAGGTAGGAGAGTCATCTTAACAGCATGAATGCGGCCAAGCCAAGAAAGAAACAGAGGCTTCCACCTCCCGAGCTCATCTTGAATGCGTGCGAGACTAGGGGGGAAGTTAGCGGCATACAATCCTTCCACCCTGGGTGTTAACTGTACACCCAAGTATTGTATAGAAGAGGTCGCCCATCGCAATGGAGTGAGAGGTTGGAGCCTATGGACCTCTTCAATTGGGAGAGTAAGATTAAGAATATAGGACTTGTCCATGTTTATTTTAAGACCTGCCACCTTTTCAAAGCGTTCTAACTCCTTCTGTAGATGAGGAAGGGAGTGCTCGGGTTCCGTGAGCGACAAGAGGACATCGTCCGCGAAGAGAGAAACCTTATGGGAATCCCCACTAAAGGGAATGCCGTGTATGTCGGGGTTAGCTCTGATAGCTACAGCCAGTGGTTCGATACTCAGGGCAAATAGGAGGGGTGAGAGGGGGCAACCCTGTCGTGTACCTCTAGAGTGTGAAAAAAGGGATGAAGGGATGCCATTGACCTGTACCCGAGAGCGAGGCTGCACGTAGTTGGCCCGAAGCATAGTGAGAAATTTAGAAGCAAACCCAAAGCTCATGAGGGTAGTAAACAGGAACGCCCAGTCCACCCGATCAAAAGCCTTTTCGGCATCCAGTCCCACCAACACTGCAGGAATATGTCGTTTGTTAGCTTTTTCTATGAGATGCACTATGCGTCGAGTGTTATCGTGGGTTTGCCGGCCCTTAATAAACCCTGATTGGTCCGGGTGGATGAGGTCAGGCATTAGGTCATTCAACCGTTTAGCCAGTATAGGGGAATAGAGTTTCCCCCACTCCTCTTTTGAACAGGATGACAGTGACCATACTTAAAATCTGGACAATTTAAAAACATTTTAAAAGCAAGTAAAAACATGGTTTTAAAATTGTTAAAAAAAAATCAAAAATGTTACAATTCAGCTATTTCCAATTGCCACAAAAAAAAAAGTCTATTTTGTTTCTCTATACAAGTTGCTTCACTCAAAGTGGAAGAAGGCCATGCTTTTCTCAAGCGAAAGTGTCAATTTAGGAAATGTTCCAAATTTGCTCGTTTATTATGAAAACGTGTGGGGAAGCCGAATTCTTTCCCAGGACGCGATGAGCCAATATGAGATTAAGTGTCCTGGCTGGGAAGCACAACATTATCAGTGTGAGCTACTGCAGACGACAAATCCAACGCCTCACAGAGAACGTCAATCGCACATAGATGGAATTCAGCACTGCCAACAGTCGGTGCTGCGGCAGTTGTTACCTGGGTGCCTGTGGAGGAGTCACCTAACCCAGCAGGAGCAAACGGCACCTGTGGATTCTCCAGGAATGCGTTCATCAGAATTGGAAGCCGCTGGGGACAACGCAGAGCGTGGGCCTTTATGGGGTCCAGCATTGCATCCGTGTCCGTAGGCGCATCTGACGGAAACGTTAGACAAAGATCCAACGTGCATTCTTCTCTGCAAAACAGGCATCGAAGAACAGGTAAGATGCAGTCTACCCAGACTGGTCGAAATGATAGAAACCAGGAGGCATTGAGTTCTCGCAAGCAAGAAATGCCCAGAAGTTGTACCATGCGTTCACGGTATTTCCGCTCCAGGAGCATGTTTGCCATTCCCTCGGGAATCAGGTCGTCCATTGCGTAGCAGTAGTATTATAAATAGGACCCCTGCAATTAGCAATAGGATAAGCGGGAGTCCTCCAAATACGCTTCCCAATACGGAGTGTATAAAATTTGGAATTACTCCGAGGACTGTCTGAAAGGTGCTTAACAGTCCTGACCATACCTGACCCTATGGTCTTAAATAGGTGTACAATACCACTCGTATCAGACATATTGAAGATACGACCCACCATTTCTGTGAAATGAATGGGGCAGTTTGTACGTATGAGCGCCTGTATCTCACTCGAGGTCCTTGCAACTTGAAGTTCATAGGTTTCTCGAGCGGAGGTTAAGGGCACGGGTTGCTCTATACAAACCCCACAGCGCGAGCACGCACGGGTCGGTTTGTCTCAGGCCAATACACAGTGGCTCGGGGGACGAGACAGGGCTGCCCCTTGTCGCCATTGCTGTTCATCCTGGCGTTAGAACCGCTGCTACACAAACTCCGTACCTTCGCGAGTGGCCGGGGATTACTGCGGGGGCGTACGATCCACACCGTCTCTGCATACGCAGATGACCTCATTCTTTATATCAGGGATATGACCGCTGATTCTTCCCCTATGCCCGCCATATTTGAGACATTTCAACACATTTCGGGCTTGGCCATCAATGCTGCCAAGTCGTACGCGTATTTCTTTGCCGATAGTGAGAGGAGCGGATCTTTTCGGTTCGGTCCCTGGGCCTTTCACATAGCGCCAGTCACGTTTAAATACCTCGGAATACAAATTTACCGCAATAACTCGGACCTCCTAGACGGCAACTTAGGGCGAGAGATTACTGCTCTTAAATTCCAAATTCAGTTCTGGGTCTCACTACCTCTGTCGGTGGCAGGCAGAGTGGCCATTACAAAAATGGTGCTGCTGCCGCGGCTCCTTTACTTCTTCACCAACCTGCCACTACTTGTACCCGCGAGGTTCTTTAAAGTGCTGAACTCTCTAGTGACAGAGTTAATATGGGGCCTAGGGCGTAGACGTATAAGCTTGGCGAAGTTGCAACTTCCCACGAACCAGGGAGGGATGGGGGTACCGGACCTCCGAGCATATTGCTACGCCAGCCAGTTACAATGGCTGGCGTACAGGCTTGCTGGCCGCAACTTACATGAGCTGGATATGACAGTGCGGGATAGGGACAAGGGGATCATCCACAGGCTTTTATTACCACAAACTCCCCCGTTGGTGTCCGTGCCCCCCTTATTAAGGTTAGCTATATTATACTGGCAGAGTGCGGTAAGATATACTGACCCGAAGGTGCCGAACGCCCCCACTATTCCACTGCTGGATGTCCCCACGCGCTCGGGATTAACCTCCCACCGAACCCTACAAGCCTGGACTGAGGCAGGCGTCACCACCCTGGGAGACTTCTATGCGGATGGGGTGTTAATGACGCACAAAGCATTTGTCTGTGCCCATGGGGCCCCAGACACGCTATTCCTTTTACACGCGCATATTTCCAGATATATACGCACTACGTGGCCACCGGATGATACGGAACCACCCACGAACACACTGCTTACCATGCAATACCTGATGGGTGGTGGGGCCAGGCTGACGAAATGGCTAGCTCACGGGATTCGAACGGAGAGAGCGATCTCATTACAGCAGCTGCGTGACAAATGGGAAGGGGATGTGGGTCGTGTATTTACGGCCAAAGAATGGGACGTCATACTGGGGTTCCCCAAGAAGGTTTCTCGTAATCCCAAATTTAAATTTATTCAGTTGATGTTGCTGCATAGGGCGTACTTGACTCCACGTAGGTTGCGAGCCATGTTCGCAGAGGTGACAGATGCCTGCCCGCGCTGCCACGCACCCAATGCGGGACTGATCCATATGGTATGGGATTGCCCTCGATTGGGACATTATTGGGCGACAGTGTGCAAAATATTATCGGCGGTGGCCCCGGTGCGCCGCAACGACACCTTGGAATACTGCATACTAGGACTCGGACTCCGGGGAGGGAAGGGCAACCCTACCTCGCGTTTCGCTAACCTAGCGCTCCTGCTAGCCAAAAGAGCCATAACCACACGATGGAAGGCTACTAAAGCCCCGTCATTACAAGACTGGCATACTGAAGTGCTGAAGTGGGGTAGGGCAGAGGGGGCTGAACTGCAAAGGGAGGAATACAGAGGTCTTAGGAAGACTCCGATCTCATTGGACTGGTACGCAATGCTTGAAGAATACGCTGCGATAGATATTTTGTCTTACTAGGATCTGTCGGGGATCCTGCAAAGGGAGGCTGCTGGGGGGACGGGGGTGGATCGGACCTCTCATGTTGCATGTTTGCCATGACCAGAATGGTGACGGGAATGTATAGTTTAAATATGACAGACTTGGGTACCAAGATGTATATAATTGTGGATATAGATGAGATACCATTGCTGTTGTCAAGTATTATGGGCCGGGCATGCAGGGAGGGAGGGGAGGGGGGATGGATGTTAATAGTTACGATGTTTTATTTACACCATGCCCAGATAAGATTTACTAACTTGCTGATCGGTCCCCCGCACTACGATGTGGGTGGGAATAGTGAGGAAAGACATGTTTTACTATGATGTTGGAAATTTAACAATCCTACCAGCTCACTATAGGTGGCCAATTGGCGACAATTATACAATCATGGATGTCAGCATTTACTCAGGGGTAGCATTCTAGGATGGTGATAATAATGTTATATTATGCTGAGTGTATACGTGTCCTCATGAGCCGCTGTATGACGTCTGGCTTAATGTTTTGTAAAATCAATAAAAACATTTAAAAAAAAAAAAAAAAAAAGGGCACGGGTTGCTGTAAAAGCATGGCTTGTAGTCTGCTCAAAGTATCAAATTGTATGAAAGAAACGTTCAGTGAAGGCCATAGCGGCGCCTCCCTGACTGTGTTCAGTGGCGGAAACAATACTTGCATACAGCAAGTAACCCTGGAGTTAACAGTGACCAGATAGGCGACGCCCGGAAGCATCCCACAGCAACCTTGATCATTTAGCATCAAGTAACTCCCATTCGAGAGTAACTCGAAAACCGGCGTGATCACGGCAGCTGGGGTCCCAGTCATGTGACACGATAGGTTTGCTACTGAACCGCTACAGGCTCCGTGTAGAGAAATATCCTGACGCATGAGAACCGCTTAAAACGTTCTTGCAGTTTGCACCGCCCAGAAATACTTCTCAATCCCCATTCCGGCATCGATATCTATATGGTAACTCCCAAGTTTCCTTAATGTAACCCTTACCCATTTTTTCATATTTGCCTGCCTGCCTTTGCTCAAGGCAATATTGAAACTGAAACGTAGTGACCGGCAGAGTGATTTGTCCATGAATTAGCCATTCAATTGATGGTGATTCGGTTACAGTGATTGGTAACCTTTCCAGTTTCTCAATACACAGCATTGTATATTTGGCTCCCCTTTGTGCCATTTCTTTCTGTTTATCAGTTAGATTGTATTCCGAAAACAGAGACGTGGTGTTTATAAAACGCCAGGGCACATAGCCTGCACGCAAAGATTGCAGCGTCCAGCTTAGCATCACAATAGAACGTAGCCGAGATTGCCCGTGTTGTAACAAGGCCAAATCTTGTTCTAATATGTCGATTGCCAAAGACACAATGTTGCCTAAGGAGTAAATCCTGGCGGTCAAAGTTGTTAACCCATTATCCACTACAGCTAATGCCTTCTCCAAGTTAATACGGTCTATTTCCCGTATTCTTTCTGTGGCCTCCTGTTGGTTTATTTTCCAGTTTTCATTATAATAGGCATAAATGCCGGCATATATGAAACGTTTCTGACGTGTTTTCCTTGGGCCTTGTAAAGAATCCCTAAGGTCTACATCAGGTGTGAGTAAGGTCAAGTGATGTTTTACTTCTGTGAGTGTTGAGGTTTCTAGCCAATCAAGTCACAACTTCCCAACACTATAGGATGTCACTACCCCTGGGTGTTGTCTCTGTACATAGCGTGCATCTGGTCTGCTGATACTAAACCCCTCGGTTATACCTAGAAATCTCTGTTGACGTGTTTGTGTCAATGGGCCAAATCAGCCATTCTGTCCAATTGGGATCTGACCTGTTGTACTGGAGAATGTCATCTAATCCTACACCCTGTGTAGTTGAATTCTGCCCCCCACCCATCTGTGATGGTGCTGGAAACCCCGGTGTGTTCATTTCCTTGTTCTTGGCTAGTCCAAGACAGGATGTCTGTTGCACAGTGTCATTTAGAAATATCATCTGCTGTGGAATGAGGCATGCTCTAAAAAGCGCTTCTGTTCCCTGGACTTGCCAGTCCCTAGAACCCCAGATTGATTTTAAATCTATAGTGTTCTTCCATAGGTCGAAACCCTGTGTAGACAACTGGGCCATAAAGGAAGCAGAGTAAATCTGTTTGGTGTTAGTCAACATAATTTTCTGTGCTGATGTTTTTGCCACTTTGTAATAAAATGACTTCGGGTCAGATGTATTAAACCCTGAAAAGTATGAGAATTTCTGTGCAAAAGTTTGCGAACTACCTTTTGGAGGTGTTGGGCAGTGTTCCCACTGGTGGTATTCAAATACATTTCTAGGTGTTATAGATTTGTGCAAGAAATGATGACCATATTGTTGGTAACAGTACAATGTATCATAGTCTGAAGTACCTTCTAACATTTCATTGCTCGGAAATGCTGCAGTTTTTTCTAAATCAGACATTAAATTATTCACAGTTTCAGTGTCCCAATCAGATAATGTACTGGAGATAATGATATCACTTAAAGAAATTTTAAATACATGTTTAAGCTTTAAAAGTTCAGTCGGACCGAATATGTCAAAATCAATCTTGTCCCATACTATACCGTCCGGTTTAGGAACTGTTGTGATGTTCACTGATGACAAGTCTCTTGGTTCACGATGTGAAGACTGGTGTGGTTTTAAAATCAAATTGACTCTTTGGGCTGTAGAGCTCTGCTGGAGATATCGTCCATTAATAAGCATACTAAAAGTTATAATTAAACCTAGCCAGAAAAGAAAAAATAGAATCCCAGTGATATACCATAGTTCTATCCAAGGTGACACCAGGTAAGTCTTTCTAAAAAAGTTCAAAAAGTCAATGAGTTTCTGTTTAAGTGATTTGTTGGCTGGCGTCGTTTCCGGCTCGCTCGGATCCAGTGAAAACGTATCAAAGTTCATGAAATAGCCAGAAGCAGTTCGATCAATTGTTGGAATTGCTTTGGGATTTGTTGAAATTGGATTTTGCTCTTGACGAGGCAGGTTGACGTAGACGTCTGTAGTCGGTCTTATTGCAACTTGGTTGTTAAGTTGATTTTCTTCTTGAAGTTGAACTTCTTCTTGAAGTGGAACGAGTTCCATAGCATTGTTGCTTAGTCCTTCATTCCGTACAGGCGGCTCTTCAAACGTGATGAGTCTTTCTGTTTGGACTTCTTGGATTGTAGCGAGAGGAGGGCGTCTGCTACTGTGGAGTCCACGAGGCCTACTGTTTAGTATCGGCCACATAGTGTGGTTTGATTAAGTCGATTGAGACAAATCTTTTCTCCTTTCTCCTGGCAAGAGGCGGCAGAAGTACAGTTCTTGTGCCTTGGATTGCTAGGACCGGTACAGGCTTTCTGTAGGATGGCCCAAATTCTTTCTTGTCTGCAATCTTCTCTCTGACCAGATCCCCGACTTTTGGTTTCCAGACAGGTCTTGCTGTTACTGCCTTGACTTCCTCAGTGGCGGTCTGTTTTAAATGGACGTTACTTTGTTGTGTCCTGGATTCATTTAGATCCTGTAAAACAGCCAAACGATCATGGATATCAAATGGTTTTTCATCCGCCACTGTGCCTCCACAATCAAGATCAGGTACCCAATTTCTTGTCCCAAATAGGACCTCGTAAGGAGTGACACCCCCTAGAGAGCTTCTTGGCTCATTGTTTACTGCTCGTTGGACCCCATAAAGGTGATCGACCCATCTACCGCCCTTGCCTAATACCCTAGTAGTTAAATATTGCTTTTTGTCACGGTTTTTCCTCTCCACAACAGAATTTCCCTCAGGATGGTACGGAGAGGAGTACCGCAATGCTGCGCCCATTCCTTCCATGGCCTCTTTGTAAGCCCGAGAGCTAAACGCCGGGCCACGGTCAGAATGTAACGTGCCAACTGCGTATGTGCCGATAAAGACTCGCAAATCTTTTATAACAGTTTGAGCATCAGCACAGCGCTGAGGCCAAACCCATAGGAATCTAGAGCAGGAATCCACTGCAACCATGATATATTTCTTGGCCCCATCAGATTGTAGGGGTCCGCAGTGGTCCAAATAAACACATGCAAGAGTTTTGTCTGATTTTAGCAATGGTGTCTGCGCTGGGCGCGTTACGGTGGAGCCTTTCATCTGCTGGCAGATGTCGCACTTTAAGACATAGTCTTTGGTCTGCTTCGTTAACCCTGGCCACCAGTAGCGCTGTTTCAGTAAAGAAATAGTCGCTGTGACGCCTGTATGCACAGAACCCAAACCCTCGTGTGCTGCTAGAATTAAGCTTTGCCTACGATCCATATTTGGTATTACTCTATCCCCCACTCCAGGAATCTGAGCATATGGAATGTTTTGTGCATCTAACTTGTAGGAGTACTTGAGTGGAAATTTCTTAGGTACTGCTGTGCTGCCTTTGCGTGAAGCATTGACAGCTACCATAATCTCGCTGTCTATTCTCGTTTTTGAACGAGTGATTGCAGCTATGGAAGCCGTGCGAACAGCCCCCATTGCGGCTTCATCAGCCAATGAATTCCCTTCAACGTGAACGCCATCACGCTGATGACTCAGTGTATGTATCATGTGAGCCCTTGGTAGTTCGTTTCTCAACTCCACTACCTGTTCCCATAGCATTTTATGCTTAATTGTGCCACCTTTTGCGTCTTTAAACCCTTTTTGTTCCCAATGATGTAAATATTCATTGTACAACTGTACACAGTAAAAGGAATCACACACAATTAGTGTGGGGAATTCGTGTTCCGTGTTTACCAGTGCCAGTATCAGTGCTTTTAATTCTGCCAACTGAGCCATGCAGTCTCCTAGAGATTGTGTTTTAGTGCAACTAGGATGGAACTTTCCATCGTGCATGCGACCTTTAACAATCGCACATGCTACGCTGTAAGCTTGCTTACTCCCTATGGCCGGTTGAGCAGATCCGTCAGTGTAAATATTGTATTCATACTGATCTAGAGGCAAAATTTCATCTGGTAGAGGATATTCTTGTTCGTATTGCAGAAATGCTTGTGTTTTCAAACTTGGATCAAATCTGTATTCAACATCCGTTGCAGTAAGAGAATTAGCCTATTGTATCCATCTGGGATGTAAAGCTTTCGCATTTGGAATGCTAGCCTTTGTAACAGCCTCTAAGGCTGGTACTGGGGTCATGACTATTATGCGCTTTCCCTGAGCCAGAGCTCTTTCTCTTGCTACAGCGGTCTGCACTGCTGTCAGGATTTTTTCTGTTGAAGTAAAATGCATCTCTGCGTTTGTGTACAGGTGTGATTTGTATGCGATTGGTACCGTTTCGCCTTCATTGAAAGTTAAATAAGTGTACCCGCATTGACCCGCTATTACTCGGATCACTAAGTTGCGTACGTTTACGCGTGTCTGTAAATGTTTGGAAGCTATCATGTCTTCCTGTAGTGAACGTAGGATATTTGTATGTTCCTGTGTCCACTGTCTGACTGAAAAATCAGGTTTTATTAGGTCGTAGAAAGGTTTTACTCTTTCTGCGTAATCCAAAATGTATGTTCGACCAAAATTTAGGAATCCCAGAATTGATTGTAAATTCTTTAATGATTTTGGAGGTTGGAGCAGCGCACACTTTTCTAAAAAGTTAGCTGCTAGGCTTTTTCCTTTACTTGACAGCTCATATCCCAGAAACAGGACATTGAGATGGGCAATTTTTGATTTCTTGAAATTAAATTTATAGCCCTCAGAGGCGAATCCCATAATAATGGTGCTCACCCTGGTCAAGTGCCTCAGTAAGTCATCGTCCGTCAGATAAATATCATCCACATAGGACAATGCTTCTTCATCCAAATTTTGGAGTAACTCTGTTACCCTTGCTGAAAATACCCCGGGGCTATTCTTATACCCTTGGGCTAGTCGACAAAATTGTCGCTGGGACCCTAACGCACTGAATGCGGTCAGATACCTGCTTTCAGGCGCTATATTTTGGCAGAAAAATCCATTTGAGATATCAAGTGTTGTTTTGTATTTTTTGCGCACAATGTTATTCATTAATGCGGCACTGTGTGCATTTTGAACTGCAAATGTCTTTGTGCAAGTGTTTAAATGTCTGTAATCCAAAACTAAACGATGTGTTGTCAGGTTTCATTACGGGAAACAAAGGATTGTTCATAGGTGAAGTGCAATTTTCAATCACCCCCTGGTATTCTAGTTGATCTAAGATCTCCCTGACTTGTTTTTTAGCTTCCTGCTTTATAGGGTATTGCCTTTGAGCATTTGGGGAAACTTTTAACGGGATCACGTGGTGGGTTGAATCCTCATCCCAACCAACATGATTTTTGTACAATGCTGGAGCTAGGGCAACCGCCCACTCCCGCGCATATGCATGTTTTAGGTGAATGGGAACGAGGTCGGAAAATGCTGGTAAAATTACAGTTTCTCCCCTAGGGCACTCCATGACGAATGCTGGCGGCCAGTCTTGCTCTGCTAATAGGGTGTCATAACCAGATGACAGATTTTTCCAAAAGAGACCTTTAATTTTTCTGGGCTTGTCCCCTTCCAGCCGGAGTGTTATCTCATGTAACTTATGTGGGGCACTTACCCGAGTATCAGGTGTCTCCACCGTGATATACTCACTCAACTCCGCTGTCACCAGAAATTCCTTCAGGTTCTGGCGAGCTATCGTTACTTCTGCCGAGCTGTCTAGCATCGTCAGAGCCCATTCCCCGTTCAGAAGCTGTGTCCTCAGAATTCTGGGCATGTCTGATCTTAAGACCTGCTACCTTCTTCTTTTTGAACTGAGGTTTTGATTTTTGTTTATCTTCTTTTTTAGGTGCGTAGTCCGCAGCTGCATTGCGTGTCTCTGGACTTTGTACGCTCCTATTGTCTGTGTTCTGACTGTCCTTCCCTCTCTGAGTTTTTGATGAACCCTGAAAGGAACGAGAGGAACGCGTATCAGTATCCTGATACCTGTCAAGTTTTTTAATATTATCCCTATTCCTGAGGTTATACCTCATTTCAGAGGGCTCCTGTTGAGGAGACCTACCTCTGGATTGAGATCTGCTGTCTTTAGGCTTTTGTTGTTTTTTATTTTCCCACTTCTTTTTAGAAGAAGTAGGTGTCTGCTTTGTAGTGTCCTTGTCAGAACTGCCCACCAGTTGTGGTTTTAATGCTTTTCCACCTAAACTGTCTCTGCCTAGTACTGCATATGCAGTTTCAATTATTTTGGGTAGTTCGTGTTGTTGATCCACCGGACTGAACTCCCTTAGGCGTTGGCGGATCGCCACTGAAGCTGCTTCCCCCTTAATGTTAACTAGTATTATGGCTGATACCTGGTCAAAGTTATTTAGTAACTTCATCCCTAAGTTAAGGGCAGGTTCTGCTCCGTACTCATTTTGTATCTGTCTCAATACGTCAGGTATTACTGCTAAGGACAGGATACGATGTGTTCTGGTATTTATGGCAGCAAAGACTGAACCCCAAGAGGTGCTGTCCTCTACTTGTGATGTGATCCCCATGCGCAAGCAGATTGTAAGTATTCTGTGTTTATCATAGGTGGTAGTATTCGGGAATACCGCCTCAAGCTGAGTTATTTTCGGAGCTATCCAGAATGGTATTTGTTCGCGTTTTGCGGGCATTTTGCCCATTACCGCGTGTAATGTTTGAGGAGTCATTTTATTTCCTGTACCCTGAGCTGGAGTACTATTTGCTGCACCTGGTGCAGGTTGGATTGTTAACGTCCTCATGACGAATTGTGTCAAGTTTCTGTAGATTTTAATTAAATCTCTGTGTTGTATGAGTAATTCTGGCTGTGGCATTGTTCCAATGTAAGGATGCGGCGTGTAAGCCACTAGTATTGGCCATGTGGCCCCGTCTCCTCCGAGCGGGCCTAATCTTACTCTTTGTCGTACGTGGGGTAGGGCGCCATTAAACCAGTAATAATGTTCCTGGTAAGCGAGTGAAATCTCTATGTCCTCAAATGGACAATATTCCTGTGGTGCATCTCCTTTTATATAGTAGTGAAATGTCTTTGTTATGGCATTTGCTGCTGGGAATGTAACCCATGAATAGAACACCTCTGTTTTGTTTGATTCGTGTGCCTCAATCACGAAAACAACCATGCCACCCCTAGCTTGTAAACCATTTTCTAATAGTCTTAGGGTGACTGTCATTCTGAATTTTGGTGCAATCTGTATTGCATCTGGAGGATCTTCTCCTCCTTCTAAGAAATTCAGGTCAACTCTCTCTTCCCCTGCCTCGGAATCAGGCATGTTTAGAGGAAGAAGTGTTCAAAGGGAACTAAGATGAGGTGTTATGCACAATTTAGGAACTAAATGTCCTTCAAGCTTGATTAACCAACAGCCAATAAAGAGTATTTTCGTACTACTCAGCTGCGGCGGATTTTGTGCCCACCCACTCCAGACGTCTCTGGTGTTTTGTGAGTAGGTTCTCTGAGAATAGCACGACTGAACTACTCAGATTCTACTGTTAAATAAGTACCTAACCAACGTTGGTGGCGCCATGTCGTGTAGTTCCTATAGTACCCATGCAGGACCTGCGCGTTTGGATAACATAAACTGTGGGTTTGGTGGTAGACTGACTCTGTGCACCCCCACCGAGTATGTTAGCCGGATTTGCATTAGCTAGCTCACAGTGCCACTAGAATCTCCTCTTATCGGGGAGAGATTAGTTTCTGGCAACCTTAGATCATGACAACCCTAATTCCTCAGAATCGTGGAAACAATGTACTACTTTTCGCTCAGTCACTCGTGCTTACTTATTCGGTTTGTCTCAGAGAGTTACACAGAATAAACAGTCTGGGCGTTTCAATAAGTATTTATTGAACAGTTGTTATTCTAGTGTAAAATATATGTGCTGCAGTAACCAGCAGACAATAGCAGAGATATATTATCAGCAGTGCGATAAAAGTGAAGGGATAGAACAGTTCTACCATATTGCAATAATCATGAATACATACATGAATATAAAAAGCATTATGAAAGTGCGCGTACTCCTACGATGCCTAACTAGATGTACCTAAGTGTACCTGGCATATGTGTAGGTCTAAAAGCCTAAGAGCCAAGAATCCTTCTAGGATTTAGTCCACCCCATTACCTGAATAGAGAGAGTGTGGGACCCCGTCCTGGTCTCGAGTTGGACACCCCGCAAGGGCTGTGTTAGACCGCTGTCAGCTTGAGCGACTGCATGCAGGAGCCTCAGCGTCTCTGGTCAGTGT
Source organism: Calotriton arnoldi (assembly GCA_963921515.1). NCBI lineage: Eukaryota > Metazoa > Chordata > Amphibia > Caudata > Salamandridae > Calotriton > Calotriton arnoldi. The sequence continues at coordinate 141,715 of CAWUFW010012408.1, forward strand.
GTCAGCATGGAAGTCTCGGTTCCCTCTGTCTTACCGGGGTAAGATATGGTGTATTTATACCCTGAAGACTCTAGTTGCTTCGTATGGTTTGTATTGGGCCTTGTTAGACTTGAGGAAGACATCAGGGGTGAACTTTGTACATACATATTATGCAGGTGGTGTATTCCTAGAGAGTCATGCATAATTGATGAGTACAGTGTGGGCCTGTGTTTGGGAAAAACCCTGCTGTATTCAAAACCACAGGCTAGATAACGTTCAGCCCTCAGAGCTCGTTGTGTACTAGCGAGGACCAATGTAGGTGAAATATCATGCCTATATAAGGAATCATGACTATAATAGGACATGTACAGTTATGACCGTAATAGGGCATATGCGGCTTTGACCATAATAGGGCAAGTACGAATATGAACCTATTAGGGCAAATACCAATACGTCCATTTTAGGGCATGTATGAACGGGTCTACATTAGGGCCTCTATACGGGACATAACAAGGGGTGCGCTGCATTCTTGTGAATACGGCACATCCCTGCGTTTTCAGAATGGCGGAGCGTGGCGCTAGCAATGTTTGCTTAATATCATGCTTCACCATTCCTTTGTAAATATCCCCCTTAGTTGGGGTGATGAAGAGCAAAGATAAATAGGAGATCCCATGATAAAGTATAACATTGTAATTTATTAATATCAACGGATGTTTGATTTTGTTCCAGGTACAAGTCTAAACTAGTCCACAGTAATCTGTATGAGGTAGTATTAAAATTGGCATTATATTACAATATTTTCGGCACTTTTAATGTAGCAAACCCCAGCCCACTATGCATGATGCAAAATATTACCTGAAATTTTTCCACAGCGGAAAGGATAGTTTTGATGCCTGTTGTGAGTTGCAGATCAAGTAAGCAGCAGTCCAATCTGTTAAGTGTAAGCTTAGGTGTAATTGCTGAAGAACCAAGAGTGACAATTATGGGATTGAGAATAAGAGTAGTGATGAATATTTCATTTATTGTGCGTTCTATATTTTTCCAATAAAAAAGCGTATATGTTTGCAGTAAAAGACAAGTGCCTGTATTAGTGATAGGGTGCACTGTCTTTGTTTGCGCCACAGTGCATCTGTCATGTGTTCTATACAGTTCCCATTGTAGTTTTCCCTATGTTACCTAACTGTGCACGACACAGGCCGCTTTAGCTTTTCACATGTTACTACATAAACACGTTTGCGGCACATTATATTTTCACACAGAACCTGCAGTTGTTTTCTCGTTCTGTTCTTTCCTGGGATTTAGTCTGAACAGCAGACAAGGTCAAACAACAATGTCCCGTGTTATTTTGTTCTGGTCAGGCACTCGCACCGAGACACAACAAAGAAATGCAGCTGTTGTTTATGAACATGTGAATCTTGCCATATGGTTATGCGCAGCAAGGTAACACACACACAGAGACAGATATATCCTGAGAGAAGATCACGGTTCTATCTGAGATGTAGAAAGTACATCTGTGTATGCTAAGGTACGGGGTCCGCTGCTAAACCCAGTGATTTTTGCTGTATAATCAGTTTGCTTCTGTAGAAGGGGATTGGGTTAGGCTGTTCTGTCTTATAATACGCCAGGGCTTTTCATAATATACAGTTAATTGACAATGCTGATGGTATTTTTGCTAAGCCGTTGTTTTCTGATTGTGACACGTATACTGCATTTCAGAGCACAATAGTTTAAATAAACATTTCAAACTTCCTTCATGTCTCTTTCATATCTTATTGTGGACGAGTACAAGTGTGTGAGCGAAAGGGAGTGTCCTGTCACCGTGATTCCTGAGGGGGTCGGGAGTGTTGTGCTTTGGGGGTTGGCAGGTTAGCGGAGTTCCAAACGGACGAGTCGATCTTGTAACAAGGTCATCATTCAACCACGGAGGCGAAGCAGAACGAGTGAGGACCTGCGAGCTGATTCACACATGAGAAATTCCATAAAGAAAAAAGCTTAAAAGCACAGAATTACAAGATCGACTCGTCCGTTTGGAACTCCGCTAACCTGCCATCAATTAAGGTTTCTCATGACCTCTTCAAATTAATGGTTGGAGCAAAAGAATGATCCACATCGTAAATCTCATGAGTAGAGATACGACATGGAATTTTTACGCCCTAGCAGGTCTTCATATTATTGATCACGGAGCCATTATTTGATATATCTATACATATTAGCCTTGAAAAAGTCCTTTGGACGAAACACGTGTTGGCTGCCTGTATATATAATATATTTTTCTAAAAAGAATAATAAAGAACAAAGCAAAGAAAACCGTGAATTGATCTGTGATCTTCAACTATATCGTGACCAATGATAAAAGCTAGCTTCACTGGCTTGGATTAAAACTCAGTGTGCCTCGGCAATTGTGTGATACATTATTGGACTCCAGAGGGGATTTTGTCTCCTGTGGTGGTTGTTTTGTCTTCCAAAGGCAGAGGAGGACGTTTTGCCTGAAGAGCACCTAAAATATATTGAATTCTTGTAAAGTATTTTTTCAGACACATAAGATAGTGGATGTGCATGTTAAATCTGGCAGCTTCTGCCTTGGTTGTTTTGTGAAATGGTGCCGGCAAAAGACCACGATGAGCGGGGGGAGGGCGATGCCGATGAGGAAAAATAAAGAAAAAACAAAACTTACCTTGCGCTTGCAGCTCACCACCGCCCCCCCCCCCCAAAAAGTGACGCTTGGGGCGGACCGCTCCCCCCCCAGCTACGCCACTGGTACAACTACACACATACAGTCAGCCTAACTCCTCGTCTGCTGTAATATCTCTATAGATGCATCTTAATCCCCTGCTCTGCCTTCCCTCTTAGATCTGATTAGTTATTTTTTGCTATTCCTTGATTATTTTTTTTTTTTTTACTGATTTTGCCCCAACCTCTCCTGATGGACAGTGGTTCATCGCATTTACCGCCTTTTCTGCTGTGACATTCCTTATACTACTTCTGAGTAGCAGATTCCCCTCTCTGCCCACTGGCATGTCTCTTTTCATGTCCCTCTGTTCCACAGCCCCACCTTCTCTGGAAGATGCTCTTTACTTTTATGTATTTGACTCCTGCGATACTTAAATGTGCCTGTTAAATAACCACTTTGTCTTGTCTCTGGTGCTATAGTTCCTTGTATCACTATTTCCCAGATCAATTGCCAGACATAAGACTCGTCTGAAAAAGTTGTTGCAAATTACGCAATGACTTTTTGTGACCAGTCTTTAATTTTGCGATGTGACCTATGTACTAATAGGTCACATTGCAACATTTCCAGTCACATGGTGTTGCAGAAATCCCTGCGAAAAGAATATTAATTTGGCAGGATGCTATTTGTTTGGCTACAAACAACGGGATAGTGGCCTGCAAGAAACAGCATACCACCAGTGGCGGCTGGTACGGAACGGATGTGGAGCAGCGTGGGGTGAAAAAAAAATATATACAACACTAACCTCTGCAAGGCCTATGTCGCTCCTCCGTCGCCAGTCCTCCACTTCTCTTCTTAAATCCCGGAAGCAGGAAGCACACAGGCGCTCCTAAGCCAATCACGACGCTGCTGTCACCAGCATGACAGAAGCGTTGTGGTTGGTCTGAGTGGCCTGATTAGGCACTCCGACAGGGAGTGGGAGCCTGTGCATGGTCTCCACCCAGGCTGTGCAATACAGCCAGGTGAAGAACATGCTAAGTGCCCACGACTGATTGACCGGCCCAAGACGGCAGGCCAAACCGTCATGTGAACTTAAGTGCACATAGTTCCACCTCTCCCTGCTCTGACAGCCCCGCCCTGCCCCGTATTAACCAGGTTCGCACTGAAAAATAAAATGATAATAACATTGTGTTTTTATCATCATAATTTGCCTTTTTTGCACTGCTGAAAAGCAGTGGGGTGTTGCTTGTCCGCCTTAGCGGAGGAGGCGCCGCTGCATACCACTGTCCCTGTCTTTCCATTTCCTAAAGGAAAACATGTTTTTTAAAGGAGCCAATTTTCCTTAAAGGAACCAGTATAGCTTTTAAAAAAACGTAAAGCTTTCCCGTTTGGGAAAACAACAGAGGGAGCACTCTGTAGTCCCCTGAACCACTGCCTTCTCCCCCAAGGCTACTGACACAATTCACAAAGGGGAAGGGCTTCCATTGGGACTACTTCCCCTTGGTGAAACAGTTGCCACCTCCATTGAGGTTTGGTAATTTATCAATGGTTTTCAACTGCAATTACGGTTGCAAATTGATAGATAGGATAACGGATCGCAATTAGGAAGGAACGTCCATTTCACCCCCCTTCCTAAGTGCCATTCGGTACGGATTTGTTAATTTTATTTTGAGCTGAACATGCATTTCCGACTCCCAAAATTGGTTTATTACTTTGTAAAAAAAATATGGGGGCATATTTACAAGCAAGTAGCAGAGCGCGGGTTAGCTCCAAAATTGCTAACGCCGCACTCTGTCACTTTAGAAACGCAGGGATGCGCTGTATTTACAATAATACGGCTCACCCCTTCGTTACTCCCTGCGCTGGCGCTAAAATCAGCTGCCTAGCGCCAACACAGGCACCCTTGCACCATAGTGCTATTAAGGGAATTATTGTTTATGTACAGAAGGATGCCCCTTCCTACACATAAACAATCCAGAATGGTGATTTGTAACTTCTATGTGTGCTGCATTGTGCAGCACATATAGAAGTTGCAAATCGTAATTTTTTTAATAATGGTTTATGTGCAGGAAGGGACACCTTCCTGCACATAAACAATCATTCATGGCGTTTTGCTGTTTCTATGTGTGGTGCACAATCCAGCACACATAGAAACAGCAAAAACGAGGAGTAATAAAACATTTCTTCTTGTTTTGCCATGTTAAGACCAGGTTTTCCTGGTCTTAATTTTGGTGCTGCCTCCTATTTATGCCACCCTTGTAAACAGGGGGCAGCGTCAAAATCAATGGGTGTTAAGGTGGAACGCCCACCTCAATACCCGTGGCACACCCCTTTCAAGTGTAGCATGAAAGGGGGCCTTATTTCGAAGGCGGCGATAAGTGGCTTAAAGCTGCCTTGTAAATAAGGCAAAGCCCCTATCACCACAGGAGCTTCGTTAAAAGTGACGTTCCTGCGGCGATAGGGGCATGTAAATATGCCCCATGGTGCGTTTGCAAATCCTGTGTTTTTTGCATATATCATAGTTTGCAAATGTAAAATGATTTTGTACATCTGGCGCCCAGGTGGGGGCAATAGCGGGATGATATGGACATGTTGCGTAAATGTAAATGTTCGGTATTTACGTAGCGCTTAATGCTTGCATTTATGCTGTTTCTATGTGATTCCCTCTCAGAGCAAAGGAAGCCGACGGAGAGACTGGTGATTATAAATCTTGATGTTACTCAGGTCCCGTATATGATATTTCAAGAGTCAGACAGAATGTTCTACACAACAGTGTTATGGACTGAGGAAAATAATCATTACCTTTTTAGAAGTCATCAACTGGTTTGGAATGTGTGGCGTATATATTGCATCCTAGGTCGGAATGTGTCTTGCAGAGGATTGTGAATACATGCAAACTTGCAGGTTTGTTGCTCACCCTTGATCTCCCTTTTCCCATCCCAGTGAGCAGATTTGCTCATAGATATTTGTATATCACACCGTGTACTATATGTGTTAGAAAATCCCTCTGAGTGTAAAATCTATTTTGTGAATACAAAGTATGAATTTAAATCAGTGAAGCAATTAATTTGCTTACCTACGTCCAGTTAGGGTGCAAAAATGGCTTTGAGAATCTGGTTCAATCCACATTTATTTCAATTCCCTCTACACTGTCTTTGCTAATTATCCTTAACCTCACATTTCCATACCTTTCTTCCATAATCTATCTTACTTTAGCCATAGTGTCAGCATGTTGCTGTTTCATTGCCTTACCTTCTTTATTGCCCCTTTTTTCATTTGTCCATCAGCAAAGGAATGCCATTTCCATTCTTACAAGATTCCTGCATTGTCTACAGTGGTCTCTTTTTGTTTCCTAAATGTTTGTGAGTTCTACACATTGCACTCTGCTTGATCCCGATAGCCCCCTGTATCCACTACAATGGTCTCCTCTTACTCCCTAATTGGCTCTGACCTCCTCTTCAGTTGTCTTCTCTTCCTTCGGCGATGGGGTTATGTATCCCTCACAATGGTTTTCTTATCCTTCCCTAATAGACTGTACATCCTTCACAATCATAGCCTCTGTAAACTTTTATGATAGCATGATAGATGCCTGCATCACCTGCAGTGGTTCTTGTTCATTCCCCAATTTGCAACAGTCTTATTGTTGTACCACATATTATTGTCAACTAATCCTTTAAAGAATAATAACAATTTGACAGTAAATATCAGTGGAATTTACTTGGAAATTTATGCTAGACTATCCGGCATTGGCAAATCCATATTTAAAATAGAATGGCTCAATCAAAAACCTATGCTCATTGTGCAACAGACTCCTTCAGAGTACTCATTGGAACTAAAAAAAGTATCTTTCAGTGTGACACAAATTTTGTGCTGCTTCCAAACATGGCGAGCAGGTATATGAAAATGTTGTCAAGCATAAATAATGCTTGCTTTGCAGGAGAAAGCTAACACCAGATTTTATAAATTCTAAAACAATTCAAATATAGGGAAATATGGCGAACGACCAATGGTCAAGTGGAAGAACACCAGCACTGTCAGCGTGCATAAGTGAGCCCCGCACGGCAACCCTATGGCCACCAGTCATCCAGGAGCCAGCTCCTTTATTATTGGGAGATTGTCGGGGGTTCCATCTCCGGTGTGTCTTCAGTAAAGGGCATCACCACTTTGATCCTCTTTAGTCAGGAAGGGCCTAGGGCAGTACCCCGGGACATTAGTTAAAACATCATCAATAGCAAGTACAACACACAAACTGCAGTACCCTGCATACACACACTCACACATGCATCAAATACCAACAATCCCACCCAGATACTGCTCACTAGCACACACAAACCTCACCAACATCACAAACCACTAAGCTCATGCTCATCAGTTCACTTCTGCAGCCATCCAGTCTTAACCTATCAGATGACTCCGGGCCAAAGACAATGACTCCTCAGTACTCTGGACCTCAAGCAGCATGTCACAAACCCACCCATTACATAGGCAGCACAATTGAATTCATGTTGTTTGCATCACCCCCAATCCACTGCAGGGACCATTTCCCCTGGAACAGACTGACCAGTATGCCACCCTTCTCCTCACACCAACATACCACACTGCTTTGAGGTCAATCATTAAAGAGGGAAAAACACATTATGCTCTTCAAAGACTACTTCATGAATGCCCTCCAAGAAGATCACATCAACCTGTCAAAAAACAACCAGAGCACATTGGCTGTTAACACACTGCTCAATCATGTAGAACACATTGGCCTACTGAACCCACTATCCTCTAATCCTGAATCATCAGCACCCTGGTACACTAAAGAACTCTTTGACAACAGTTGCTCCATAGGACTACAGGTAACCAAATGGAGACTGGCCAACGTCTGTGGCAAACTCACCCAATTTACGGTAGGCCACATCATATACACGAATAGCACTCCTTTTCCCGCTTTCCCTCACCCTGCATGTTATTACAACGCGGTTGTTACAACGACCGCGTTGTAACAACGCAATACCATTACCCCGCAAGTCGTGGGGGTGCTGTATGTTGGAATAGTATGATTTACTATTCCAACTCCAGTCTGTGCGGACAGTAGGGAAGGTGTTAGATTTTAAATCCAACACCTTCTCCCCCCCTCCGCAAGTCGTGGTTTCGATTTGCGGGGTAATAGTATTGCGTTGTAACGACTGCGTTGTAATAACATGCGGGGTCACGGATGCGGGGTGAGTGATGTTTACCCATATACACTGCCCCATCATCTCAGCTGTGTTCCAAAGTACTACATTCAATGAAGTGACCAACAGAAATAAAGCACTCTTTAAGGCAGTCAAGCAATAAATCAGTCCCAGCCCCTCCCATCACTCGGGCATTCAGCAAGTGGAAGTCTTTCATTGACTTCTTCACTTGCATTTCAGCAAACTCAAACCCCATAACACAACAGAATTTCATCATCTTCCCAATCACCAACATACTCTTTACATGAAAAAATATTGCAAATGCAGGGGCATATTTATAAAACAAAATCACGCAGCGCAGCAAGCCCCTTTGCTGCACTGCGTGATAGGGAAAGGGCAGGAATGCACCGTATTTAACATTATACGGCGCATTCCTGTCCTTTCCCTGCGCTGGCACACTATGTGCTGCTTGGCACCAACGCAGACACCCATGCGCTGTGGTGCAAGGGTGCCTGCGTTGTAAGCAGAATTGTTTTTGTGTAGGAAGGGACACCTTCCTGCACAAAAACAACCTTCGGAGGCATTTTCCTCTTTCTATGTGTGCTGCAGAATGCAGCACACATAGATAAAGGACAAAACGAGGGGAAATAAAGATCTTTTTCCCTGTTACTTTGAACTTCTGTTTAGGCACCCAGTGCATGACCCACTCACCTTGATCAAAGAATCAACTTCTGTGGCACCTCAGAAGGATACGGTTGACTATTTGATTGGCCTTAAGGAGTTGGTGGTGCAATATTGAAGGTGTGTTATGACCAGAAAGCAATGCTGACTAAGTACCAGGAGGATCAGGAGGTATTGTCCTAGACCTTTAGAGGGTATGTGGTGCAGACCATTCAAGATAATGCATAAGGTTTCTGATGTGAACTAGGTGGACACAGGTGCCATAAGGAAACCCAAGAGGGTGTTCCATGTGACCATATTAAGCCTTATCTCAGGAGAGATTACTCAATGAACATCAAGGCTATGGCATAGGAAGCTGTGGAGAGAAGGAATCTCTTCCTGACATACTGCATACTGACTTGAATGATAGGTCTACGGAAGGGGTACAGCCTGCCCCCGATTGACTCCTAAGCAATAGAGTGTAGGGAGGTACCTGAATGATTTTACCATCTTTTCTCATTGAATTCAGGGGTGACACCTGTCTGTGCTTATAAGATTGATAGATTATCTGCCTGTCAAAAGAAAGACATCACTTATATGACCAAGTCCAGTAGTGCATTCAATATTAAATGGTCAAGATTTTGGCCTTGGTAGTAAATGAGAGATCTCGTAGTCCTCCCAGTACAGTGATGTTGATGCATAAGCAAGGATCAACAGACTTGCACTTTTGATCTGATCACTGGCTATTGGCATATTGCTTTTGCACCCAATACCAAGGAGAAGACCGCATTTTCTACTCCAAAGGGGTTATTCCAGTTTAAGGTAATGCCCTATGGACTGAAAAATGATCCTGCCACTTACCAGCTCCTGATGAACTATGTTCTATCAGGACTAGAAGAGTTCTTTGTGGTCTACCTGAAGGGCATTTCAGAGTCAGAGCCTTTCTAGGACTCGCTGGTTAGTTACTAGAGGAACTTTGTAATTATAATTGTAATTGCATTTATATAGCGCTTACTACCCCTGAAGCGCTTTTTCAGCGAGTAGCACGCTACTCCGGAACCCATAAAGGATTAGTGTTGAATTAGTATAGTGAAATATGAAAGTAATTTGAGTGGTGGATAGGTTAGTCAGTTATTTGGATTCAGAAGGATAGCGGAGGGATAGAAGAGGGAAAAAAGTTTGCATTTATATAGCGCTTGTTACCCCTGATTGGGTGTTGGAGCGCTTTTTTGGCGAGTAGCACGCTACTCCGGAACCCATAAAGGATTAGTGTTGAATTAGTATAGTGAAAATATGAAAGTAATTTGAGTGGTGGATATGTTAGTCAGTTATTTGGATTGAGAAGTATAGGGGAGGGATAGAAGAGGGAAAAAGGTTTGCATTTATATGACAACTCCACTGGCTCCGAGTCAACCAGAGAATCACCTTCACGCTCCTCACACATGCCTACAAAGCTCTCCACGACGAAGGACCAGCATACCTGAACCATCGCCTCACATTCCACGTACCCGCCAAACAACTTTGTTACGCCCAACTTGCCCTAGCCTCCGTCCCCAGGATCCACAAGACCAGAACCGGTAGAAGTTCATTCTCCTACCTTGCTGCCAAGACCTGGAACACCATGCCCCTCCACCTCAGGCAATCCACGTCTCTGACCCAATTCAAGACGGACATCAAGACCTGGCTCTTCCAAAGATCCAACACCCGGAGGGACCAGGAGCTCCCCCTCCCCCCACCAAGCGCCTTGAGACCCTCACGGGTGAGCAGCCACGCATTACAAGCCCCTGATTGATTGACATGATCGGGCAAAGGACCTGCCTAAGGGAGGCTGGAAGGAGTTTACACATCGGAAGTCTGTAGACAGTTCCCCCAGTGGAACACAGTTAATAAAAGGGCTTGTCTCCTTACTATGATGATTCTGACGCCACCACCACCAGTCTCTACTAACCCTGGCCAAGGAGCAGTAGCTACTGCCTAAAAGATTTGTGCACTTTGAGTACCCACTTTGAAATCACAGCCCAACTTTGATGTCTCTTGTCATTTCATTGGGGAGCCCTCAGTAGGATTGCATGATTGTGGAGCTCAAAAAAGGAAAACACAGGGTTACTCAAACAATAAATCCAAGGGCAGGGAGCACAGCTCTCCAGAGCCATACACAGGACTTGCAATACCCAATATACTCTGAATATACCCCCAATTGAGCCAAGTCAATGACTCTGCTGTTGCAGAATAGTACAACTGATTGCGGAACCTTTGACTTTTTTCTTACAGTGTGGTATTAATGTTTTCAGTCTGAGAAGTTGAGGTATAAGTGAAGCAAAACTAAACAAGTCTCATGTTAATGTTTCCTTTTTATACTTCATTCTACAGATGCTCTCATTAAAGAAAGGGGTAAGTAAAAGAATTTTGAGCAAATGTTAAGGTATGCACATACAAACATTCCATTGTGGACTCATTTTTATGTTTTTGTTGTCTTTGGCAGATTACCTGCAGAGATTCAAAGGTTAGTGTGATATTGTTTAGCCCATTTCAGGGAACCTGTTGTGATCAATAGAGACAGAGGTGAGTATTAAATACCAAGTGGTAACCATGTGTTAAGCTCTACAACAGTCCTTCCTATATGAGATCTAAAGGAAACAACAGTGAGCCTGTGCTTTATGTAATCTTGTAGATAGGCAGATATGGAAATGGGGTTGTTTTCCATCATGAGGCATGTGAGTCATATAGCAAATGAGAGAAGAGATCGAGCTGTCTGTAGTGTCGCTTGGAAACATGATGTAGAAACACCCCCTTGATGACATTTACACATCTACGGTTTTGGGTATGGCATCGATTGAATCCAGGTAGTTCCCGTGAAGGTGGGGCCAATAGGGGCATCGAACGACCACCTGTCATACTCCCGTTCACATGGATCTGTAGATCGCAGGAGAAGAGGGGGTCACTGGAAGGCTCTCAGTAAAGTGCGACCATGTCAGTGAAAGAGTTTGGTTCTTTGTTGTTGTGTCGCTCCAACAATGAATAACCATCATTAGATTTTGTTGCCAAGAACTTCCCATTAAAGTCATGCACAACAAAGCAGTCCTGCATATATTAGACTACGCAGATGGAAAGGTAACTGTGATTGTTGTGGAAAATTATAGGATCACTAAGGATATGGGATCTACCGCTCTATAGAGGAGAGTCCAACCTGCTCAAGGGAAAATTATAGCATTCTTATTAGTTTCTGACAAAGAGTTAAATATGGCAGTGGCTTATGTTTTTGGGGTTGAGGGATGGACTTCAATGTTGCTGTGTAAATACAGATAGATATCAGCATTAGTGAACATAAATACTACAGAAGCTCTTAAAGTTTTATTTTAATTTATTTATATTTTGACAGATTTTCAGCCAATGGATTCAGGTAAGACTGCAAGCATTTCTAAACTTAACAGCAGAGGAAATGTTCTTCACTTTCTTGCTCCCCTGAATAAATGTCCTCTTTTCCAGAGAGGTGGTGGGGCAGAGATGGCAGCAACTTGGAACCTATTAAACACACTTGATCTTGGTGCTATTAAACAAATTACAGTTTTTTAGCTGAAAAGTAGCTTAATAGTTGAAGGAATATTTACAGAAACATAAAAATGTCACACTTGATGTTCTGAAGTTCCTATTTGTATGGTTCAAGGATGCGGTACATCAATCAAAATAATAAATAGGCAAGATACAAAAGGTAGACAAAGATGAAAGGTACAGAATGTTTGTATTGCTAGGAATGTGGAAGACATACTCCTCACATGCTAATGGAAGTCTGAAAGGTTTGTTGACTGAAGGAAAATTAATAATCTGTGAAAAGACACTTTAATGTTCAGTAATCTATTCACTTCCTGTTCCGTATTACATTCAAGAGTTCTAAGGCTTCATAATCAATCAATTATATCAATAAAGGCCTGATCTACTACTGGACTACTGCTTTCAAAAAAGCCCCGGACAAACCAAACTTGGCTACTGTACTAAATGGATAGCTTCTAAAATGCTATTCCAATCAGGGTTTTTGCTGTCCAATATTTAAGAAAAACGTGTGTCTATCTTCCCTCCTTGAATACCATTACAAGTGCCCACATGTAAACGAGTAAATGAAAAAAATGGTGTGAAGGTCTGAAAGTACCTCACGTAAGCACCACCAAAGGAGCTGCTGGTAGGTACTCACCAGTATGCTCACGTCTTCATCATCGGTATCTTTCAAGACCAAAAGACATTTTTGAAATGTGTAAAAATTAATGTGAAGCAAGGATATTCTGATAGTGTGTGAATAAAGATAGACTGCACATGCAAATCATGTGCTGCCCTATTGTGACCCCATAGTATAAAGGAAAAGAAAAATATATGTATTTTTCGCTTCTCCAAGCTAAAAATGAGATTGGACCCACTGGCGATACTACCAATTTTAATCAATGCCGTGGACCTACTCTAATTAAAAACCACACAATGTTGCAAACCACTTCGTTTTAAGGAAGGCCAACATGTTTCATTGCCAAGAGAAACTTACGGCAGTTTCGTCAGGGCTCGAGGTCAGTCTTCACCACACTAGTATTCCTTTTATTGAGCCTGGGGAGATAGACAAACATACAAGACACAGCATATGCCACACAGTTAGGACATCACACCATAGTTAAAACAACACCACGCATTTCGCGTATTCATTAAAAATTGTTCAGAGGTCATCAATATTTACCAGGTGGTTGCCCTCAGTACGCATACCGGCAACCCACCTCGTGGGGATGTGTGTGATTTCTGCAATGTATATTTTCTCACACCACACTGGCGTATGTTCCAGCAATTTCATTCTGTTACCTCGGGTCTCTCAAGCACATACGAAAGAAACTTTAATCGCCCGTCACTCGAACTACACACCTCACATGTCGTTAGTTTGCTCGTGTCTAGGAGATCCCCCCGTTAAAAAAGAGCGGCACTTCTTTACGCGTTCCACCTTCACTCATTACTGCACCAGAAAGGTTAAGCCTTCTCTTTACATTCCGGTTCTATCCATCACAACAAACTCCCATGGTGATGGCTATGGAATTACATTTTCCCTCTTATCGGTGACCCATAGTGGAGGACTTCTCAGTTTAAAGTATTGAATCTCGCCACCCGCACTCTTACCGGTACGCCTCCTGCGTTTGGTTTCTAAACTCCGCGCACCACGTCTGTTTCATTGTACTCTTTTTAAAACGCTGTTGACTCGCGCTACTGATTAGACCCTGCCCTCTCATTTCCTTCTAATTCCGGATGTGATCGTACACGTAAACGTAAACCAGCGCCATCTTGGAGTGGAGTAACATGTATAAACCAACTACTGTTAAAAGTGGGGAATGATTGTTCAACTTCAGGCCCTATTGTATTACAGGGGGGGCAAAATTGTGAAGGACGTCGTAAATTCGTGGAGAACAAAGAGGGAGGTCCCTGATCCTTATTAGCAAAGAACTTTTTCAACTTGATCTTCCTCATTAATTCAAAAAATTAATGAGGAAGATCAAGTTGAAAAAGTTCTTTGCTAATAAGGATCAGGGACCTCCCTCTTTGTTCTCCACGAATTTACGAATTTACGACGTCCTTCACAATTTTGCCCCCCCCCAGTCATACAATAGGGCCTGAAGTTCTGGTCTAAGAACAACGGGTGCTCCAAGATATTGCTACACTGGAACAGTCTGAGAATCGACAAGTCTTTAATAACATGAGTAGCGATGACTGGCAGGCTGTCAAAACTCTTCAGAAGAACGAGTTGTTAACCATAGAACCAGCCGATAAAGACGGTGCGGTGGTGGTAATGAATACGAAGGATTACGAGGCTGAGGTGTTAAGATTATTAGGATTGCGCCAAAATTACCAACCTTTGGTACGTGACCCTACAGGCGAACTTCAAGATCTTATTCTGACTTTAGTGACCAATGCCAAAGAAAAAAAGTGGATTACATATAAGGAAGCAGACTTCCTTATTAATCCTAAACCTAGGACGCCGGCACTTTACATCTTGCCAAAAATCCATAAAGCACAGCGGCCACCTCCAGGGCGTCCGATAGTATCGGGCATACAATCAGTGCTGGAACCGTTGTCCCAGTTTGCAGATTTCTTTCTTAGAGAATGTGTCATAACCCAAACCTCGTATGTCCAAGACACCACCGACATTTTAAACATCTTGGATACGTTGGAATACAATCCTGACCAACAGTTTTTGGTAACAATAGATATCGAATCTCTTTATACCAGCATACCCCAAGACGCCACGCTGGTGGCAGCAGCGCGGGCGCTTGGGGGATGTGAAGGTTTTATGACACACCACAATCATTTGTGTTGCAATGTGTAGAGATTGTCGTGACAAAAATTTTTGGGCCTACAAGAACCAGTTGTACCTCCAGGTGTCCGGTACATCAATGGGGGCAACTTTTGCCCCCAGTCTGGCCTGAATCTATGTAGGCCAGTTTGAAGAGAACTACATTCACCATGCACCTAACCCCTTCCAGAGTAACATCTCCCTCTGGAAGAGGTTTATTGATGATGTGATTTGTATTTGGACCGGTTCTGAGAGTGATCTAAAAAGTTTTCTGGACTGGTTGAATGGGCTGGACAGATGTCTCAAGTTTACTTGGACTGTGAGTAGGCGCACTGCCACTTACCTGGATTTGGATATCAATGCAGTGGACAACAGACTCCATACTACTGTGCACCAAAAACCAACGGACAGAAACTCCCTTTTACATTATCAATCATTTCATCCAAGGGCTTTACGGGACAATCTGCCCGTGGGACAGTTCCTGTGTTATCACAGGAACTGCACGTCAATACAAAAATACGTGGAACAGTCTGCAGAGTTGATGAGTAAACTTGAGAACAGAGCCTATCCCACTAAAATAGTGAGAAGAGCGAGGAAGAGAGCACTCAACACTCCCAGAGCTGCCTTGTTGGAGAGAAACACCAGGGAGAAAGGGGACTGTGTGCCAGTGGTCACCACGTTTGACCCTTTATCGACGAAAATCCGCCAAACCATCAAAAAACACTTGTCACTAATGAGCAGGAGTGGGTTCAAAATGCCACCACCTAGGTTTGCATTCAAAAGAGCAATGAACCTTCGTGATCGGTTGGTACACACACGCCCCGTCCAAAAAGCTAAGGACTCCGGTATCCCATCGGGACATTATCCGTGTGGGGGATGTTCAGTGTGTGAACTTACAGAAGTGACTAAGAGTGTGCAATTGGCCAATAGTAAAACGTGGCACTTGAATAAATTCAGTAATTGTACTACTTCAAATGTCATATATAGACTTACCTGTGCCTGTAGCATGCACTATATTGGGTTAACATCTCGTAAAGTTAAAGTCAGGATTCAAGAGCATGTAAGCACACTAAAGGCAGGAAAGTTAACTACCCGTCTGGTACGCCACTTTCAAGAGCAACAACATCACTTCAGGGATGTGAGGTGGAGCAGTCCTAGAAAGAGTGATGGGGGATGGACATAATATGGAGAATAGACTGGCCAGTAAAGAAGCCCGGTGGATTTTTCAAGAGGGGCAGACCAAGTAGGGTTAAACGATTTAATTGAGTGGAACAAAGTGGACACACACCCGTAATGGGGGGGCAGTACAATCAGTTCCCTACAGATCGAATTTTGCGACATATCCTATCAGGATGAGTAGTGGTATTCGCGTTGTCTGCATTTTTTAACCCTGCTGTATATTGACCAGGGTCTTATTTGGATGTGCAATTGTGTCCTTGGTGGCAGTGAGGCGCTTTGCCGTTCACAGATCGGTATTAATCCTACCGGTAAACATCAATGTAAGTGTCAAAATAAGTGAGGCTTTGTCAACCTATGAAAAACATAGTTAGGTACATGAATATATCGGTAACAGTCTTGATTGTGGATGGTATTACTACTCACAGCTAGTAAAAAGATATATCATTTATGGGTGCAATAGGTTTTAATATGATGAACAATCGTTCCCCACTTTTAACAGTAGTTGGTTTATACATGTTACTCCACTCCAAGATGGCGCTGGTTTACGTTTACGTGTACGATCACATCCGGAATTAGAAGGAAATGAGAGGGCGGGGTCTAATCAGTAGCGCGAGTCAACGGCGTTGTAAAAAGAGTACAATGAAACAGACGTGGTGGTGCGCGGAGTTTAGAAACCAGACGCAGGAGGCGTACCGGTAAGAGTGCGGGTGTCGAGAATCAATACTTTAAACTGAGAAGTCCTCCACTATGGGTCACCGATAAGAGGGAAAATGTAATTCCATAGCCATAACCATGGGAGTTTGTTGTGACAGATAGAACCGGAATGTAAAGAGAAGGCTTAACCTTTCTGGTCCAGTAATGAGTGAAGGTGGAACGCGTAAAGAAGTGCCGCTCTTTTTTAACGGGGGGATCCCCTAGACACGAGCAAACTAACGACATGTGAGGTGTGTAGTTCGAGTGACGGGCGATTAAAGTTTCGTTCGTATGTGCTTGCGAGACCCGAGGTAACAGAATGAAATTGCTGGAACAGAGTAAAACTGATATAATGAATATCATTGCAGGTTGACGAGCAGCAACCGTGAACATACGCCAGTGTGGTGTGAAAAAATATACATTGCAGAAATCACACACATCCCCACGAGGTGGGTTGCCGGTATGCATACTGAGGGCAACCACCTGGTAAATATTGATGACCTCTGAACAATTTTTAATGAATACGCAAAATGCGTGGTGTTGTTTTAACTATGGTGTGATGTCCTAACTGTGTGGCATATGCTGTGTCTTGTATGTTTGTCTATCTCCCCAGGCTCAATAAAAGGAATACTAGTGTGGTGAAGACTGACCCCGAGCCCTGACAAAATTGCCGTAAGTTTCTCTTGGCAATGAAACATGTTGGCCTTCCTTAAAACGAAGTGGTTTGCAACATTGTGTGGTTTTTAATTAGAGTAGGTCCACGGCATTGATTAAAGTTGGTAGTATCGCCAGTGGGTCCAATCTCATTTTTAGCTTGGAGAAGCGAAACATACATATATTTTTCTTTTCCTTTACACTATGGGGTCACAATAGGGCAGCACATGATTTGCATGTGCAGTCTATCTTTATTCACACACTATCAGAATATCCTTGCTTCACATTCATTTTCACACATTTCAAAAATGTCTTTTGGTCTTGAAAGATACCGATGATGAAGACGTGAGCATACTGGTGAGTACCTACCAGCAGCTCCTTTGGTGGTGCTTACGTGAGGTACTTTCAGACCTTCACACCATTTTTTTCATTTTTTTCATTTACTTGTTTACATGAATGAAATGAAATTTGTACTTGTAAAGCGCACCCATACCCCCAAAGGGGTGTCCAGGCGCTGTACGCATACCGCTGTGGAACCCTTCCTGGCTTTTCCCTGTGAAATGTCCACTCCTGGGCACCCCCAGGGTGAAGCCAGGCATCCCAGCGCTGTTGGGGCCGTTGTGGAGATTAAGCAAGCTATTGCCCAGAGTTGCAGAGTGGGACCCATGATTAGAATAGGCACCGAGGCGAGAATTATCAGGTCCAAGGAAATTGAGCCCAAGACCCGCCGAGGCGGGAATTGAACCCTGGTCCCGGGCCAGATCTCTGCATCAGGGTCTGCCGCTCTAACCATTGAGCCACACTTCTCCACTTGTGGGCACTTGTAATGGTATTCAAGGAGGGAAGATAGACACACGTTTTTCTTAAATATTGGACAGCAAAAACCCTGATTGGAATAGCATTTTAGAAGCTATCCATTTAGTACAGTAGCCAAGTTTGGTTTGTCCGGGGCTTTTTTGAAAGCAGTAGTCCAGTAGTAGATCAGGCCTTTATTGATATAATTGGTTTTGAGTGGAGGGCGGCCTGATCTATAGAACCCTCTATTGCTCCCTATTGGATGTTCATAATCAATCACCCAACCCTTTTGATCATCATCTTGCATTGTCGGTGGGTAGGATTCGAAATATCCTTGCCTTTAGTGAGACTAGTGTTCTCGGCAATACAAACTCAGACAAGGATCTAAATTCACATTAACAAGAGAGTGTATGAACAATTAAAACAATCTCAACAATCTTTAAATATTCTTATTAACCATGACAAAAGGTTCAACCCTTCACAACCCATTTTATCATCAACTGTATGTATATGTTTTCCTAATTCTTTTTTTTTTTTTTAGAGAGATTTATATAGCGCGAACTAGACCCGAGACATCGGGTATCAGAGCGCTTTACATGAGCACCAGTTTCGTTACAGAAGTACATTCATTTTTATTAGGCACGGGAAGATTAAGTGATTTGCCCAGAATCTCAGGATGTTGAGCGTCGTTGCCAAAATTCGAACCCGGTTCCCCAGCTTCGAGGTCCACCGCTCTAGCCATAAGACTACATCCTCTTCCTTATGTATCTGCTCATATATGCCCACATAAATATGTGTAATACAGATACAGAATTCTAAACCTAGTATTGTGGAAACACCTCCCTTAGCAGGACAAAATCAAGAGCCATTGTATATTTCCACATCACATTTCATTGAGCTACTGATTAAGTGGACATTAACATTTTTGCAGTTGTAATTGAGTTTTCTACTTCCTCTAATAATTTGGCCACCTGACATATGTCATAGCTAGACATTCCAATTCCACAGCTTGGAATAAATATGGCATGGAATCAGGCAGTCTTTGAAATGTCTCTGGGCTGTCTCTTATGTAAAGCAGGTGGTTGTGTTGAGAAATGTCTAAGTAAACAATTTTCAATAAATGATACAACATACAATTTCCCATCTCGCTGATGAATGATGGCATTTACTGCCTCACTGAAGTAAAGATTCCAACCGGATGGTGGAACCTTCTGTAAGAATTATTCTTTAATGCAAACATACTTGTGACTTCAAATGAAAATTGAACCTGTGAAGCAATGGACAGACCCCCTTAAGGCTTCCATATATTACAATTGACCTGTGATTGATTTACAAGCAACTGTAGCTGTTTGATGTAGTTCCAGCCCTTACTCAAGCCATACTTACCCTGTGGGAAGTCTGACCGTATGTGGATTTGGCTATCTACACTTCTGTTATCAGTCCTGAGGAAGACCCGCTGTGACGCTTGTTGACTTGCACATACTCTTGGGTCGAAACATCGACGCTTCTGGTTCAGCTCATGTCTATAGTCTCCTCACCCCAATATCAAGAAAAAGGAATTTTAAAGGGTGTGGCTAGAACATGTGAGACAATTGTGAAA
Organism: Calotriton arnoldi; assembly: GCA_963921515.1. NCBI lineage: Eukaryota > Metazoa > Chordata > Amphibia > Caudata > Salamandridae > Calotriton > Calotriton arnoldi. The sequence continues at coordinate 161,412 of CAWUFW010012408.1, forward strand.
GGACAGACCCACATTGATTCATATTATGTACATGTGCTTGTAATCCGTACATCTTGTATAGTTTATCTACAGCACCACCTTTCTCTTCATGTCACTTGACTCACAAAAGTCACAGTATCTATGTTGTATGTTGTTTAATTCATGTATGTGACAGCCATATACTAAAGTAGTAAATATTACATATGAACAAATGAATCAGTATCTTCGGTGTGTTTCATTTGGTGTCTAAGAAATACTTATTAGACTTTGTTCCAATATTTGTTTGATTTTCTTTATGCTGTATCATTTATTGAATATTGTTAAAACTGGTTTATCCTACAGAACCTATTGTACATTGTATTACCAATACCCAGGTTCTGAAGGACACAGGGTTTACCCCATTATCTTTAATGAGAAATGTCTACGGGTAGGCTCAACGCATGCAGGATCCAAACCAGACCTTGGGCAGCCAGATACAAACTCTGTCTTCAGCCTGATCAGCAGTACTACACCAGGCTAAAAGTACTCTGGGTCGTACTCAGGATTTCCCAACTAGAGAAAAAATGGTGAAAGGAATAACTTTAGTGTGCTTGGCTAGGGACACATTGCACTCACTTTGTCCCATAAAGATGCTGCTGTTGCCGACGTCACAAATTAGTCTTGATCTGTGAAGATGAACATCAGGAGGTACGATGTGTTAGTCAGACAAAGGCATTGCCTGATCTGCAAGAGTAACACAAGTAATGAAATTGTCACATTCTGAAATGAAATGCGCATGCACATGTACGTCATCGCATTGTTACCTCCAGTCAAACATGATTGGGATCATGGGCATTCCTCCATTGGATCTGTGGGTACGTGGCTGCACACTCAATATGAAGAGAGGTTCAAATTATCTTTGTACTATTCCAAAACGTGCAGAAAAGTGTTGTCTTTGTAGATCTCAGCATGGTTGATTTCTTCTCGCCTGCTGACCACCTCCTCTGGGTAAAGACACATGATGATCCAACTAATCAGACTTGCAGCAAAGAGGCCCCGCCAAACCAAAAGAGGTATCAGGTAGCTGGGAAATTCCGACTATGAGAGTACCAGGGGTAGCCATGTGCAGGAGACGAACTGCATCCTGATGACATCTGTGCAACATACAGACAAGAAAAGGAGTGCTTCAGTCAGCAGGTCTGGCATCCCTGTGGTGCGGTAATGTGCTTGCAGTTCGTTTTTTAGGTCAAGCCTGGGCAGTGCATGCACTGCTCTAGGCGGCATGCTGTACTCAGGTATGAACTTGAAGCTCCGCCCACTGTTCGCCCATATTTTTCATTCGCTTGTATCATTGTCCTTGGTGAATGCTGGCTTCCAATTCCTTAATAGGCTTGTTAGTCCCTCCTTAGTACAGCCTTGTCTTCATTTGTAACCTCCCATGAGGACTCCCCCTGTTACGTGTGTTGGTGCTCGGTAGGCTTTAATTACAGCCTCCGAGCACTATTTTGTTAAATGCTTTTCACCACGCTCTCTCGTAAGGCTTTATTTCTTTTTCTCATAGCACGGCATGACACTGTGGAGGCCCCGGCTTTGGTTAATTTGCAGCAGCTTTGCGGCGCCAAACGCGGCAGCATGGGTTGTTTTTCTATTTTTTATTTAACTTTTGTTTGTAAAAGCGCCCCATGCCACGCTTTCACGTTAATGGCAGCCGCGCCCCTTTCTTTAGACGAGCCGCGTCTAAGGAAGGGGGCACAGCCGCCATTAAACTGAAAGCGCAGCATGGGGCGCGTTTGCAAACAACCATTTGCAATGCAATGGGTCTCGCATTTTCGAGAGTTTCATAAATCGAGACATATTGCATTGCAAATGCTTGTTGAATATAGCCAGGCAGTCTGCAGAAACTTCACAGCTCTGTTGGAGATGAGCAGGATTGGGTACAGGCCTTTCCACTGGGGCTGGAGTGAAGAGTTTCACTGGTAAATCTTGAAATGAACCCACTCTCGGGCTGTATATCATGGCTGGCTTTTGTTGGGCTGGTGGGCAGTGCAGCTTGGACCTGAGAATGGAAGCAGTTGAGACAGTGAAAACGTTGTTTGCAGCATTCTAAAGTCAATTCATCATTCAAGAGCAAATCTAGCAAAGATGTATACACTGGAGAGGTAAAATGAAAATTCATGGGCCTGCGGATTCATTTTAGAATTTAGTCCTTGTCTAGGAATGGCTTGAATTGGCAAGATTGCATATTTTAGACATTCTTCAGAGTTCCCATTGTACCGTTCAACTTTCCCAGAAAACTCAGGGCAATATACACAAAGGAAATGTTGTTGAAACCCTAAAAGTTTGCATAGTTCTTGGACCGCATAAGACACAAAGTGAGTTTCTTTGTCACTCCCGATCCGGAGTGGGAACTCAAACCTAGAGATAACGTTTTGGAGTCTTCTCTTTACTAGAGAGCTTGAGCACATGGGTAAGCTTTGATTTATCCAGAAAACATACACGGTAATGCCAGTACACAGACATAAAAGCAGCATCTGCACATTAACAAAAGGACCCTATGGGAGAAGATGGGAACCTGGATTAGTTTTGATACATCATTAGGCTTGACAAAATAGTACAAAATTAACATAATTGCTGATACTGAAGGGGAAGAGTGGTGTAAAGCAATGGGTACCTATGGCATGCATCATCCCATCTCAGCTAACGTGAGATAAACAATGCTATATAGTCTAGCTAAATTTGGGAGCTACACTTTGGAAGCAACCACTCTTCCACACTTATCCCACCATTATCCATCAGGATCCTATTGACAGTTGTATTTGGTCCAAATACCCTTTTCATTTCCTGAGGCACACGCTTGTAACTGAGAAAGATTTTTCATAGTGGACATTAGAGTTTCAGCAACTTGGGACAAATACAGAGCTGCCTCGATCAGGGTATCTTTGGAAGCTTCATGCCACTGCTTGGCTAATATAGTGAACAAATAAAGGGAATCAGCCGTGAAGTATCTAATAAGTCTGAGGCTACCAATAAATCATCAATGTATTGAACATGCATGGACGTCTTCAGAAAGAACCGGGAGTCCAGATCTTTCTTAGGTGCCCTTCTATGGTGACACTATGTACCCTTAAGGGAGCCTCATCCACATGGATTGGGCCCCAGGACATTTGAAGGTGAGAAGGAAAAGGCTGTCATCATGTATAGAAAGAGAGAAAAAGGCACAACGCAAATAAACCATATGGCCTTTGTCAGTATGCATTATAAAATTGTAGCTGGGTTCAGCACAACAGGAAAAATAAGTACAAAAACCGCATAAAATGCATGAAGATCTTGCATAGAATGATAAGTATCTTTGTCAGGCTTTTTGAAAGCAAGAGTGAGGGTGTTAAGGATACGTACAATGGGTACAAAAAGCTTTTGTTTTATCAGAGCAGCAATACCAGGCAGATTCCTGCTTGCGCCTTGGGATACAACGGGTATTGTGGTATGCAACATTTTTTTCAACCTAATTTTTGCTGGTTCAGTGTATAAAATACAACCCACATCGCTAGCCTCTTGAGACCACAAAGTAGGTAGAGCTGGATCTAACACAACAGACAGTGAGGACTATTTACAAAGATAACTTTATATGTGGTAAATCTACATGTGTAAAGTTACTGTTGCCCTTTTGAGTATCTCTACTACTCAAAAGTGTAGACATATATTTCCCCAACTCTGAAATAGGGGTGAAGTCAGTAAAAACATCAAACACAACTGTAAAAATACTACTAGTAGTGACTTTACAGCAGTATTTCAATGTTCCATCCACTTGGCGGAGACCTACGCAATCAGGGCAAATATCTACCTATGGTAAAGTATAGGGAAATTATTAAGAGTTTATTTTTAAAAAATGTAAAAATTATATATTGAAGAATTTTATATATGTACTTTAAATGTAGAATAAATTAAAACAAATGACTGTACTATTAACTAAATTCACCCCACCTAAAGTTAAAAAAAATGATTTATGCATGAAAAGTTACTAAAATGTATGCAAAAAATTAACTTAATTCGATTTTTTTAAATTGAGTTACACTTATTTTTAAGCCAAAAAAGTCATTAAATAATTTTAAAACAAACTAATATTTATAATTCATATTACATTTTTTAACATTAATATAATTTTATTTTTGAAATATTTAAATTAGCTAATTTATTTGTACTTTATTTCCTATGAGGTTTTATATTAAGTCCCTACCTCCATTGTTTTCTATAGGAGGGTGTGGCAATACCTGTGAGTGATCATGGGTGGTTGGTGGACTTCATCTCTGAGCTGGAGTACATTTATGACTGTTTGGGTCCTTTTTAGCTGCACTAACTTTAGAATACAAGTTTGAGAGCAGGAAGGGGTTTACTCTTTTGTGGCTAGGTGCATGCCCTCTGTACACCCCTCCTTAGCCCTCACTAAGGGCTCTCTTTACTCTTTCCAAAACCCCTCACCTTTACTGCTAAAACATGTAGATGCGTGTGCGGAGAGCTCCACAGTTGGGATAGAGATCCCGGCACATAAAAGAAAGAACAAGAGGTGGTATTGACCTCCACAGGTAGGCTTGTGAATAGCATTTTGCAGTATATTAGAAGTAACATTGTAGCACTACTAAACTGCCCCATGGTAATTAAAGAAGCATTCACAGACTGATTGGTTTCACCAGAGTTTAAATTTTCACATAAAAATAGAACACAGCACAGTTCTCTTTCCTCAAGAGGTTCCTCCTGAGAAGGTTTGAGGGAAAGGTGAGACTCAAGAGGAAAACATGTTGGTCAGTGAACAGACCTAAGGAAATGAACCCAAGATTACCAGTGTGGTGAGGAACATGTGTTTTTTGAAATGTTAAGCACATCAATAATTTTGATCAAGAAAGGAAGAGTAGGAAACTGATATTAGCAGGCTTCGCAGTGGGCTTTTAGTTAATAACACTTTGCACGTACGGCCCTTTCTGATCTTCATGAATCAAAGCTTATGCAGAGCAGTTGGCTCCCTTTAGGCTGTCCAAAAATATTGGATATTCAATGGGGGAGGAGGAAAATTGTTTAGGCTGTTCATGTGAACCCTGGAGGAGGTTTGGGCAGTCTCTATTCCAGTACCCTAGTTGACCACAGTGGAATCATGAGGAGTCACTAGATGGAGCAAACTCTCTCTTTCCATGGTCTTGAGTTCTTTCCACTCTCCTAGCTCCCTGTCAAACATGCCTTTCCTGTATGCCTTGTTTCCCCATCCCTCCCTACCCCCTAAAACTGATCATTTGAAGGGTGGTTTGCATTTGGAGAGACATCAATTACATTCAGAGAATTCTTTGTTAGGCTGCTGCACTGGAGTATACAATAGAGTGATAGATGGAATGCTTGAATTAATCTCAGCCGCTGCCAATACTGGTCCTACTTGAACAAGAAAACAAGCAACTCAAGACTAGTTTCACCGCAACTGGGGTTCTTCAGTCAGATATAGCTTAATTCCAGTGGCACGGTGAGTGGAGACCTATGTCTGAGCATACCCCTCGCACTTAGGTTGTTGCACTGAAGTATACAAAAAAGTGATGGGTGAATGTGGAATTAATCTCAGCCATTGGTAATTACTAAGGGCCGCACCCAATGCATTGTTATTTTTGCACACCATGCCACCTTAGTTTGGACCCAACCATATGCAAATCAGTCTTGACCCCACTCCAATGAGAACAGAGCAGCCCAAAGTAACAAGCCAGGTCCTCTCTGAACCAGAACACAAGCAGCCCAGGAACGGTTTTGACCTTGTTATGTGCTCATTAACCAGGTATATCTCGGTTCCAGTGATACGTTGTGCCCGGGATCCACATTTGGGCATACTCGCTCCAATCAGAACAGTTCAGCCTGATTTGCCAGGACAGGTCCTCACTGAACCAGAAAACAAGCAACCCAAGACCGGTTTTGCCCTGATTGGTCGGGTGTAGCTTGTTCCAGTGGCACAGTGAGCATGGGGCGCTGTAGTGCAGCACAATTAGTTGCTAGAGAAACCAGGTCTGCGAAGTGTTTGTTTTGACAGTCAATGCATATTGTTCTCAGTTGCTCTTATGATTAGGGGAAGAACTCTTCAACAAATGCGGCTCCCACAGCTCCTCAGCCATTTCAGCAGTATTTATAGAACCAGAATAGCGATAAAAGACACCTGTCAAATTATCAAGGAAATCAGCAGGAGCTTCCGCTCTGTTTTGTTTGAAATTATTATTGTTAGTCCAGTCACTTTTAATGGGACAGACACCCCCACATCATTTAGCAAAGCTTCTCTAGCTGTAGTTAAAGCAGCACCTTCACCAGGTGGTTGTTATGGCCAATTGGCAGTCAGACTTTTACATCTGGAGGCTTTTTGACACAAAGCAACTGATTGACATCAGCCCAGTTAGGATTATAATGTTCAAAAACAGTTTGTAATTCTTCTTGAAATTTCTGATGGCTATCCAAAATTTTGGAGAACTGTCAGGTGATATGCAGAAGGTAAGATGGTGACCAAGGGATATGGTTGTTTACTCAGGCTCTAGCCCAGGGCCAGCGTACTCTCTGAATGATAAAAGGTGGTCAGGTTGCGTGTGTGGATGGTCATATAAATCATCACTGTCCCTGTCATTAGTTGAAGGGGCTCACCGTTCAGCTTGAGGTGCTCTTTTAAAATCTCTCACCCATTGTCCCACAGCCATTCTGAGACTATCTCTTGTAAAAGCCAGTCTACGCGCCCAACCGCTGTGATTCAGGGCCATATTTATGAAGGGGGTTGCGTCTCTTTTGCACCATGCAACGTGGTGTATGTGCGACAGAACCCCCAAATGCGATTTATCAAGCCACACAAGACCACTTTGCATGGCTCTGACTGGCTTGATAAATCAGGCGTAACGTAAAGCAGCGCAAATCGCTGTGTTGACTTACTTTGCCCTGGGAAGGCATTCTATGGGCGTTAGGTGGGTGCTCCCATGCACCTCCCATAGATTTTGAGGCATTCTCAGATATACCATTGCTTTTATACCTGGGAATGCACCAAAATGCTACGCCTTACGTGCATTCTGCATCACACATAAATAGAGGAATATGCCTCAGGGGATTGTTTTTGTGCAGGAAGGTACACCTTCTTGCAAAAAAACAATCCTTTATGCAACGCAGGCACCCTTGAACCATGGTGCAAGGATATCTGCATTGGCATTAGGCAGCCCATTGTGTGCCAGCAGTGGGGAAAGGACAGGAATGTGACGTATTGTAATGAATATGGCACATGCCTGCTCTTTCCCCGTAGTGCAGAGCAGCATGGTCACTAGCTGCGCTGCATTGCGTTACTTTTTCATAAATATGGCCCTCAGCGTTTCAGAGCAGTGGGTTAGGGAACAAGATCACACCAAAAGTGGAGAGTGAGGTGTTAGTGTGTCAGCTTCTCATCTCACTCCTCCACAGGTTCTCTTCTGCATGCTTCACTCGCCATGCTCACTTGTGCAGTTCCTGCGTGTGCACTTCCCGCTGGCCCTTCAGATGGTGCTGCACCATTTCCAGGTGTATCACAAACTCAAAGGGCCTCATTTATGAGGTTTTGGTGCAGGGCAGCACCGCAATGAATCTTGCTGTGCTGCCCGCCGTCAAAACAAAAGGGCAGGAATGCACCGTATCTATGATATATGGTGCATTCCTGTCCTTTTCCCCTGCGGTGGCATACAATGGGCTGTCATGCGCCAACACAGGCACCCTTGCACCATGATGCACGGGTGCCTGCGTTGCGAGGCTGATTGGTTTTGTGCAGGAAGGGACACCTTCCTGAGCAAAATCAATCGATTAAGGAAATGTCCTCTTTCTATGTGTGCTGCAGAATTCAGCACACATAGAAAAAGGAAAAAACAAGGAAAAATGAAAACATTTCTTCTCGTTGCGCCTCCCTTACGCTACCCCTGGGGTGGCGTTAGATGCTGACGCATTCCCAGGTTTACAATTTCTCGTAAATCTGGGAATGTTTCAGATTTCATGGGTGTTGCGTGGGAACACCCACTGCAACACCGATGCAACGCCCCTTTCACACAGTGTTTTGCGTGAAAGGGCCACATATTTACAAGCCCATGAAAAGCCACGTAAAGTGGCATTACGTGGTCTTGTAAATATGCCGGGGCACATTGCACCACCGGAAAGTCAGAAAAGTGACGTTCCGGCGGCGCAAAAGGGGCCTCATAAATGAGGCCCAAAATATCTAGTATACCATCCTTCACCTTCTCTTCTAGTGCTTCTTGTATAGTATTGGTCATTGTGTCTCCGATAATTCTATTAACATTCAAGACAATATAATTAGTGATAAGGGAAACTACTATTTGTATCACACATTATATTCTATGAGATCCCTGTTAAAGGTGAAAGTAGAGGCACTTCACTTTCGAACAACAAAATAGCAGGAGCAAACAGACGTCCTTCAAAACATCCTTACTCAAATGAACACTGCAGACTGGAAGCTTAACAACATAGATTGCTTCAGCCATTTAGGTTGTTTAACTTGCAGTCTATATTGTCAAGAAAGTACAATAGGCTTCCCATAACATTTTTTAATAATCTTATTTTGATTTTACAAAATGAAACACAGTAAACAAAGCATGTTACAAGCCAAAAATAATCGGCAGGTCTTACTAGTCAATGTTATGGCTGTTAGCTACCATAATAGTGGATACCATACATTTAGAAACATCAAAGGTAATACTGGGAAGCAAGCTTCAATATGTACCAGATATGTCAAATATTGTTAGTTCCTCATCCGTTGGAAAGATCTTTATTTACCCATGTCTCAAGAGGTGCAGGAGCAGTGGGCAAGATTTTTTTTGCCAAGGAGAGTTAATGCTTTTATTGTGGGAAAGCTAGTATCGATCTAATCCTATTGTATAAATATATCCTTATTTCGAATGGGCTCCTTAGATACAAAACATTCTGCTATGTCATCACTGCTGGCAGCATCATAGAAACAAGAGTCATGGTAGGTGGGAACCTAAGCCCAATATATAGCAATCCGGAATTTTTCTAAGAGTAGAAGCATTGTGTTATATATGTATTTACATATTGTTTATTTCCCTGTACAGGTTTCTGAATGTGTACTACCTGCATCCTAATACTTTTCCCAGTTTTTTCCCTCTAGGCATTTCTATGCTTTAAGTCCGAATGTATTTGCAATTGACTCTTTTCAATTGATCCCTGTTGCTGCTTCCTGTGGGCTCTTTTACTTTAATTACAAGTTATTCTGCCTGCTAGTTTTTGAGAGCCTACTTGAGGGTCATTGTTTGTTGACTGAGAGTGAAGATCAACTGTATTGTTCAGCAGACTACGGAACAGATCAATGTGGATGTTTGGAGCTTCACTTCCTGGTAAAAGCAACTGGTGATATTTTTTAGGTCTCGCCTAGGCAGCGCATGCGCTGTCTCGTCGAGAGATGCTGTATACAGTATAGCGGGGGAAGCTCCGCCCACTTTCCGCCTATCTTTTCGATTGGCCGAAATCCTAAATGCTGCATTGTGATCGGTTTTCAGCAACTTAATCCCGCCTCCTGACGGCCATGTCATCATTTTTCTCCTTCCATGGCTATCGGCCCCTTTACTTTAAAAACTCTTTTGTTCCCCTGCCTCCCCCCGTTCCCTCCCGCAGTCCGTGACTTCTCTGACCCACCACCCCCCCCCTACCCCCCCAGTCCTGTTCGTGCCTTCTTGGACGCCCGCACTTTTGTTTACAATGCAATAGGTCTCGCGTAAATACGAGTCCTATTGCATTTTTAAATGCTTGTTTTCTCCTGGGATTGACTGGGTGAATTCGCACTCTATTTTGCCTGACCTGTCCAGATCACATGCGCAATACAGACCGCTATCTTACGCATGCGTGGGGGATGTCTATTGCAAACACCGCAGCGGAGTAACCAAGGCGTGGGCCATGCCACACATATTACTCACTTCAAATCACTTACAGGGTCCGGCACCCTTTAAATGAAGTATTCATACATCTGCACGCTCGTACGCATTTCATGCAGGCGAATCTCTTCAAAGCCACCGCACGCTTCTTTGCTCCCATAAAGTGCCTAGAAGGGGCGCTAGAATACAAATGTCCCAGTCAGTAGAAGAATTGCAAAAAAAGCCAGTAAGTGACAGCGCCGCTGTGAACCTGCCAGCAGCGCTTTATTTCAAACAGGTATACAGTAACAAAGGCGAAACACAAAGCGCTGAACATGAAGCGCTATTGTTTCTTATCTGCTTGTGACCTGCAGAGCCGTAAAGTTACCAAGAGTTTAGCGCCGGTCAAATGTTCACATCGCACGGAGTCGTTCTTGTGAAAGGCGAGTTCTTTAACACACCCACCGCTTAGCGGGGCAGCACTGCGCCTTCTCTTGAAGCACTTGACTTGAGAGGTAAAATGGGCCAGGAGGCACAAAGCACGCTCTGCAGACTTGTTGCCTTTAAATAATTACTTGTATTTTTATCAAGTGCTTTCCCAAATTATACAGCAACCACTAACCGTCAGTTAATATAATAGGTCAAACCGGAAACTTTCAAAACAACAGATTACGGACATTATATTATAGTGGCTATAAATCATATAATTCCTCCACATTAACATCAAACTTATGTATCTGAAACTACCCGCCAAAATAAATCGGACGCATCAACCCGATAAATAATGTTAAAAAAGGATCATGTGAAACCGTTATATATATATTTTAAAGAAATATGTCTCTAAACTATTACTAGATAAACCTGTTGCTCGCGGAAGTCAGGCTGGTCCGGCTACACAGCAATATTTTGTAATAATCTTCTGTATATAAATATTAGGTTTCCGACATTTGATGCAAAACACATATTTTACCACAAAAAAATGCTTTTTAATCCACATTTTATGTACTGTGGAAAACTGCGAATGTCTTTGTTGGTTTTAAACCTAACGGGGCTCGTGGGCTTTCTCGTTTGTTACATAACACCCACGGCGAGCAACGAGCAGTAAAGCAGTGGCATGCTGTTCTGCCAATTGTAATGGATGCAGATGTGAAGAAGATGCCCGCATGACGCCTCCACGCAGAAACATTTTTACTTCGGTTGCAGTGGTAACATTCCAGCAAAAAAAACACATCTATATAAATTCAGCGTTTTTTCTCAGTATTTCCCGTAGCTCAACCACTCTCCCGTCCCTTTTACGCTCTCTCTGAGCTGACTACACTTGTGCATTAGCAGAGCCAATAGCTCTGGCTAAACATTTACAAGGTCCCAAAGGTCCCATAAGCCTCATTTTCATTCTGGAGCCACCTTTCCTTTTTTAGGTCTGGTTTGACAGCACAGCTGACTGTCGCCAGACATTATAAGATTTACCTGGAAAGTTTTAAAAAGCACTATCAGCAGAGGAACTTTGTCTCCGTCCCCCAAGTTGGTAGCTTAGATCTGGCTTGACAGCACATCTGTTTTCAGAAATTATGCGGTCAACCCTTAAAAAAAAGGCTGGTGCCTTGATAAGTACGGAACATGAACACCTCCCCTTCCCCCTCTAATGCTTTTGGGAAGTGCCTGGTCAACCTGAGTAGATGCGTTAGCCATAGCTCTGGCTAAACACTTCTAAGGTCCCAAAGGCGAGACCGATTGGCATTGCCAATGCTTGTTGACTTTGCTGTTCAAATTGTGGAGCACACTTGGGTTTCACACAAGTGCTCTGGAACAGGATATTAAGTTCCCTCGTTATATTGATGTTGCTTTTATTTCTCATGGGTTGCGTGTAGTGGAGTTACATTACAATAGAGAGAGAGGCACTTGAATGAACTTGGGCCATTAAGAATCTCAAGACCTATTTGTGGGGTTTAAGTTTTGAGTTAGCAACTGTGAGAAAATATCCTTTTTTGCGTCATCCCCATTTTTTTCTGAATCTTATTGCTGGTTGTTAGACTGCAGACTGGAGCACTGTTGTCCAGTGTCCAGTGTATATGATCTGACCCCTAAAACATGTAACAATTGGCTAATCCTGATTGACATATTTAACTCTCCTATAAGGCAATAGTATAGGGAGTAGATCCTACACCCATTGCATTGCAAGTTAAAGATCACATGTGGACTGCGAAGCTTCTTGTGCCACCAATTAGTTTGACAAGAAAAGCATGGCTTCAGGCCTACCAGTGAAGCCTCACTGCTGCACTTTAAACCTGCAGCCCGACCTCTCAAATTAACCTTTTTTGACAAGGGAATATTAATGCCACCCCTATGTAGGTCTTTAAGCCCAAAAGGTAGGGTGCATGGTATTTAAAAATGGGATACATTAAAATTTTATTTAATGCTGCCATGTTTCTGCAGCCCCCAGAAGCTGAGAAGTACGGAGTACAGATTAAAGTAATAATTCTGTTATCTTGAGTATGGGACCAACTGATTCAACCACTCTTGTTACCATTTATTAAAATTATCAATAGTGAGGTTGGATTTTAATAAATATTTAGGAAACATTATGTGAAAATAAGGATGAGCTCCTCTCTATGAAGATCACAGGACACGCAGTTATACCAAATGTTGTTTTTATTTCTTGAAGTACGGCAAGAGGACCCCAGCCACAGCTGTCGTCCTGAACACTCTGTCAAACACTCCACGCAGGGAGCTCAACGTAGAACGTTCCCCACTGTGACATTCTAAAGCCTGTCATAGGGGTACAAACCATTAACAAGAGCAGGGGAGGGGGTGAGCGGAATGAACAGGGTTCCCCTACAGCGGAGGATACCACACATCCCCCTCCTTTACACATTTTAAAAGGAAAACCGTGCATATGGGGAAAGGTGAATGATGACTCAATCTATTTGTCAACATAGTGTTCCAAATACTTTGGGCGGCAAACCTTCCTGCAACCTTTCCTGGGAAAAGAGTTGGCCTGCCTGGAACACCCTGGTTTTGGCGACCTGGCACCACTTTGGACTTCACACTCATTGTCCAAAGGGCTGCAGGTGTCCGCAGTGGGGGCAGTGTACTTCACCACCCTCCCCAAGTTCCAAATCATCCCTTCTTGTGTCTTTACGGCATTTCTGAACAACTTTACAATTCTAGTTGGCTCAGTAAACTCGGACCAATTCGCTCTACCTGAGGGTGCTTTGACTTTGATCAGATCCCCCACTTGGAATCCCATGTCCTTGACTGCGTGTACTCTGTCAAATCTGTTTTTCCTATCAGTCATGGCCTTACGCTCTCTGTCCCACCACTGTGCCTCTTTTGAGTGGCCTGTACACCCTTTGTACCACTTCATCCACCCTGGTACTAGCCTAGATTTGGGTTTTCTCGCTTTCAGTAATTCAAAAGGTGTCATGCCTGTGGTTTGATGAGGGGTCAGTCTGTAAGCTTCTAGACGTTTCAAAACCTCGTCCTTCCAGCACAACCCCCCTGCCCTCGCTAGTTGGATACCCTCCTTGATGGTCTTGTTGAATCGTTCGACCATCCCGTTGGTCTCTGGGTGATAAAGTGCACATAGCTTGTGTTTTATCCCATTGCACTCTAGGAATTCCCTCATTTCTTTTGAGCAGAGTTGCACCCCATTGTCTGTCAGTAAGCTGCTTGGCAAACCTTCCCTGTTAAATACTTCTAGTAGGAAGTCTATGACAGTTCTTGTGGTGATTTCAGACACAAATTTTAATTCTGGCCACCTGGAGTAAAGATCTATGAGTACCAGTATGTAAGGTGTGCGTTGTTCCCCTGTCAAAGGACCCACTATGTCAAAAGCCACGTCCGCCCACGTGCCAACAGAGCCCTGCAATGCATGGGAGGCGTGTGTTGTTTTAGCACCTTGTCACTGGTGGAGCATGGTACACATTCTCTTATCTTCCTCTCGATTTCAAGATCCATGCTGGGCCACCAATAGTCTAGACGCAACCTCTGTTTGGTTTTGGTAATCCCCAGGTGCCCCTCGTGAGCCAAGTTGACCAAGCTCTCTCTCAGAGTCCCGGGAGGGACCAGCCTCGTACCCCTGAAAAGGCAATCATCAGCAATGGATAGTTAATCTCTGACCATCCAGAACGGTCTAAGAGTCTCTTCCCACTTGTCTTGGTTCATCCAACAACACTTAATCTTTTCACACACCCTCTGTAAGAGCATGTCAGCTCTCAAAGCCTCCTTCCAGCGTTCTTCTTCTACTGCTCCTTGGATGATGACACACACGTTCTCCGCCTGCATCTCTTTGTCTGCCTCATTTTCCTCCTCTCCGTCGACCGCTTCATCACGTTCCTCCCTCATCAGGCGAGAGAGGCAGTCGGCTGCAAAGTTCCTCACCCCAGGTACGTATTCGACTTCAAACGTGTACTCTTGAAGACTCACCACCCACCGCCTGATTCTGCTTGAGATGGAGTCTAACCCCTTTTTTGTGAAAATTTCGATAAGAGGCTTGTGGTCAGTCCTCAGGTTGAACTTCATTCCCCACACAAAGTCTTTGAATTTGTTGACGGCCCAATGTGCCGCCAAGGCCTCTTTTTCGATCACTGAGTATTTGAACTCTGCCTTGCGTAGCTATCGTGATGCGAACGCTATGGTTTCCTCTCCTCCTTCTCCTACTTGCATCAGAACTGCTCCTAATCCTTTGGAGCTGGCATCGGTAGTTATCACGGTCTTCCTGCCTGGTACGAAGGATTTGAGGTTGGGTGCTTCAGCCAAAGCCTTCTTGGTGTCTTCGAACTCCTTCTGGCACGTCTCGCACCAGTCGAATGTTACCCCTTTCCTTAGCAGGTTGCGGATGGTATATGTGCGTCTGGCAAAGTTCTGAACAAATTTGCTGTAGAAGTCCACCATCCCCATAAAGGATTTGATTTCATCTTTCTTTTGGATGGAATAAGGTTAAGAATGGTGTTTTGCAGATCTGCTTTCGGGCGAATACCCTCCGTTGTCACCTTGTGCCCCAGGAACTCTATCTCAGCGCACCCGATCTTGCACTTTTCTCTCTTCACCGTGAGACCTTGTTCTTGGAATCTCTTTAGCACCGGTCTGAGCCTGAGTTTGTGTTGTGCACCATCCTCCCCAAAGATCAGAACATCGTCCTGGTAGCAAAGTACCCCAGGTATGCCCTTAAGGAGGTTGCTCATGATCCTTTGAAAGACCGCGGCAGCGAACACAAGTCCAAAAGGCATGCGCTTGAACTTGTAGGCCCCCATGGGCGTGATGAACGCTGTGAGTTCTTGCGATTCAGGGTGGAGCCTGACTTGGTAGTAGGCAGAGGTTAGATCAAGTGTAGTGAATACCTTTGCCCCCGCTAACCTGCTCATCATTTATGAAATGTTGGGCAGAGGGTACTTGTCAACTATGACCTCCCTATTTAGCGTTCTCAGATCAATGCACAAGCGCACCGTGCCATCTCCCTTCTTGGCTGCCACGATAGGTGCCAACCACTCAGTGGCTTCTACTGGTTCAATCACTTCCAACCTGCACAACTTCTCTAACTCCTCCCTCACTGCCTCTTGTATCGAAATAGGTAGGTTCCTAACCTTGGCTGTGACTGGCTTGGAGTTCTCTTTGAGTTTTATTTTGTGGGCATAGTGCCTGAGGCATCCTAGCTGTTCGGTGAAAACATCCTTGAATTCTACTTCTATCCCCTCCAGTGTTTTTCCTACCTCTTGTACTAATATCTGGGGGTTCTTGTTGGGATTGAGGTAAATGCCTAAATCCTTTTGCGCTTGCCAACCTAGTATGTTGTCCCCCTTCTTGGACACGTATATCTTAGTGACCGCCAGTCTGTCTTTGTAACCTACAGTGCCCCAGAAGTAACCCTTCATCTGTATGGGTTGCCCACCGTAGCCCCCCGGTCTTACATCCATTCTCTGCAGAGTAAATCTTCCCTTCGATACTTTCTCAAAATCTTCAGCAGATATAATTGTCAGTTTAGAACAAGAATCAAACATAGCTTCAACCCTTGTCTCTTCTACAGCTATGAAATCCTTTGGATTGCTCACAGTCTCTCCCTCAATCTGCAACACAATTTCATCGCAGACACGGGTGGTGTCATCTCTTTTGTTATTTTTGTAATAAGAGTTACTTCTGCAACATTGTCTAAAATGACCCTTCCTACCACATTTATTGCATGTCGCTTTTAGAGCAGGGCACTCCCTGTTATTTGCTAAATGTCCAGGTTTGCCACACCTGTAACAACTTCCTTTAAAACTCCAACTGCCCTTAATCTACTTTTGTTCCTTTTTAGTACCTTTGACTGCAAGCACACTGTCACTCTCAACAGAGACTTCACTCACTTTGGCCTTCCCTTCGCAATCTTGTTTGATTTCGCTCACACATTGCATCATGTGCTCTACCTGTTTTGCCACAATCAGTACCTCCCCAAGGGGTGGGTCATCTTTTAACCACAACTCTTCACGTATTCGTTCAATCTTACACGTTAAAAGAAATTGATCACGTATCCGCTCCTCAAAAGCTCCCCCAAACTTGCATGTAGCCGCTAACTTTCGCAACTCAGAGACAAATTCCTCTATTGTTTCACCCTCCTTCTGCCCTCTCTTTACAAAATGGTATCGCTCCATAATTGTGCTAATTTTTGGCAAGAAGTGGATGTCTAATTTTCTCAGACTAATTTCATATTCATTCACACCCCTTGCGTCGTTTGCGTTTAGATCAAGAAGGTGTTCTAGGATCTCTTGCCCTTCCGTCCCCAGATAGTGCAACAGTAATGCCACTTTTCTTTCGAGTCCCATATTTGGACCACATACCACTGCGTAGTTTTGGAAAACCTTTTTCCACTTATTCCATTTTAAAACTGGCTCCCCTGGAGTAGTCAGGAAAAATGGCGGTGGTGTGACATTCTGCATGATGGTTAATAGAGAATGCAAATATTACCAGAACACAGATGAAAAAATAGTTTTCCTAGGTTAATCAGACTTGTTTGTAAACGTCTACGCAGCACAGACCTCCAACACTACCCTTTTGTCTAAAATAAAGTATAAAGAGGCCAAAAGGAATAGAAGGAGTACCAGGATGTGAGTGGAGCAAAAACCAAACTCTGGTATCAGAGCAGAGAAAAGAATGAAGGAAAAGAGAATTAACCAAAGTCCACTAGGTGGCGCTGTGCATCTAATGATCAGTTCAAAGCGAGACAAAGCTCCTCTTTCAGTCTGCTCGTCGAGTGAGTCTGCCTCTTTTCCCTCGACAGTACAAACACACGAAAGAACCTCCAGCCGGGACTGCCCTCCTAGAGCAGCAGGGTCACTCTGCGCCGACCACACCCACTCGAGTGAAAGCAACGTGTGAGGAGAACGGCACACCTCCCCTTCACCGCTGTGTGAACATCAAAACTAAGGCGAGTGAATTTCGACAGGTCTGTGGGTGTCGAGCTGTGTCAGTCAGCGTGACCGGCTACCTTTTCCTACGCAGAAAGGCAGGACAAAAAGAACCCCTGCTCATGTACAATGTAGTAGAGCTGTGCCAGTCAGCGCGACCGGCATGCGAAATATGCTAGAAGGTAACCCAGGAACGCGATCAGCCGTCCTGTCATGTGCGTACGCCACGCACCTGACAGGAAAAAAGGTGTCAACCGCCCTGCTTGCTGAAGAGTATAGATTGGAAGTCAAAAGTTGTGCCAGTCAGCATCACTGGCTGGGGTTCCTTTTATTTATTTTCTCTACACGCAGCCAGTAAGCAAAATGAGGCGATGAGTGCGCTCGTAGGCCAGTGTTGCGTAAGCTTCAACCCACAAGTCAGCGGTTGACACAAATCGATCTTCTTTCTCTCAGAGTATCACTCCAGCTGTGCCAGTCAGCGCAACTGGTGGAAGCACGCTGAGCAGAACCCAGAGGCACGTCGAGTCTCACGGAGCCTCCTCTACAGGTATCCCCCCGCAAATGTTCAGTTTAAAAAACTGCACCAGGGCTGTGCCAGTCAGCGTGACTGGCGGAGTACACTTTGCCCCCAAGCTCTCCCAAGCTGAGCCAAGATCCTGTTCTCGCAGCGGACGGTGCGTCCGATGAAGGAGGGCACCAGGCAGGGACAACCGGTGGAAGCAACCTGTCACGTCCCGATCCGTGGCTCTCACGTGGATCGTGGAGTGCTGTTGTGAGGATGCACCAAACTAAGGTCACCGGGTGAAATGAATAAAGCGCAGCTCTACCTTTCAAGAGGAGTGAAACAGTACTCGCTCTAAGGGGACAGGTCTGCGCACAGCGCTTTCGAAGATAATTGTTTTCTTTCAAGGTAGAGGGAACTCTCCTTGTGGTTACTCACGATACAGCCACAAGACACCATCCAGCTTCGTTCAGTAGCATGTTGAGGTCCGATTCTGCCGCATCAGCCGATTTCTTGATCCCATCCTCTGTCGCCAGTGTGAAATTAAAGATGAGCTCCTCTCTATGAAGATCACAGGACACGCAGTTATACCAAATGTTGTATTTATTTCTTGAAGTACGGCAAGAGGACCCCAGCCACAGCTGTCGTCCTGAACACTCTGTCAAACACTCCACGCAGGGAGCTCAACGTAGAACGTTCCCCACTGTGACATTCTAAAGCCTGTCATAGGGGTACAAACCATTAACAAGAGCAGGGGAGGGGGTGAGTGGAATGAACAGGGTTCCCCTACAGCGGAGGATACCACACATTACTTTTAGAATGATACCTTTTCCCTCCTTGAAACTCCTGGAGGATAATTTATATTAGCTCTCAATCAGCTTTCAATCACGTGATTCATGATAGTAAGGTGTGAAAACTGCTCCAAGAGCAGAGAAAATGGCCTGGGAGTGGCAAGGTGTTTTCTTCCCCTGGCAGAAAAACGTGTTGCAATAGCTCAGGAATTTGTTTAATTTCAAAGGGGCTTGCCCTGTCACACATTAATGTAAGTTGACAACTGGAAGACCCCATTCTTTGTCCCCATAGTCAGGTTAGCACTAAACCCAGTGGGAGGAAAGCTACCTCCAGAGCTGGCTTTGAATGACCGTAGATAAGGGGACTTGTCATTACCCTAGCCATATCACTTGGTGGGTACACATGCTCTGCACAAGGGTAGAAGGGTTCCCCCCTTGGTTTTCTGGAATAAGGTGCACTGTGGGATTGTTTTCAGTAGGGCTAAAGGGAATTGCTGCTTAAGTGGATAGGGTTGCCCTGGTAACTTTTATCCCATTGGTTAGGAAAGAGCCAGGAGTCACCCCTACCCACTACCTGGGGCCAGGCATTAATGTGGCACTCCAAGACACCATCCTAGGAACATTACTAGACCCTTGAATGGACATCAGGTGGACTGAACCTGCTGCATTTGTGATCTGTGAGAAGTACCTGAGAAGGCTGGACCTCCTTCCAGTTTAAATCCCAGGACAGAATAATCTCCAATGATCATAATGGTCATCCCCTGGGTAGCTCCAGATATGTAAACAAAAGCTAGAGAATTGATGCCTGGGAAGAATCCCAGTGGACCAGTGGCAAATGTACTGGGACTGGCCTTTGCTGTTGGCCTCTGCCTGATACCCTGAGAGTTTCTAATAGCTCTCCTCTGAAGTCCTGGGGGCCTAAAACATTTGGACACCAGAAGAAAGTTTGGACACTTCCTCTAGAGTTCTAGAGCTTCAACAAGTCCTTCCAGAAAAAGAGTCCAGCTGGCATTTCCACAGCATCAGATTGAATTTCAGCTTCATCCCGCGCAAAGATCCCTGCCGTTCTGAAAAAACAACTTAGGGGCCGATTCCGATCTCGGCCGGTAGGGCTCCGAATAGGATTCGGCTTTACCGGATCCGATTCGGAGCCCTGTTTCCCGACCGAACCGTACGCGGGTCCGGCCGAGCGAGTACGATGCGAGTCGCCGACCGACTCGTCCGGGCGACCCGACCGCTCCGACCGGCTCGTACCCGGATCGTACCGCTCCGACCGACTCGGTCGGACACGATCGCTGCCGCGCAATGGAAACGTTTTCCGGCCGGGTAAGTACGATGCGCACCTCGACCGCTCCGACCGACTCGCGCCGTCCGACTCGGGCTCGCTGTCGGAGCCGTACTTTGGGGGTCCGTGTCGGACCCCTGTGCATGCGTACCCGTGCGAGCGCACACAGGGGGACCCATGGGTCCCCCTACCTGTGCGTGTACGCCGCGAGCGCTTCGCGGCGTACTCGCTGTAGGGCGCCCTTGTCCGCCTCGCACCCATTGAGGCAATGGGAGCCCGCGTACGCGTTGTACGACCGGCTCCCATTGAGTTCAATGGGAGTCCGACCCGACTCGTGTCCGGTGGCATACGAATGCATCGGACTCGTTCGGTCGGACTGCACGAGTCCGGTCGGTCGGAAATCTCTCCGGGTCCGGCTCGGTCGGAGAGATTTCCGGCCCGAATCGGAATCGACTCTATAGTCTCATCTTGTATTGGGTCTTAGACATTCTCATCAAGAAATTTCCAAAGTTCCAGATCTCCAGCGGGACCAACCAGCCTCAGGTATCTGGCCTTCAGTTCCATGGCAGAAGCTATAGTTTCAGCAGTGACCCACGTGGGAAACGTTTTCTTCTTAAAAATGTGATAAGGATCCTTGCAGCTTTGGCACTTATAAGAAATGTCAACATTCTTCTTGGTGTGTCCGACCCAGGCTCCATCGCGGTCCGCCTGATATTGTACCTTAGACCATTGACTTTCATTGGATGCTTTATGTTTTTGTGGCGATCTTTTAAAAATTCATATCTCCGGTTCTCTTCGCTGGATTTTTGCCATTTTGGTATCATTTTGCTTATTAATTCTTTTCTCTATTTTTATGAATTGGATTGGGATTTTTATTGAACTGTGTTGTGACTTTAACATTTAACTGTTTGATACTTGTAAATGCTTTACACCTATTCTTCAAATTAAGCAGATCTGCTCTGTGTCATAGCTACCAGGGTTTGAACTAAGGATTGAATTATTGAGACCTTTAACTGGACCTAACAGATTTAGAAGTTGAAGGACAGTTGTATGCCAATCAGAGCAACGTAAATCACTCCATTGTCCCGGTGGAAATCCCACCCCCAAATCGAGAGATGTCCGCCGGCCCGCCCACATCTCTTAACATTGACAGGAACCACCATCAGTGTGGTTCCTGTCAATGTTGTAAATGTTGACAGCCGGCTCCATCAAAAAAGGACTTATCATAGTTTCACTTTTTCAAATATAAACTCACAAAGCGAATGTTTGCTATTGAAAAAAGCAAAACTAATGTTCCACACACCATGGAAGTGCCCTCCCATAGTGAAGCAGTCATTTCTTTATTTTTGCCGTCCCTCTCCGCCAGGTTTTACGTGGTAGTGACAGACAGCAAAAAAGCAATATGACCACCCATTCTAAATTGGGCAGACGGTGAGATGGCTAACCTCCAACCGCCCATACTCCATCAGGCCATCAGAAGAGTATGTCAGCAACAGAGCCGTCCGTCTAGCCCTAAATCGGGTGGGTGAACAGTGAATTCAGCGGAGAAGATAGTCTGTCGCCTTTGAGATGGAGTACCCTCTCCGAAAAACTAAAAATCACCCCCTTTATTACTTGCAATGGACACCTATCGACCCTAACTAATAATTCACTTTCTTACAGTAATTGATCACAAATCTTTGGTTCCTCTCGTGGACCATAATGGTATTGGCTGAGCTAATGCAAAGTTGGTTTGGCTTGTATCTAGGCTTCAGGAATTTGATTTCTGTGAAGGCTATATTTCTTATAGAGGGGAGTGATGTCACTGAGGAAGTAAGCGACTGGGTAGAGTGTGTCGTTGCAGGCATTGAAGCAATTTCTGACTGTGGCAGTGCATTTTCTTATGTTGAGCGGTGTGAAGAAAGCAAGAAAGTTGTCACTGTAGAAAATGTGAAAGATTTCATACTGTCAGGTGGCCTCATGATCATAATTTGAACTATGCATTACACAGTTTTGCTGAAGCTGCAGCAGAGCTTTACGGT
This sequence comes from Calotriton arnoldi, assembly GCA_963921515.1. NCBI lineage: Eukaryota > Metazoa > Chordata > Amphibia > Caudata > Salamandridae > Calotriton > Calotriton arnoldi. The sequence continues at coordinate 183,235 of CAWUFW010012408.1, forward strand.
GAAAGTGATATTTTGATGTAACAAGACTTGTTTGTACATCCTGAGTCATAACGTAGTGAAATTATTGCTCATTCCGGACATTTAGGCATTATGTCAACACAGAAGTTATTGTGGAAAATGTATTGGTGGCCAGGTATGGATGGAGAAGTGGAGGGTCATGTTGAATTGTGTAGGGTATGTTGCTATCTGATAAGCATTGGAAATTTAAAGTAATGTTGAATTGCCAGGCAATCCCCGGGATTAGGTTGTGGTGGATTTTATGTGCTCTTTTTATATTTTACCTTCAGATATGCGGTATTTAGAAGTTTTATCTCATTCTTTTTCAAGGTTGATCCAATATATGTTTGTACCTTTGTCCAACACTGACAGTTATTCAGTTTTCACTTTGTGTTTGCTCTAGAAGGTTTGCCAACGTTGCTTGGCTTTCAGTAAGTCTATGCATTTTGGGGCATATTTACAAGCCCCTATCGCCACCACAGCATCACTTTTAGTGACGTTGTGGTGGCGATAGGGGCTTCACCTTATTTACATGGCAGCTTTAAGCCACTTAACGTGGCTTAACGCTGCCTTGTAAATAAGGCCCCCTTTCTCGCTATACTTAGCGTGAAAGGGGAGGGCAATGGGTGTTGTGGTGGGCGTTCCACTGCAACACCCATTGATTTTGATGCTGCCCCATATTTACAAGGGTGGTGCAAATAGAAGGCAGCACCAAAATTAAGACCAAGGAAAACCTGGTCTTAAACAGGCAAAACGAGGAAAAATGCTTTATTTCTCCTCATTTATCGCTGTTTCCATGTGTGCTGCTTTGTGCAGCACACATGGAAACAGCAAAATGCCAATGATTGTTTTTGTGCAGGAAGGTCTCCTCCTACAGATAAAAAATCATTTGAAAAAATGACATTTTGTAACTTCTATGTGTGCTGCATTAAGCAGCACACAGAAAAGTTACAAAACACGATTTAAAGATTGTTTATGTGAAGGAAGGGAGACCTTTCTGCACATAAACAGTCTTCCCCTCAACGCAGACAGCCTTGCACTATGGTGCAAGGGTGCCTGCATTGGCGCTAGGCTGCTAAATTTAGTGCCAGCGCAGGGGGAAATGCAAGGCTGCACCATATTCTTGTAAATATGGTGCCGCCCTGCATTTCTAAAGTGACGGAGCGTGTCGTTAGCCTTCTAGGCTTAACGACAGGCTTCGCCACTTTGTGTAAATATGCTCCTTTGTGTCAGGGAAGATGCTACAGTTCCTTTGGCAACATGGTACTGAGTCATTGAAGATTGGCTTTTTTAGACCGCCTTCGAAAGGTCTGGTTGAGAAGGCAAATACGCTTTTGAAAGAGGGGGCACGGCCCATCAAAGCTAACTGGTTATATGTGAAGAATTACTTGAGAGAAAAAGTTCAACACCACTTCCCACCACTGGCTCCATTTTTTCTGTTAAAGTGTTGCAGTGCTCGAACTAAACTCACTGCTTCAAAATGCAAAATTTTGGGTTTTCATAACTCGTCCAAGGAGGGCAGAGAGGTCAGAAGGAGAGTTGGTGGGAAACAAGTTCAGGCTCAGGAATACTGTCAAAGTTTACTTCTCTAGTGAAAGTTGTCAAAGTGTCTTGTGATGCTCTTCTCTTGGAAGGCGAAGGGTGGTGGAACAGGCATAGTGTGGTGTTAGTGTTGGCAGGATAAGTCAGTCGTCTGAGCCATGTAGTTGATTCTGATAATGATCTCTTGAATTGGTTGCAAATGACCAGTAATGATCGTGCGATTGGTAGCATTGATTTGTGGGGCTCTGTGCCTGTTGATGTAGATTTGGTTATGTCTAAGGCCAGTTCACATCCTGTAGCAGCAAATTTGCGTTTGTCTGATTCTAGTGCACAACATGGAACTTCAATGGCTTTTGGATCTAAAGACAGCATAACATAGGTCCCTGCAGCCCCCGCGGTGCGGGTGGCCCCGAGCTGCAGGGGCCCCCCTCCGCACAGTATCCTGGCCTGAGAGCTCCTGATTGAGCACGGAGGGGGGGCCCTCCATGTAACTTGCAGGGGTGCCCCCTCAAGTTTCGTTACGCCACTGGCTAAAAAGTAACCATGATTGTGGGTGTGTAGAAAAAGAGAGGTCAAGATGCCTATCAAATTTCAAGATTTTGAGATTTCTTAGCTACTGTTCTTTATTTTTTATTCATTTGTTTATAATTTTGTGTTCTGTGGATAGGTAGTTGTGTTGTATATGAATTAACATATTGTTTAGCTCCCAAAACAGCATTCTGTATCTGAACTGCCTGCATCCTAAGACGTTTTCCAATTTGTTGATTCCTATGTGTTTCTATGCCTTGGAATGTTTGTATTTGCTCTTGGCGTGTGCAGTCTCCAGGATTCTAGGGTCTAAAGTAACTCTCTTCAGTTGGGGCCTTGATCCCTACCCTCCATGCTGCTTCATGCTCTTCTACTTTATTTCTTGGAATAAAACAATTACCAGTTATTCCTGTCTGCTCATCTACACTGTCTCCATCTTCCGCACATGACAATCAGCTTCCTGATGTTATATGGAATTTTGGCCTCAAAACCCAATTTGGTGTTCAGTGATGTTGGTTAGAATTCTTTCTTAGTGGGTGTGGATCATAGGGCAGTTCTAAACTTGATTTATGACATCTGCAGAGGGGTGCGAGCAGTTAGTAAACACTGGATTTACATTAGGGTCAAAAGCTGTATTTCTAAGAGTTAGAATAGAATTGAGATAAGAACGTAAAATATTGTTTGAGTTTGCGTCTGTAATTCACAGAGATTAATTTCATCAGCCTACAGCATTACAGCCAAGTCTCATCCTCAATATCGTAACCTACGTCCAATTCCCAGTATTCAAGGGCTTGATAAACTGTGTTGATAAATGCATCCGTGTATAGTCGACCTCTGAAGTTGACAGGGGCTATCACATGTTGTACCGGAGTGGAAATGGGCGATTGCTTGGGAAATGTGCTGCAAGTCGATTTAACCACTTTTTGTGATCTAAAGTATATCAGTGCTATCAGTGTGGAAACTGGATGTGTTAACTTGAATTACTGAAGGGTATTTAGTTGAAAAGTTTGATAAAGCGCGAACATGACTCGTACGGCTATTAGAGTGCTGTACAAAGGAGCAAAAGCAAAAGGAGGTAGAGGCATGAATACAACAACACCATAAAGGACCTTAACAAGCACAAATACAGAAACAAGAGCAACAACCCATCTTGTGGGACATTTAAAGTACCAGAAGAGCAACAAATCTCATGGAGCACGTGGAGAAACAAAATTGCAACGTTGAAAGAGGTATCAAAGAGTATCAACCGGAAATAAAAGTTAGTTATGGTGGCTTCGGGACTATTGGTGTAGATGGTCATTCAGGAGTAACCATTTAACTTGTTTTTTAAATGAGGAGGTAGATGGGACTGCAGACTGAATGTCCTCAGAAGGCAAGAATGGCTTGATTTTCCTTAATGTGTTGAGCTGATGATTGGCTCCCCTTGTAGTTGCACTGATGTGACCTGCATAGTCAGGTATTTGTCGAGAGTTATACCTAAAGATCAAGCAGAGTCAACAACATGAGGGGTGCAGTTGAGAGCTGTAAGTTGTTTGAGCCAGGCTTGAGTGGGTGCAGAATGATTGTAGGGGGCAATCAGGAGGAATTCTGTCTTGAGAGTATTTAGCAAAAGATAATTATGAGTTAACCATTGTTGAGTTTTTAGCACCGCACAGTTTAGGAGTTTGATGTCATCTGCAGAAGAGATTTTCAAATACAATTGAGTGTCATCGGCATACATGTGGTATTGAATGTTAGAGCCGTTCAGAATTTCGGAGAGTGGTTCCATGAATTTCGGAGAGTGGTGATGGAGCAAGGTTTCAAAAATGAAACTTGCTTGTACGCAATCCTCCTCATAGTATTAATTTATTAAACTTGTATTGTTAATACCAACCTTTGCATACACTACACAAAGGGGAGAGACGCTTGCATATGTGTTTTTCTAATGAATAACGCTTGTCTGTAATCCAAAATGGCCGCTAAAGCGCGGGAACCTCTCTGCGCATGTCGCAACCTGATCACATGGTGTGACGTCTTTCTTTGCTTGGTGGGAAACTTCTGCGCAGTGTGCATTAAAATGGCTGCTTGATGTTTTCACATGCTTCAGCTTGCTCTCATGTCATTACTAAATTGTCGTTTCTTAACGCTACTAATGCGGGATAGTATATATAATTAAATGGGAATAGAATAGAAATAGTGGGTATACAGTGAAACATTTTATTTTGTGATTTTAATATTTTCTTCTTGCACTTTTAGTAATTCGTAAACTTGGGCCTGGGTTGGTGACTTGTAACTCGAGAGACGATGGTTCTGCGCATGTATCCTGTGTGCCTGCCAAGTGAAGTCAACTTGGACGTCTCCCAAGGCCATGACCCATTGGCCGAAGATACTCTACTTGATGTTTACGGTGGACAAAAATGATACTTTTCCCCTGTACATTGTATAACATTTGTCGTGAGACGGGTGGGAAATAAAGCAAATGTATTAAATTGAAGGGGTGGGAACGTAAAGGCAATAGGCTTTACAATTTAGGACAAATCAATATGGTGCGACAATCCACCACCTGTCCCTGTCCAATCAGAAGTAGTGGTCCCATATTTTAGCAACATTAAGGGGAGGTACATGGGCGTAGAAGGGTATAATAGATATAGAATTAGCTAATTAGCTAGAGCTGACTCTCAGAACACACAGATGAGCCCCAGACTGCCATGCTGATCGGTTGCTGACTGAATCCTGTCCAGAAGAGATCCTGAGGAGGGCGGCGGAGTCCATTAGAAGGAAGGCACGGGAGAATCGAGAGAAATCGAAGTATCAGAGAGAACGACGCAGGCGTCGTTGTAGAGAGTCACCGGTCCTGTCCTGATCCCGGAGGAGGTCTTTGCTCTTCATCCTTCCTGGGTCCTATCTTTTCAACTCCTTGGCTAAGGGGTTGGTTCTCACACTTAGGTAAATATAATGCAACCTTTAGTTGCGCTGCTGTCTCTATCTTCTCCTCTTCTTTAAACACCGTCATTTGATTAGCATTAATCATTTCTATGCTGAATCTTGGGTATTTCGATTAAGTACCATGTGGCTTTGTATTTTACTCTGCTAAATCTTTAGATAAACATTTAAAAATTTCTTGACTCAGTGGTTATTTCAGGATTTTGTATTATAATGAATGTCACTCATTTTAAACTTCCCAATTAGCAAAGGATTCATCGGTAAGTCATTACTCTTCAATCAGAAGGTAATTGGTAGCAGGGATTTTTGATAAGAGTAACAACTGATAAATCCAGCGTAAGTATTAGCGTAGTGTGAATGTATGGGCCCAAATGAGTATATGGTGTATGAATGCTGTTTGCTAATATCGCGCTGGATCAGTTTTCTGGTAAGCAGAGGATGGTTATGGTTACTTTTTGTTAATTGGGTAATGAGAATTTTTATGTGTATTTTTATGAACTAACATCCGCTTAAATTTTTGAGTTTTTTGTTGTCCAGGATACCCCGGGGTAGGTAAAAAGAATAGCAGGTGGCAAGTGGAAGCCATACTGCAGTGAGGTTATCTGTCAGGCAGAATTAGTACTGAGAAGTTAAGCAGGACTTTAAGTACTCGTTAGGGATTCTATGCGTGTGAGTAATAGCAAAGAGGTACGCTGATAAAAATTTGATTTTATATCACCTAGTAAGGGTAACATTGGAGAAGTAACAGGTACTTCTGGAGCTTGTGTGAAGAGTAGACGGAAGTGTTTTACTCGTAGTATATGTTTAGTAACGGAAAGGTTTTACTAAAGTGTGGAAGAAACTATCTTTTTCGAATTTAGAAGAAACTGGCACGATAGCGAATGTTTTATGTTGTTACTGAAATTTAATTAAGATTTATAGAGAAAATAAGTTTGCGTAAATTTTTGTAAATGGAGGGTCACTTGCCGGAGAGGGAGCTGACGTCACAAAACGCCGCGCTGAGATTGGTAGAATCCGCGGGTAAGGAAAGACCCTTGTAAAGGAGGGTTAGTAGTCAGGAGTAGTACTGGCGTCACAGGTGCTGCGCTGGGATTGGTTAAACCAGCAAGGACAGGAAAGAGCGGATTGTAAAGGAGGGGTTGACAGAGAAACGTCACCAAAAGGACGCGCAAGGATTGGTTCTGAAATAAAAGGTAGCAGACATTTGATTGGTCGAGAAGTTAGAAGCAAAATTCTTAGTGGATAAAGATTGCATGCTAAAACGTGATCCGACTTTAACAGGAACTCGTCCAGATAGGAGATTCCTAGGTTTTACAGAATATAATTTTGTACACCGAAGATTAGATAGAATGTACGGAGAAAGGAGAAAAATTTCATTTTTACAAAAGATCAAGAATTATTTTAAGAAAGACAAACCAATCAAAACTAGAGAAGGAATTATTATTCCACCAGCTAAACGCCGCTTCATTTATGATGATGGAGAGAGTTATCATACTTGTGTATGGATGGAGAATTGGATAGAATACACCAAAAATGATGGAGTATTAGCATTTCCCGAGAATGGTACCTTCAATGGAAGAATTCTTCAAAACTTGAGATTGAGGATGAATGACTTAGAACCCAGACCTAGGTTAACCCAGTATGAAGCTCTAGAAGAATGGGAAACCGAGGCATTTGAACGTGATCGACCTCGGAGTAATAGGAGTTATCCAGGATTTTTTCCCAGATATCAACGTGAGTCTAGGGATGGTCAGATGAAACAATGGAGAAGGGCAATGATTACAGAAGGATTATATCCATTGTTCTCAGCAGAGGAAAATTCAGGAAGTAAGTGCACAGAAAAGACAAAACATTTAATGAGAAATGAGGAGTCTGAAGACGAATTTATGGAGGAAATGTCAAGAAATCCCCCACCATATCAGGAAGGGACAAGTGGATGCAACCCAAGTGCACCACCAAAACTCCATTAGTGCCACAGGTAATGCATGAATTCACCCGAGTAGAATACTTCATGACAAAGAAAAAGAAGCCATAGAAAAGACCAGAGCAGAATTGATACAGAAAATAACTCAGATAAAAGTACATCCTGATTCATTGACCATACCAGTAACAATTGGTCCAGTAGTTCCATTATATGGTACTCAGGGAAGCTGTCCTCCACCGATAATTACACCTACTACTGTGAATAATCCCAAACCTGAAGCTCCAGTTATAATTGAGGATCAATTTAGTGACTGTGAATCGACAATATCACTCATGGACTTGCCTATTCGAGGTTCTGTAAATAGTACTCCCAGAAAAGAGGTACCTGGAGGTTCAAAAGATGTAAGTTTAGTAACTTCATCAGGAACAAAAAGTGCTACCATAGTAACACCTGAAGATCTAGAAAGATGGGTACAAGGGTCAGTTAAACAGTGCACACCTCCGAAAATAATGAACATTCATAAATTGAAAGTCGAATTAGAAGAAATAATAGCAGGAAATGTAGGACTAGAACGCTTAAATACCTATGATGAAGAAGAATTATTATTCCTGTGCAGGAGTATCACCAGAAATGTAAAGATATTCCATGAAAAATTGTCCAATTTAGCACTACAGATGGGCATAGAAATAGGGAGATCAAAGGTACTACAGAAACCTATAGAGCAGAATTTGCAGACAAAGATTTAGAAAATATGAATGCCTCTGGAAGAAGATTACAAATAAGAGAATTAATGTTAGTTTTTGCAAAAATGGGCAGACCTAGATAAATGGAAAACTAGGTGGGCCAAGAAAAGGAAGAAGCACGAACAAGTAGAACAGCATCAGAATATGTGATGAAGGAATCAGGAAAACAGACCAAATGTATCCAATGCGAGAAGTTGCGGGAGGAGGATATGTACATGTCCCATGGAGCAGACAAGATATTTTATCATTTACGAATGATTTTCCAAAGTTGAGAGAAAAAGCTATTGAATGGTACAAGCAGGTTGACAGGTTTGTGAAGGTGTCGAAGGTATTATTAAAGGATTTGGATGGTTTGTTTGACATAGTGGTACCTGCCGATTTATGGACAGATTGCAAAATCACAGTGGATTGGCCAAGTGATAAATACCCTAGAGATCCGAAAACAGGTGCCCCGTCAAATGATGTAATGAAAAAGTATCACCAAGTGATAACTTACCTGAAAGGGAAAATACCACAGAAAGAAACAGATTGGGTAAAAATAGATCGAACTACCCAAGAAGCTAATGAATCAGTGCATTCCTACTATGAACGTTTATTGCAGGTATTTAAACAGTATAGTGGATTTGAGGATATTGGAGACAAGAACATGAGTCAGTTTGTGTATCGGTTTGTTTACGGTTTGAAACCAGAGATTTGCCAGATGATTAAACAACACATGCTGTGTTGGCAGGGAAAGCCCATAGATGAGATTTTGAAGTATGCAAAATATTGTGGAGACGATATTGAGGATAGACACAAGAAATTACAAGAAAAGGTGATGTGGGCACAGGTAAAAATGGCAGAGAAGCAGGGAATCAATTTGGAAAATCCAAGTGAAAATCCAGGAAAAGATTCTGGAACGAATGGTGATACTGGGAATGGTGGAAAATTTAGAGGACGAATGAGTAGAGAAGAAGCTAAAAGAAATTTCCTTGTCATGGATGCGGAAAATTGGGGCATTGGAAGGATGAATGTAAAAGATTCGGAATAATAATGGCCCAAATCAAAATTTAAATCCACAGACGCAGAATGACTCACAGCAGAGTGTAAATCCTCAGAGTCAGTTGCCACCTGCACCTATTCAGGGTAATGTAAGCAGAGCAAAGCATGGTACAGACATCGGATACCAGGGAGGAAGTGGTAAGAATGATTATATGACATCACAATTTCTTTTGCAGGACAATTACTGTGAATTCAACTCATGACGGTGCCGAGGAGAGGGGAAGAAGGAGTGCATACTTGGCGCATCCTTACAGGTAGATCAGTCAGGTCCATATGTTGAAGGGAATGTGAAAAGTAATAATATTACTTTCCTTTTGGACACTGGTGCTACCCGGTCTACTGTGAGAACAGCAGACATTCCAGACCTTCCTCTCTCTGGTGAAAATATCCAAGTAGTGGGGGTAGCTAATCAGCGAATTAGAACACCTCTTACCGAACCAATGGAAGTTAAAATTGGAAACTTCAGAGAAATGCATCAATTTGTAGTGTGTGATTCTAGTCCAGTAAACTTATTGGGTAGGGATTTGTTGTGCAAGATGAATTGTACAATTTTCTGCACACCGGATGGTGTGGCAGTTCAAACACCAGATGAAGACCATGTATATAAAATTATGATCGCAAAACAAGGTACAGAAGTGGATGAAATGTTTTCGTTAATAACAAAAGATGAGTTGCCAGAAGAATTAAAAAGTACAGTAAACACCATAGTATGGGATTTCACCGGAAAGGAAGTAGGACATATGGCTAAAATAGATCCTGTTAAAATTACTGTAAAAGAAGGTGCAATTTTCCCAAATACCAGACAGTACAAAATGAGTGCAGAAGTAAAAGCAGGAGTCATTGAAGAAATAAATCGAATGGTAGAACAAAATATCTTAAAAGAAGTAATGAGTAGTCCATGTAATTCACCTATAATGGGGTTGAAGAAACCTAGTGGAAAATTTAGGATTGTTCAGGACCTGAGGAAAATAAATAAGATTGTAGAACCATGTTGTCCTATAGTGCCAAATCCTGCAGTAATTCTATACCAGATTCCATGGAATGCAGGATGGTTCACAGTAATTGATTTGTGTCAAGCATTCTTTTCTATACCATTACATCCAGACAGCCAGTATCTTTTTCATTTAAATTTGAGAACAAAGTCTATGTGTGGAATCGTGTTCCTCAGGGGTACACAGAAAGTCCTTCCATCTTCAACCAGATACTGAAAAAGTGCCTTGAAAAACTAGTGATGCCAGGAAGCTCAGTCTTAGTTCAATATATCGACGACTTATTGGTGGCGTCGACCACCAGAGAAGACTGTGTTGTTGACTCCATAGCATTATTAAATCTATTGGCTGAGGAAGGACATAAAGTCTCACCTGAAAAGTTACAGTTTTGCAGGACAGCTGTTAAATATCTGGGACACCAAATTGAGAGGGGAAAAAGAAGAGTAACCTCTGAAAGAGTAGAATTAATAAAGAGAATGCAAATGCCTGTAACCCAAAGACAAGTGCGAATGTTCCTAGGAATAGTAGGTTACTGTCGACAATGGATACCAGGATTTTCCATGTTGGCTAAGCCCTTAATTAACATGACAAAAAAGAAAGCAAAGACCCTGTGGAGTGGGAGGACGAAAGTGTAGAAGCTTTGTAAAATTGAGAAATGCCCTATGTTCAGCACCTGCCTTAGGCATGCCTGATTATAAAGAGAATTTGCATTGTCCTGTCATGAGAGAGAAAATTGTGCACTTTCTGTCCTAACTCAAAGACATGGACTGGAAAGACGTCCTATAGCATATTTTTCTGCTACATTGGACCCAGTAGCAGCCGCGTTGCCAGGGTGCTTAAAAGCAGTAGCGGCTACTTGTTTGAGCATTGAACAAAGTGAGTCAATTGTGATGGGACACCCTGTAAAAGTGTATGTTCCACATGCAGTTGTCATTCTGTTGACAAGAACCCGAACTCAGCATCTTACTCCTAGTCGGCTGACTAAATATGAAAAGAATAATAATGGGTGCTGAAAATGTGAATATGGTAAGGTGTACTATAATAAATCCATCAACCTTACTACCAGACCCATGTCATGAAAGAATAAAAGACGATGAAAGAAGATGAACATGATTGTATACAAATTACAGAATTATGCACAAAACCACGTCCAGATATAGAGGAACAGCCTCTTAAAAAGCCAGACGGGGAGCTATTTGTTGATGGTTCATGTCAAAGACATGAAGACGGTAAACTAACTGCTGCTTATGCGGTATGTGAATTAACTGGAATAGTTGAAGCATCCTATATACCAGCAGTCAAATCTGCACAAGTAGCTGAATTGATTGCTTTGATAAAAGCATGCAAATTTGGGAGGAATCAGAGAGTGACCATATTTACAGATAGTCAATATGGTTACGGGGTTGTGCATGATTTTGGCCAACTGTGGATGCAGAGGGATTTCATGACTTCTTCAGGATCCCCCATTAAAAATGGACAATTTGTAAGGGAATTGCTAGAAGCAATACAATCACCAAAAGAATTGGCTGTGGTGAAATGTGCCGCACACCAGTCAGGAGATGACTGGGTGGTAGTCGGCAACAGATATGCGGATCTGGTGGCTCAACATTGTGCCAAAACCAGAATGTCAGTCAATAAGAGGGTGGAAAGAATGGGAATCAGCTGCCAACTTATGCTATATATGCCACCTGAAACTTGGAATGAGGTGAAGAAATTGCAAGATGAGGTTGATGAAAGTGAGAAGAATTTGTGGATCAAAGTGGGTTGTTCTCAAAGAGAAGATGATGAAGTGTGGATCAGTGCTGATGGCAGACCAGTCATGCCAGACTGTTTACTCTCACAAATGGCTAGAATGCATCATGGAGACACACACATAGGGAGAGATGCAATGATTAGGCTGTTCAGACAAAATTGGTACAATCCCAAATTCAGAGCTGTTGCAGAGAGTCTTTGCCAGAGATGTCTAACTTGCCAGATGCATAATCCGGGGAGGAAGACAGTAATTGGATTTGGAAAAATTGGAAAAGCAGAGGGTCCATTTATGAGACTTCAGTTTGATTTCATACAGTTACCACCATGTAGAGGGCTGAAATATGTACTAGTCATAGTGTGTCTGTTTTCAAAGTGGGTGGAGGCTTACCCTACTAGGAGAAATGACAGTATTACAGTTGCAAAACTGTTGCTACGAGAACTCATTCCTAGATTTGGTTTTCCAGTAACTTTGGAATCAGATAGAGGAAAACATTTTAACAGCGAAGTGATTCAAATAATCTGTGAAGCATTCCAAATCAAACAGAAACTGCATTGTGCATATCGCCCAGAGGCTTCTGGAGTGGTTGAACAATTGAATGGCACTATAAAGTCAAGATTGGGAAAAATGTGTGCATCAACATCATTAGAGTGGCCAGATGCATTACCACTCATTTTAATGGGACTCAGAAGTATACCTGACAGAACCACAGGATTGAGCCCCCACGAAATAATGATGGGAAGAGCAATGAGACAAACACATGTTCCCACAAACAAACTGGTGAATATATCTGATGATATGGTTCTGGACTATTGTAAAGGATTGGCTGATCTAGTGCGTTCTGTCTCTCATCAGGTTGGAGAAGACGCAGTTTCCAGGCAGCCCGAGCAAGAACATGATCTGAGTCCTGGTGACTGGGTGGTAGTGAAGAATCACACCAGAGAAACGTGTCTATCACCTAGGTGGGGCAGACCGTGTCAAGTCATACTGACAACAAATACAGCAGTGAAATGTGCCGGATTTCCTAATTGGATTCATGTAAGCCACACCAAGAGAGTACCAGATCCTGAAGAAGAAAATCTTCAGACAACGCCAATCACTGAAGAAGCTGAAGGTTGCCCAGCGGAGGAATCTCAAGCTCGAGATTCAAGAGAAGCTGAAGGAGAACAACCGAGCACAAGTTAGGATTGGATACCTGTGGTAGAAGTTCCTGAAATATACCACAGAACAAGAAGTCAAACAAAATTGGAAGAAATTGAAGAAGATCAGATAGGTGAAGAAGAAGCAGTTCAGGAACAAGAAGAAAAGACATTAAGAAATCCTGAACAAGGTCAGATAGGGAAAGAAAAATGGACTCAAAATAGTGAAGACCTAATAGACTTTGATCAGGGACAGACAGGTTTAGAAGAATCCGGTCAGGCTGCAGAAGTTCACAGTGCAATAAGCCCTGATCAGAACAAGTTAGAAAAACATGAACTTGAAGAAATAAATAAAGAACAAGGTCAGTTATTGGAAACTCACAGCAGAGCTGTTACAGAGAAACCAATTAGACCTGAAAAGGAGCATGCAAGAAACACAGTAATAGAAGATCACGAAACAGTACTAAAAAGTGATATTAACAAAATCTCTGAAGACAAAAACAAGGAAGCAGTGCCAACAAAGAAAACAAGAAAAGGAGATCATTGGCCGAGTGTCATTAAAAGAGTAAAGTACCACATAACAACCAGAAGTGAAGATCCAGATCAAGTGAATGAAGTAACAAGTCAAACTGAACAAGAAAATAAAACTGAGAAAAGAAGAAGTAAAAGACTGAAACTTGTGAATAACAAATTCAAGGGTCCTGACTGGACTTATGTCATCCTTGAAGATTTTGAAAGCTCAGAATCAAGTGACAGTGGTGGCGAAGGAACAAGTGCAGAACTAACATACGAAGAAGAAACAAGACCACCCTGACTAAACAAAAGAATCATCTAAAGAAAAGAAGAAAAGATAAGAAGAGCAATCTTCCTTGTCGAAAAATGCCTGACGATAGAGTTACTGGGAGACCAAAACAGAAGTGTTATAGGAGATGCTGTGCAATCTGCATATGTAGTCTAGTATTGGTGCTTATAGTATGGTTAGTCCTGATTGTAGCAATTCTTTACCTTATGATAATAGATAAGAAGATTAATAATGAAACTAAGGAGAGAACAGCAAACATAAAGGGCAATAGAGTAGAACTAATGGCAGAGAATGAACTAGAAATTCATCATGAAATAGCTGATAACGACACTAGTTTAAACGTTTTCACAAAATTATTATTTCAATATGTAGACACAATGGAAGTTAGTAATTGTTACGTCTGTATGAAGTTACCTGAATCAGTAGCAGAAGGATTAACATACCATCACTTACCACTGACATATGGCATATCATGTAGTGTTTTGTCTAGTTTATTTTATAGAACAGGGAGACTTCAGTATTATTATTCAAACTTAGATGTGATATTTTCTGAGGTTCCGATTCGCAAAAGTATGAACCCAGGGGCAGATTTACAAGCCTCTGCGCCACCAGTACGTCACTTTTCGTGACGTACTGGTGGCGCAGGGGGCTACTCGATATTTACAAGGAGAGGAAAAGCCACCATGCGTGACTTTTCCTCTCCTTGTAAATACCGTCCCTTCACACGCAGCACTTTGCGTTGAAGGGGCGTTCCATGGGTGTTGCTGTGGGTGTTCCCACGCAGCACCCATGGAACAAGACACATCTCCAGATTTACGAGAAATCGTAACTCTGGAGATGCGTGTGAATGCTACGCCACCCTAGAGGTGGCGTAGCGAGGCGCACCGAGGAGAAATGTTTTCATTTCTCCTCGTTTTTCTCTTTCAATGCGTGCTGCATTCTGCAGCACGCATTGAAAGAGGAAAAGCCTGTACTGATTGTTTTTGTGCAGAAAGGTGCCCCTTCCTGCACAAAAACAATCTCCCCATGGCGCAGGCACCCTTGCACCATGGTGCAAGGGTGCCTGCGCCGGCGCTTGGCAGCTGTTTGTGCGCCAGCGCAGGGAGAGCACAGGAATGCGACATATTCTTGTAAATATGTCGCATTCCTGTGCTTCTGAAGTGCCGCAGCGTGGCGCAGCCAAAGGGCTTGCAGCGCCACGCTGCGGCACTTTCTTGTAGATCTGCCCCCCAGTGCTTACTAGTCAAGACGCACAGTTTATGGGAGAATTTTTCTTAACAATGAAATCAATAGACATAACACATGCACATAGACACAATCTAACATGTTCTTTACATGAAGAAGAAAAGATCTTTTTGAATTTAGTAGAAGATAGAAGACAAGATTTTCAAAAGAAAGCTTCTGAGCATAAGGCTCATGTACCACCTTGGGCAGAGAAAGAAGGAAGTTACACACCTGGAAAGGCTCAAGCTGCTATGGCTCTGGATTTTGAAAAGACAGGAAAAATTTGTCTTCATAGGTTAAAGACTGATTATAACAATGTTTTCATCGGTACCAGTGAATGTGAACACAATTTTTTAATTATTGGAGGTTGGGGACTCAAAGGAGGAACAGATTCAGTTTTTCCTGGAATCTATTATGTATGTGGGAATAAGGCTTACTTTAGGCTTCCTGCACGGTGGTATGGAAGTTGTTATTTCGGAATAGTATTTCCAAAGATATACCACGTAAAAAGAAACACTGGAAGCAATGAAAACAAGAATGAATTAATACGTAGTAAAAGAGCTAGTTTTTCAAAAATTGTAGGTGATATATTTGGTGCATTGATACCTTCAGTGGGAATAATTCTGAACTCAAGGAAAATATGTAAATTGTCTACAGTAGTTGATCGTTTATCAACTGACACTGCTGGAGGATTTCTAATGATTAATGCAGAAATGGTTGCGATTAGATCTATGGTGATGCAAAATCGACTTGCTCTTGATATTATATTGGCAAAAGAGGGCGGAGTCTGTAAATTATTGAAGACGAAACATTGTTGCACTTATATTCCTGATAAGAGTGCAGAGATTGGAACGTATATACAGAATATAACGAAACTTGAGGAAGAACTTAAACCACTGGAAGTTGATAGTGTATGGGAAAGATTGACAAATAGTATCTCGTCAATTGGAACCTGGTTTGCTAATGTAGGAAAAGGATTTATAGGTCAAATATTAGTACCTTTAGCAGGGATAGCAATAATAATATTGGCAATAATGATATGGTGCAAATGCTGTAGAAAGAATGGAACATACAAAGTGACAGAAAAAGGAAAGAAGAGAAAACTAGATGAAATAGAACTTGAAGAATGGAGAAGTGAACTATACAAAAAGTTGAAAGGGGATGTGAAAAACAGAAAATGTAAAAATGAGAATGAAACGAATTGCTAGAAGTTGGCATCTGATTGAGGGTAGTGTTTTGATGGCTCAGAAACGCCATCAGAGAGGGATTGATGGAGCAAGGTTTCAAAAATGAAACTTGCTTGTACGCAATCCTCCTCATAGTATTAATTTATTAAACTTGTATTGTTAATACTAACCTTTACATACACTACACAAAGGGGAGAGACGCTTGCATATGTGTTTTTCTAATGAATAACGCTTGTCTGTAATCCAAAATGGCCGCTAAAGCGCGGGAACCTCTCTGCGCATGTCGCAACCTGATCACATGGTGTGACGTCTTTCTTTGCTTGGTGGGAAACTTCTGCTTCTGCGCAGTGTTGCATTAAAATGGCTGCTTGATGTTTTCACATGCTTCAGCTTGCTCTCATGTCTTTACTAAATTGTCGTTTCTTAACGCTACTAATGCGGGATAGTATATATAATTAAATGGGAATAGAATAGAAATAGTGGGTATACAGTGAAACATTTTATTTTCTGATTTTAATATTTTCTTCTTGCACTTTTAGTAATTCGTAAACTTGGGCCTGGGTTGGTGACTTGTAACTCGAGAGACGATGGTTCTGCGCATGTATCCTGTGTGCCTGCCAAGTGAAGTCAACTTGGACGTCTCCCAAGGCCATGACCCATTGGCCGAAGATACTCTACTTGATGTTTCCGGTGGACAAAAATGATACTTTTCCCCTGTAAATTGTATAACATTTGTCATGAGACGGGTGGGAAATAAAGCAAATGTATTAAATTGAAGGGGTGGGAACGTAAAGGCAATAGGCTTTACAATTTAGGACAAATCAATATGGTGCGACAATCCACCACCTGTCCCTGTCCAATCAGAAGTAGTGGTCCCATATTTTAGCAACATTAAGGGGAGGTACATGGGCGTAGAAGGGTATAATAGATATAGAATTAGCTAATTAGCTAGAGCTGACTCTCAGAACACACAGATGAGCCCCAGACTGCCATGCTGATCGGTTGCTGACTGAATCCCTGTCCAGAAGAGATCCTGAGGAGGGGGCGGCGGAGTCCATTAGAAGGAAGGCACGGGAGAATCGAGAGAAATCGAGTATCAGAGAGGGGAACGACGCAGGCGTCGTTGTAGAGAGGTCACCGGTCCTGTCCTGATCCCGGAGGAGGTCTTTGCTCTTCATCCTTCCTGGGTCCTATCTTTTCAACTCCTTGGCTAAGGGGTTGGTTCTCGCACTTAGGTAAATATAATGCAACCTTTAGTTGCGCTGCTGTCTCTATTTTCTCCTCTTCTTTAAACACCGTCATTTGATTAGCATTAATCATTTCTATGCTGAATCTTGGGTATTTCGATTAAGTACCATGTGGCTTTGTATTTTACTCTGCTAAATCTTTAGATAAACATTTTAAAATTTCTTGACTCAGTGGTTATTTCAGGATTTTGTATTATAATGAATGTCACTCATTTTAAACTTCCCAATTAGCAAAGGATTCATCGGTAAGTCATTACTCTTCAATCAGAAGGTAATTGGTAGCAGGGATTTTTGATAAGAGTAACAACTGATAAATCCAGCGTAAGTATTAGCGTAGTGTGAATGTATGGGCCCAAATGAGTATATGGTGTATGAATGCTGTTTGCTAATATCGCGCTGGATCAGTGGTTCCATCAAAAGGTTGAAAAGCGTGGGCGAGCGTGTGGAACCTTGAGGCACTCCAATTGAGACCGGAGTACTGGCTGCAAGGGAGTGGTTAACTTTGATTCTGTGCGTTCTGTTTGGTAGGAACGAGGCAAACCAATTTAAGACAGTGCCCGATAGCCCCATCCTTTTTTGAAGAAGAACAATCAGGTTTTCATGTTTGACCGTGTCAAACGCTGAGGAGAGATCAAGAAGGATCAGTAGGCAGGGTACATCGTGGTCAAGAGATCTCAAGGCGTCATCAACGATGTGTGTTAGGGCCGTTTCTGTAATATGACCCGCTCTGAAACCTGACTGGTATAGGTCAAGGAGCTGAAACTTCTCAATGTGGTTGCAGAGATGTCTGTGAATGCATTTCTCAAGCAGTTTGGCCAAAGTCATGATATTAGTAAATGGACGGAAATTATTAGTATCAGCTAAGCCTGCATTTGGCTTTTTTGGGATGGGGGTGACTTTTCCTATCTTGAGGCAATCAGGAATCCTACCCTGCACGAGAGATTCATGGATAATCAAGGACCAGAGTGGAAGAATGGCCGATTTGAGTTCATTGAAAAACTTGGCGGGTAGCGGATCGTTGAAGTGATTGGAAGGTTTAAAGACGTCATAGATTTGAGCAGCTCCGCATCATCTGGAAGTAAAAATGAGTTCCGTGATGCATTGTTTTTTGGAGGGTAATCTGTGGAGTAGAAAGTAGGTGCTCTTGCTGTGGTTTGCCAAGATGATGGTGAGGGAAAGGTCTGAAGCAGCAGTTTTGGTGAAGCATGCTGCAGTTCAAGTTCAATTTTTCTTGCCTTTTCAGTGAAGTGTGCTGAGAAGTCCTCCCCACTGGAGCAAGAGATCTTGGGTGCAGAGAGTTGGTTGGTTGAGTGGTTAGCTTGTTGTTTGATGATTTCAAATAGTTTTTTGGGTCTGTTTTTGGCATTGTCAAACTGTGCCCTGAGGTGATCAGTTTTCGCACTACAAATGTGCTTGTTATATGAACTTCTAGTCATCCTCAACTGTTTGAGGTTTGTAATGGAAGGTGAGTTTCTCCATAGTCTCTCCGTAAGCCTTAGTTTGCAACGTTTCTCATTTAGGGATGCATCAAACCAGGGTTTGGACTGTTTGATCGGTATCCTTCTGAGTTGCTTCGGTGCAATTGTGTCGAAAATATTTATCATGGTGTGGATGTAATGATCCGTAAGGTCATCTGGGTAAGTCATGTTAGGGGGTGGAGGAAGTAGATTATTACTAATGGCTGTTAGATCATTAATGTTGATGTGTTTCAGATTTTGAGCCAGCTGTTTGGGTTTGTGCGGTTGACCTTGTCTGACCAGAACCTTTTCCAGGATGTGAAAAGAGATTTAGTAATGATCTGACCAGTCACAAGGTGATATGTTATCAAGTTGTATGATGTTATCTTTAGCTATGATTAGATCAAGGGTGGAGCCCTTGTTGTGGGTAGGTCCATTGCAGGCCTGGTTGCAGTTTAGGTCAGAGAGGGAAGCCTTGAAGGAGCACAATAAGGGATCATTTGTGTCGTTCCAGTGTAAGTTAAAATCTCAGAGGAAGATATGGCTGGGGTGTTGGTCAGAGTTTGAGGCAATGGACTCCATGATTTGGTCGATGAAGAGCAGATTGTCACCTGGGGGATGATATATTGTGTGGAGCAAACAGGGCGATAGACTCTCTCTTTAAAAAAAAGGTCACCCAGTCTCATTATGTCCTTACTAATTAGAATCTCTCCAGGTAGCTTCTCCTACGTTAAGAGTAGCAGGGGATTATTAGATAGCTGTACGTTATCAGCATTATATTGGGATAGACCTGCTTTACTGCTTGCTTCCCAGATGTCCCAGTGAGTACTATGAAGCGTGTGTGTCTGGAATTTTGGCCTAGGGAGCTGTTTGGATGGAATGGTGGAGAGAGTGCACTTTTCCAGCTGTTCTTTGTCTGGCAACAGGTGTGGTAAGTGCCATTCTGAATCTAGCCATTATTTGGAGATGTGGGACTGAGAAGCATACAAGTATATTTCCATATCAGGGACTGCAACGCCGACCCTATCAAATGGTTGAGTTAAAATGTTTGCTTTTATAATGGGCTTTATACTAGCACATACTACTCTAGTTAGTATTGATGTCAGTTTTGTAAAGACTGGTTTATTCAATGTTATGGGTATATTGATGAAGAGATATAAGAATTTTGGAAGGACAACCATTTTGACGATGGTGAAGTGACTATCTATCGAAAGGAGGCGTCCTATCTAGCGGCCCACCTAAACTTCTAATTTCAGGACCAGTGGTCCATTATCCTGCAGCACTGTTTCCCTATCCTGGTAAACAAGGACCCCTAAGATTGGATTTTCCAGAAAATTGATTTTGCTGAAGGGTTATTGACAAATTAGGCACACCTCCAAGCATTCTACAAGAAGTGATTGAGGGTTGACATTAAAAACCACTTCAATTGGTTGAACTCCTGTTGGGTATAACTATCTATCTGAAAAATCACTGGTGAACTCCAAATTGTCACAGGGGATACAATAGCTTCCATGATATTACAGGAATTAATTCCATGGAAGATATGATTGAACAGGGGGTTCAAAAGGTCCGGAAGAGCTTAGACAAATTGGAACTTTTCTTTGAGTGGATTTTTTATTTGAAATTGAAGAAAATGTTAAAAACTGAAAATCGGGCAAAGCTACCAGTGTACATTAATTCTTGGACAAAATATCTACTGGGTAGCCGAAACACTAATAAGGCCCATAATTCGGCTGAAACTGAATCCAATTTAGAATTTGAGGATTCAACAGTAAAGATCGTAAGTGCTGATACTCGCATTGACTGTGAGGGACTCAAATCATGATAGAAGCTGCTCTAATAAGTTACTGTTAAGCGATATGGAAATAAAGCTTTATTCAAAGGGATAACAAATTATCCAACTTTGGTTGGTCCCTTTGAAAGGACATTTAGGCACTTTTGACTTGCTGACAAACTATTAGAAAACTATTATGCAGCTCAGTTCATCAGGGAGGTGCCATAGAAGATACAGTTATAGTCCCCCGTGATAAAGGAACACCAAAAAATATATATAATTTGGATTTCCCTATGGAATGCCTTTACATTATAGAACTAAAGATAACATCTGGTGCTTCCAGCCAAAATACTCCAATCAACGCAGAGTATATTACAGGTACAAATAGATAAAGTAATAATATGTCAGCACCAACAGATTAAAGTGCTGCCCTTTGTGATGGGTCCGTTTTTTGGCGTGAGTTACTCCAAGACATCAGCTCAAACAACAAGTGTCCTCTCCAGCCGCAGCAGATTGAAACTAAACAGTCCGCCTCTGATAACATTTTGAGTTTTATTCCTAATTACATCATAGAAGGCAAAAATGGGGTTACAGACAGAAATTTGCAGGCAGTGGCATTGAGTTAACACAATACAGAGAACTGGGCTAGCCTATATTATTACTAGAGAAAGGACAAGTTAACAAGAGTGAGGGCTACAATTATGTAGCCACCAGCACCAGTGTCTTAATGAACCCCTGAGGTAGGGAAAGTTGCATTAAACAAACCTCACACAGGATTTCGGTCCATGTATTCTACGAAGGAAGGAGGCTGTAATTTCTCTGATAACCCCAAGGCTATTGTGAGAGCAGCTCTAGAGAATAGGTCTTTGATTGTGGGAGTGCTGACACCCAAATATAATACAACTTTCTCATTTAAAAATACAGCAAAAGAAAAAGTTAGATTTAATTATTTTAAGTCTAAATATTTAAATTTAAGTTCTAAAGTTAATCAACCATCCTGGAATATTGCAGTAATAAGCAAACTCCTCCAGAGTAAGCAGGGAAGTTAGTTCTTGATGAGTTACAATTTTATATGTATCCAGGAATGTAGGACCAAAGAAAAAATGTTCCTTTCAGACTATTTATCTTTGAAGAAAGCATATATTTGTCAAGAGGTTTGATAACATTCATTACAGATCGATGGGACATCAAAATTTCCCCTACACAAGTGTTTTCTGACTATATTCAAGTATTGAATTTTAACCTGAAAATGCTAACAGGTGCTCTATCCTTGAAGTAATCTTATTCAGTATTTATATTCTACCAGATAATATCCGAGAACACAGAAGATTGAAACCCACACTTTTCATAATCTTGTTATATTGAACCCAGATATCAACACAATCATAACTGGTGATTTTAATGATGGTTTTAATTCGCAAGCTTTTATCTGTGAGGTACGTGAGCAAGTTATGCTATCTGTCCCAGGAATAGTTTCAAAGTTCAGGATATGAAAAGTAGATAATGAGTTTTTTTGGGTTAATCTACTAGCATTATCTCTCTGAGGTCTCAATTTAGGTATTTGGACAAAGTATCGAGTTGTAAATATCAGGAGACAAAATATAAAAAAGAAAATATTGTGATACAATAAATATCGTGGCACAGAAATATCTGGTTTTTCAGGTAAGTAATATCATTGTTAAGAATATCGTTGTTGTTAATATCGTTTTCACTTATATAGTTGTAAAGAATATCGTTTTTAATTATTTTTATGTGTGTTAGTCCATTTAATAATTTTGTGTGTTACTATTGTTTGTATAATTGGTAAGAATTTTTTTAATATAGTTTGCAATTTTAAGTGATTTAGAATTTTTTATTTAATTGCTAATAGTAATTTATAGAGTTGTAGCGGGTTGTTAGATTTTTTTTATGGGGACGTGGTGGGAAGTTAATTAGGTAATAATTAGATATGAATTAAGTCATCATTTTTAAGTAAGTATGTAATTGATATTAATTATGTATATTATGTATAGGGCTCCCGGTTTTATGGTATTTATTTTTTAGACATTTCCGTCTGTATTTATCCATATTTATTTTTTGTCCACTTTATCTGTATTTATCCATATTTATTATGAGTTTTGTGAAAAAAATAAAGCTGAAATTGGTATATTTTCACATTTATTTAACCAATAAATATGCAGTCATGCTTGAATGCCTGCCAGGTTTCAGTGATTTGAACACCCGCAGAAGATAAATCAATGCACTTATATGAAAATATGCACATTTCAGTATCAGCTTGTGCATATCTACTGCTGTTTAAGCCTCTTTACTAAAATTCCTTTTTTTTTTAACCCCCTTACCTCTCAATCCACACAGTTATTATCCTGGCAGTCATAGCGAAGTGTATTTAGAATCACTCGAAAAGCACCCAATTTTCCGTTTTTATCCACATTTAAAAATAAATACAGACAAGAAAATAAATGGTTTTCTGTCTGTATTTATCTGTAAAAATCAGTAAAAACGGAAAACAGGGAGCCTTAATTATGTACTTCTGATTTATTTTACTTATATTTATTTTAGTTGCAGGTTTTCTTCATTTATAGAGGTATAGGATGGACAGTTAATTAGGTAATAATTAATTACCAATTAATTTATAATTTATTATTAATTATTTAATTGATTACTAATTATTTAAATTGTGTACTAATTATATATTTTAGTTATATTGTAGGTGCGGGCTGTTGGGATAGTGGGGGTATAGGATGGGAAGTTAATTAAGTAATAATTTAAAAATAATAATTATTAATGTTTAATTAAATATTTAATTGATCAATAATTCTGGAAATGATGTAATAATTATATATTTTAGTTATATTTTAGGTGTGGGTTGCTAGGTGTGTTAGGGTATAGGGTGGCAAGTTAATTAAGTTTTAATTAAATAACCATTACTTTTCCATTGACAATTAATTATTACATTGTTTAGAACATTTGTAAATTGTTTATTTAATATATAAACAATATATATACATATATATTTTATTTAGTAATAATATTTATATTTACAGTTTTATATATTTTCAAAATTAATAGGTTTATTCAAATATGTAACGTGTTTGAAGTGAAGTAGTTTACCTACTGTTACTTAGACTGGAGTTAGGAATAGTAAATTTAACCCCTCCGAAGTCCAACGCTTTCCCTACTGTTGCACAAAGTGGATTGGGAATAATAAATCTTACCCCTCCGAAGTCCAACACATCCCGTACTGTTGCACAGACTGGAGTGGGAATAGTAAATCTTACCCCTCCGACGTCCAACACTTTCCCTACTGTTGCACAGACTGGAGTGAGTATGGTAAATTTAGCCCCTCTGAAGTCCAACGCTTTCCCTATAGTTGTACATACTGGAGAGAGAATAGTACACCTAACCTCCCGAAGTCCAACACTTTCCCTACTGTTGCACAGACTGGGGTGGGAATAGTAAATTTAACTCCTCCGAAGTCCAACGCTTTCCCTATCATTGCACAGATTGCAGTGGGAATAATAAAGCTTACTCCTCCGAAGTCCAACGCTTTCCCTACTGTTATGCAGAGTGGAGTGGGAATACTAAGGGGCCCATTACGATGGCGGGCGGATGAAGTCCGACCGCCACCGTAACGGTAAACGGGACCGACCGCCAGAGGTTCGACGGTCCCGCTGTGCCCATTAGGATGCACCGCCACGGTGGCGGTCGCATCCCGCATTGTTTACATTGCGGCGGGCGGTGCTGTCAGCAGCACCCGCCGCAATGTAAAAAATGCATGCAGTGCATCGGCATGCACAACGTGACAGGCACTGCGCGGTGCCTGCCACCTTGTGCATGCCAATGTAGGGGGGTACCATAGGTACCCCCCAAGTGCAGCCACCCACCCCCCACCCCCCCGGGGGCCCGCAACGGGCCCCCAAAGTAATCCCCGCATGCCTTTCCATGGTGGCAAAGCCGCCATGGAAAGGTCTTCACCGCCAGGCATCCTAATATGGATGGCGGTGTCTCCCAGACACCGCCACCATATTAGGCCCGAGTTCCACCCGGCAGGCAATCGGAACGATTGCCTGCCTGCGGAAATGCGGCGGACGGTCTTTCCGTCCGCCGCTGCCCCCCCGCCATTGTAATATGGCGGGGGGTAAATGGAGGGCAGGCGGGGAAAGATGTCGGGCGGATCGCCACCGCCGGTCGGGCGGTGGCGATCTGCCCGACATCATAATGACCCCCTAAGTTTTGGAATAATATATTTAAGCCTTCCGAAGTCTTACACTTTCTCTACTGTTGCTTAAACTGGAGTTGGAAAAGTATATCTATTATTCCCAGTCTCCAATCCATTTCCTGATATTGGTAAAATATATTTATATTAAAATTCGTTTATATTTTAATTTGATAGTATTTGTTTATATTTGTTTTCGGTTTTTTAATTTTTATAATTTTTGTAAATGTTTCTTTCTTTTTATTTATTTTAATTTATTTGTTTGGTAATTTATTTTATGTTTTGAAATTAAATTGCAATTTTTTTCCTGTTTCATGATATATATGTATGTATATATATATATATATACATATACATATATATACATATATATATATATAATGTGTTTTTATAGTAGTAAATTTAAAGAATTAAACAAAATAAATTAATATATTGTATAATATATATTTTTAATAATTGTGCTACTGTGTATATATATATATATATACACACACACACACACATATATATGTATATGTGTTTATATAAGGATATATTTATATATTGTCTTAAATATTAGTGAGATTGATTTAATTAACATTATAATAATGGTATATATTGAAATATTTACGTTTTACTACGTTAAACTATATATTTATTAAGAAATTATATTTTTGTATGTTTTAACAATATTTTTGTAAACATTATTGGCATAATATTTGTATTACACAATATTGTTGAGTCCGTTATTGTGTCAGTGATCCCTCAATTGAAGGCTGCACTCTAACATCCAGCATGCCCATCTCATTTTCCACACAGTAGAGGGAATTTAACTCCTTGCTTATTTAAACAGACACATTCATTTGCTAAGGTATTTCGATTTACAGAGTGCTCTTTTTGAATGGGATATTAAGCAGCTAGCATCTTTTGAGACCATGGTAGGGATGGAGGGTAGAATGGTTTAAAGCACCATTGAGTTTGCTATAACATCTGGAAAAGTAAGTGAGGTGGTAAAGTCATGCATTAACAGCCAACGTCCAATCCAAGCATTATCACCACCTCTACTAAACCTAAGGCTAGAGTCATCTTTTTTTGTGGTGAAATGCTTGCAGATTTACTTAGATCGGACAAGTGTAGAACAGTGGCAAAATAGGGGGCATAAATTCAATAATAATTTAAAATGAGAGGTTGTAACTAGATGGTAGTCAAGTGAATAGAGGCCCAAAAGAATGTCAACAATAATTAATAAAGCTCCTTATTTTTCTGAGCAAAGTCCTCAGTGACGTGAAGAAAAACTATAAAAAGAGATCACGGAAGTTAAAAAAAGTTTTTTTTCTAAAGGAGTGGGCAGATGTAATTTGATGACATCGAATTTATGATGCAGAGAACTTTTGGGACATAGTCACTGTTTGACTTCGCCCTCTCTGCAAGGTCACCACAGATTTTTCCCTTCCTTTGCTGAACCTGTTTTTCTGGCTTTTAGGACTCTGCGCACTTTCCCCTGCTAATCAATGGTAAAGTGCTTGTCCTCTGCCTTGAAACATGGTAAAATTGGCCTACACCTGATTGGTACTTTTAATTTTCTTGTGAGTTCCTAGTATATGGTACTACATCAATCAATCAACTCGGATTTGCAGAGCGCAACTAATTACCCATGAGGGAATCCAGGCGCTGGGTTCTTTCTGGGATCAGTCGAAGAGACAGGTTTTCTGAACTCAGGGAGAAAGGATGATGTTCAGAGGTGCAGGGGGAGGTCGTTCCAGGACTTGGTGGCGAGGTAGGAGAAGGTACCTCCTCCACTGTTGCTTCGGCGGATGTGGGAAGTGTGAGGGAGGGAGGTGTCTGGAGGGCTGGTGGAAGTTCAGGCGGTGGTTGATGTAGCTGGTCCTTGGTTGTGGAGGGCCTTGTAGGGATGTGTCAACATCTTGAATGTACCCAGGACTTGTAATTTAAAAGCTACTAGTGGGCTGCTGCACTCATTGCTCCACCCACTAAAGTAGCCCTGTAAAACATTTCTCAGGCCTGCCACTGCAGCCTAGAGTGCATATTCAAACTGCCATTTTCACTTGGCAAAATAAACCTTTTGGCAGTCCGAAACCTTCCTTTTTTAATACATATAGGTAGGCCCTAAAGTCTTATAGGGCAGGGTGCATGGTATTTAAAAAGTATTTAAAGTCATTTTTCACTGCTGTAAGGCTATCTCTTCTATAGATCAACACTGAGTTACCTTATTATAAGTATGAAATGCTAACAGCAGCTTGGTACCAGATGCTCTTTATTTGTAAAGTCAGATTTTAAGTTACAACTTTGAAAATGCCACTTTTAGAAAATTGGCATTTTTCTGCCCAAACCAACTATGCCTTTCTGCCTGTGTCCAGGGTAACACGACTGTGAATGGCTTTCGTGTTGTGGATTTTGTATTGATTCCAGACATTGAGACACAAGAGGCCTAGGTGTGAGGGGAGAAGGTCTTCCTCACAGGATGGCTGGTTAGGAGTTGTTTCCTGCCCTGATTACACTTCAAAGGGCCCTGCCTGCAATACACACACAGGAACCTGACACCAGGCCTTCCCTTGCCCTTGCTTTTGTCACTCTAGGCAGTTTGGGGGCAAACTCAGGTGTAAAACTGACCAGAACCAGTTTTGGGGTTAATTCAGGGAATTCTCCACATAAAGGCTGGCACCCGGTATAAAAGTGGCAATTTATTGTAGTATTTAATAATAAAGTTGAACATGTTTGATTCAGAGGGATTTAAAACACATACAGATATTTAGAGAACTTGCAAGCTTACTACAGCGGACTTGGCTAATTGTTTGTCTAAAAATTCAATAGTATTAGGGCAGCCCTTGCATATGGTAAAGCAATACTCTAATAATATTTGAAATTGATGTGTATATCTTTTTCTGTGCGAAATTACAAGGTCCGCCATTGTTTATATTGTGATGAGTTTTAATGAATCTAAAATAGGCGAAATTGAAATGAAATAGAAAAAAATAGGCCAAAGGGCAGACATGTTCCTAGCAAATTTGATGCATTTGTACCATTCTGACAGGTACACATGTTCCATTGACTTGGGACTTTAAACAAAGCCATAGCTAGAGGACAAAGACCCAAAGATTTCTGAGGACACTCAGTAGCTCACAGTGCTTCCCACTAGGATGGCATTGTCTCATAAACTCTCATGTAATTTTAAACTAGAGGTCTTACTGCATAAATTGTATAAAACTAGTTTGGGTAATATCAGCTAAAAAAGATGCTATGGCCAGCTCTTTTTGAGAGCTTACATTCATGTTTACTCATCTATATTTTGCTATTGTAACTAAAGATCTGTATTCTTCTAAAGATGTAGCTTTGGTTGGACTATCACCATATTGAGTGCTATTACTTTATGTCCTTCGGTATTTGAGAGTTAATCCCATGTTGCTTCAGGGGATTAGGGCCTGACTGCAAAACCACAGTACACCTTTGAGAATCAGGACACAGAAGTACTAGAGACACAATGAGAGGTGCGGAATTCCCCAAGGCCCTCTTATAACAGTGGAAATATTCTGCAAAGTCTATTAACGTGTAACAACTCTTGACATAACTGCACACAAAGGGGTCGATTCCGATTCGGGCCGGAAAAAGCACCGACCGACTCGGAGCCGGAAAAATTACCGACCGACACGTACCAGTGGCGCCCGACACGCCAAGTACGATGCAAGCCGCGATAAATCCGACCGACACGTCAGGAAACCAAGCCGACCGACCGAGCCGCTCGGAAAATAGCAATCCGGCCGGAAAAACACGCGAATCCAACCGACCGACACGCACCCGGAACAAATCCGACCGAATCGTACCCGCCAACTCCAACCCGCAAAGTACGATGCAAGGCGCGAAAAACCCGACCGAGTCGGACGGAGGACAAGCCGTACGACCGACACGCATACAAAACCGAGCCGAAGCAACACAATACACCGCGACCGACGCGTACGCAGCATACAAAACTGCACAAACACAGCGTGAACGAAACGGAGAACACCGTACGAGACCAATGCAGGGTCCGACTCGGTCACAAGAACGTTTCCAACATACACAAACAGCACAAAGGAAAAATCACCCAAAAAAAGGCCAAACAAGCAATTACCAAGCCAATAAATACTGGGGGTGGGGACAGAGAACAAAGACACACCCACAACTCCACCTATATAAAGGACACAAATCACTACCATGAGCCTTTGCAAATGCCATTCCACTGCCAGCACCCAAGAGAAAGCAACCACACACCCACAGCTCACCCCTCACACAAGCCACACACCATCAGCACACCAACAAATACCTACCTCACATACACCCAGCAAAACACACACTCACACACCCTCACCTGCACACCAACACACACATCACTCACCATCACCACCCATCACCATGCCCCCCAAGAAGAATCCCAAGTTCCTAGATTGTGAATTGGAAGTCCTGGTAGACGAGATCCTCAGGGTGGAGCCACAGCTGTTTGGCACTCTGGTCCAACAGACCCCCATGTCGCAGAAAACCAAGATGTGGGAGAGGATCATCAACAGGGTGAACGCCCAATCACCATGTCGGCGCACAAAGACGGACATCCAGAACAGGTGGTATGACGTGCGCAGGAGGGTACGGGACCTGCTGAAGATAGACTACATCAACAGCCAACATACCGGCAGTGGCCCTCCTGCCAAGCCAATATACCTCAGGCCCTGGGAGGAGAAGGTGCGGGCCATCCTTCCGCCAGTGAGCGTATATGGACTAGAGAACATCCCAGAGCCTGGTGAGTACACAACAAATGTACACAATAAACTGCCACAAAACACACACATCACTGTCAAGGGGAGAGTCAAACCATGCACACATAGCAATTACACAGCAACTAGAACAGAATCATCCCAAAATGTGTATGTCAGTCAGATAAACACAACACATGCCATCAAAAAAGTCACATCCAACTGTGCCAACACATGTACAAACACAACCACAACTACAGCTAGGCAGTGGCACAAATAGAACTAACACACACATCCACACATGTAGCCACCACAACAACACCAACACACAGTGAAGACCACTCAAAGGAAGGAATTCTGTGTATGCTGGCCAAGTCAGTGTAGCCAATAGCATCATGGGAGTCGCAGTCACACATATTGCCCCCCCCACAACTGTCCCATCAACACCACCCTGAACCATGCTCACATCACAGGGAGTGGAGAAGGACTCACAAGATGGCTGACACTGGCTACTGCTGTGGGGAGCACAAGGCCCTGCTGCCAACTGTGCACCAACAAACAGCAGGACACCACTGACTGACATCCTGAGAGACAACTTACACTCCCTGCAATGCAAGCACGTTCCATGGTGGGATATCTGGCTGGCTGGGTGGGAAGGGGGACTTGCAGCACTGACCATAGTCACCAGCACCTCCCCTCACACCCCCCCAACACAAACTCCACAGTACCCACCTGGTAGAATGCAATGCCCTCCATCCTAACACAAGATCCCACAAAGCACCACCACCCTGGGTTATGTTGTGTGAAGCACAGGGACACTCTTGGGACTCTTAGCCAAACAACTGCCAGGACAACACTCCCAGCCATCCTGTCAGCACAGCCAGCCCACCCCACAGGGAAGCAGAGTCAAAAGGAAGGAAGCATGGGCATGCTGGGAAGGGGGTGGAGGCAATAGCATGATGGGAGTCGTAGTCACAGACATTGCTCAGCCTCACAACTGGCCCATCAACACCACCCTGAACCATGCTCACATCACAGGGAGTGGAGAAGGACTCACAAGATGGCTGACACTGGCTACTGCTGTGGGGAGCACAAGGCCCTGCTGGCAACTGTGCACCAACAAACAGCAGGACACCACTGACTGACATCCTGAGAGACAACTTACACTCCCTGCAATGCAAGCACGTTCCATGGTGGGATAACTGACTGGGTGGGTGGGTGGGTGGGAAGGAGGTCTGGCTGTCAACCAAACACAATCAATGCAGACCATGTTCACACCCCAGAGAATACATAGAAATGCCCAAATAATGCAGGACAATGTGCCACACCAATATCAACCCCTGACTGTGACGACTTAGGACAATACAATGTACAGGCCCGCACCCCGAGGCACAGTCACAACTGTCAGGTGTGTCAACCACTGATGCCTGCAGAAACATGACATACATTGTTTGTGTCTCCCAAAAACAGGTGATGATAGGGACACAGCAGCAGACGCTGAGGAGTCCCAGTCCCAGGCTCAAGAGGATGCCGAGCTCACTGGCGTCGTACAGCCTCTGTCCTCCTCGGACGATGAACAACCTGGCACATCCGGTGCAAGTCAACATGCTGCACCAGCAGGACCACCAGCTGCAGCACCAGCAGGTCCACCAGCTGCACCCCCTGCACCCACCCCTCCAACGACTGTCACCACGAATACCATCCCTGCCGACATGGACAGAATAAGGAACAACACCAGCGCAGTGACCCTGGACCAACCTGGGGCCATGGACACCACCACCACCACCACCCCCCAAGGTGGACCAGGGTTATCTGTGCGTGCAACTGCACACACTGCACATGTCAGCAGGGGTGGTGGGAGGGGTGGGAGACAGAGGTCGCTGCTTGCAGACGTTGCTGGTGTGCATGAAGACCCACAACTGGTACGCATAGCTGATGCGTACCAGTCCAGCACCGGAGAGCTCAGCCAGGTAGTGGGGCTCCTCAGAGACATCAAACAGCAGCAGGCTGCCCATCATGCCCGCTTGGACTCCCACATGTCCCACGTGGAGTCACACATGTCACGTGTGGACTCCCACATGTCCCGCGTGGAGTCCAAGTGGGATGTACTACATGAGATGACGGCGGTGCACAGGGACATTTTACAATGCCTCCGCCAGATGAACAGCAACCAGTCCACACCTCCCTGTGTGCCAACAACATCTGGTACCGAACAAACTGCAACTGCCACAGGGAGGGAGGAGGACTCTGGCGGAGAGTCCCCTGCACCGCAGCAGCCTGCACTTGAGGGCCCCCCCCCAAGAAGAGGGGTCGTCCGAGGAGGGGAAAGTGAGAGGCTGATGGCCAAGCGCAACTCCCAGGAAGCCTGAACCTGTTCTGGATTTTCGCCTTTGTGCACAGACTGTTCACCCTGTTGATGGCAACACTACTCCCACACATTGCATGGGGAGTACAAGTTGGAACAATGTGTCAGACAACTGTGGCCCCGATACTGGGGATCCTGTCTACCTGGACTTTCTATTCATCTAGGAACTTGGGATTGCAAGATTCATGTACAGCACAATCCATCCTATGCACTATTATCACAGATGTATCACAATAAACACACTAATACACCATACTTGCCTCTGTCGTGATTCCAACGTGGGTGCTGTTATGGGGATGATGAACTGCAAAATTACACTGTGTATGCGAACTGCAACAGCAAGGACAACACAGGCATGTGAGTACAGGCAACGTGACACATATGAGGGAGACACACCACCAGGGCTACACAACACATACACACCTAGGCCATCTGACTCATTGCCTACACTGATGTTGCCAGGGAAGACGGTGCAATGCACAGACACCACACCCATTCCCAGTTGTAGTCAAGTAGCCCACAGGTGCAGTAAGCAAATGGCAGTCAAATGTGTGACCACAGACAACGCACATCACTAAGTGAAGCACAGGTTTATTACACAGTAGCAACATGCCGTAACCACTACAGATGCAAGGTAACCCCACCTGGTAGCGGGCACACAGTCAACAACTGTAGACAGAAGGAAGTCCATGGGTGTGGCGCACATCACCTGTAGGGACACAACAGCTACCAGCCTGGATGTGCAATCACGTCGTCGGTGGACACAGTTGACCAAACGAATCTGAAAGTACCCTGTGAAGGACAGAAATGACACACAGTCAAAAGCAATGCAGTACAGGACAGAACAGCAAAACTCATGCACAATACATGTTACAAGATACCCACCCAGAACCAAGTTAGCATGTCAACACTGTTGGGGAGTACAGCCCACCTGTCACCACACATCGCAACACACATCCTGTCAAGTAGCCCATGGACACACTCCAACAGCACCAGAGCACCACCCACACATCATGCCAACTCACATCATTCACATGACACCTCAGGATACTCACATTCAGCTAAAGAAGTTGGTGATGAGCTGTGTGCGGACATCACCATCACCATCATCATCATCATCGTCACTGGCATCGTGGTCCAGGCCAGGATCCTCCACAGGTGGCGGATGTTGGTCATCGTCATCCTGGATGAGAGGCAACTCCTTCCGCACTGCCAGGTTGTGGAGCATGCAGCAGACGATGATAATCTTGCACACTTTCGCAGGGGCATATGGGAGGGACCCTCCGGTCTTGTCCAGGCAGCGGAAGCGGCTCTTCAGGAGACCAAAGGTCCGCTCAATCACTCTCCTGGTCCGACCATGTGCCTCATTGTAGCGCATCTGGGCAGGTGTCACAGGGTTCCTGAGGGGTGTCAGCAACCACGGCATGTTGGGGTATCCCGAGTCACCTACGGACAGACAAGTGCACATCAGCTGACTTGGAAAAGTGGGCGGAATACTACAGATCAGATCACACACAATGGCACAAAGTCAGTACACACCGACAAGCCAGGCACGCTGGTTCTGCATCTGTGCCATCAACCTGGGGATGCGACTACTCCTCATCACAAAGGCATCGTGTGCTGAACCAGGGAAACGGGCACACACGTGTGTGATGGTCATGTCTGCAAGACACACCACCAGTGCATTGACCGAGTGGTAGTGCTTGCGGTTCCTGTAGGCCTGCTCCTGGGCCTGTGGTGGTACCAAAGCCACATGTGTCCCATCAATGGAGCCAATGA
The DNA here is from genome assembly GCA_963921515.1 of Calotriton arnoldi. NCBI lineage: Eukaryota > Metazoa > Chordata > Amphibia > Caudata > Salamandridae > Calotriton > Calotriton arnoldi. The sequence goes on from CAWUFW010012408.1 coordinate 216,579, forward strand.
CATGCGGCATCCTCCCCAGGGCATAAAAGTCACTCTTCACGTCAGTGAGTCGTCGCAGTCTAGGGAAATAGATGTACCGGTTCAGGAAGAGCAACATTGCCGCCAAGAAATCGCGGAGCACACGGCTGAACATGGTCTGTGACATCCCACCAGCAGACGCCACAGTATGTTGGAAGGTACCGGTGGCAAAGAAGTGTAGGGCTGCCATCACCTTCACCTTGGGGGTCAGCGCTGTAGGATACGGCCGGCCAGGCTGCAAATGTGGGGACAACTGCACTGCAAAATCCTCAATCAGCTGCCTGGTGAAGCGGTACCGTCGGATGCTGTCCCGTTCCACCATCGTTGCCAGGTCTGGGAATGGCCGATGGACAGCAGGAGCCCTGCAGTGCAGAGGAGAAGTAAGCAAGATCGTCAGTCACCCCACATATGCGGCATTGAACACACTCAAGATCCCAACATACATCATCATGAGGCACAACTACATGAAGTGTGCAGTACCGGAACGACATGTATGGTACATACATGGCCAACATCTGTCAACACGGTCCTACAGGTGGCATCAATTTGTCCCAGGTTGGCCCATTGGATATCATGATGCTGTGTCACAGTCACCCCCCAGTGACATGTGAGGACAGATGTGCCCCAGGCACCACAGCTCAACGACAGGCACATTCCCAGGGACCCTGTAATGCCACATGGACACTGGCATCACCTGGAGTATCATGTGTACACCACAACAAAACAAACATGACCCCCACAGGTAGTGGCCACACTTGCCATGGCAGGAGAGCCATGGACGTCTGTGACACACACGCACAACATCAGAGTCCATGCACACACAACGTGGATGTGGAGACTGTCTCCCATTGTGCACATGAAATCAGAGACATTGTAAACACTACATGCACAAAGACTGTGGAGGGCCATCACTATTGTGCCACTGGGACACCCTGGCTCAAACATACCGTCCCACATGGGACTCACGGGGTATGTGACATGACATACACAAACACCACTGTGAAATGTGACCATGACACATGCACAGATATGAACAGTTGCACATCACAGTGGTCACGTACACGTAACACCCAGGATCCTGTCCCCATTAACACGTGCACAGCCTGGGGGTGGCTGCCCACAGGTGACACCCACAGGACAACATGTACACCAACATACACACAATAGGAAATGCAGCCTTACATGCCTTATGATAAGGTTTGGACAGGCTGTCGTGATGTAGGTGTGCCCCTCACTCCCTGGGAGCTATCTGTGGCTGGCACATGTCCATCTGAGACAGGCATGCTGACCTATGCCAGTCACATATACAGTGATGCGTTGAACAGCAATGGACCGATCGGTGCCTCCGGCCGGCCCATTGCATTCAATGTGTGCGGGTACGCGTTGTACCCCTGTGCGCGTTGAACAGCAATGGACCGATCGGTGCCTCCGGCCGGCCCATTGCTTTCAATGTGTGCGGGTACGCGTTGTACCCCTGTGCGCGTTGAACAGCAATGGACCGATCGGTGCCTCCGGCCGGCCCATTGCTTTCAATGTGTGCGGGTACGCGTTGTACCCCTGTGCGCGTTGAACAGCAATGGACCGATCGGTGCCTCCGGCCGGCCCATTGCATTCAATGTGTGCGGGTACGCGTTGTACCCCTGTGCGCGTTGAACAGCAATGGACCGATCGGTGCCTCCGGCCGGCCCATTGCTTTCAATGTGTGCGGGTACGCGTTGTACCCCTGTGCGCGTTGTACCTCAATGGACCGATCGGTGCGCACCCATTGACAATGGGCTTGCCTGGCAACGGACGCGTTTTCGAATTTCGAACGAGTCGGTTGCTGGAAAATCAGTTGGTCACCCACAACAATGTTGCAAAATCATGTATGTCATGAAGTTGAAATTTTGAAGGATGCTGTGGGCGTGTTTTGGTGCTGCTATTCCATGGATTGGCCAGATTCAGAAGATGCAAACGACTTGGACCTATCACTTTGGACACAAGGGACAGTATCTGCCTCTCCAGCACATATATATTGCTGCCTGTTCCCCTGAGAGCCCACTTGCCTGCACTACATGCTCCAGGACGACATCTGCCACTGCACTGCTGCTGTCTCTGCCCCTCTGGACCCTGCAATGGCACGTACTGTGGAGAGAGCCCCAGCCTTCAGCCTTGAGGAGAACCAGGCCCTGCTGGACAGCCTACTTCCACAGTACAGCAAGCTGTATGGGACACCAGGGGAGCAGGTGAGTGTTCTGTGCACTGCCTTTCTGAATGTGCATTTTGTCTGACTAGCAAGGCTGAGAGTCAGCACACCACTGGCTAGCAGGCTCACTGAGTAGTTGTCACCCCCCATAGTGTGTAGTGACTTGCACTGGACAGGTATGGTGCAGTGACAGTGCTTCTGAACAGGGTTTTACTCCCCATGCAATGATACCATGTAGTGACTTCTGGAAAACTGTCCATGGGCAGCCGTGCACTGCCTGGGTACACCATGTGCCCCTGTGATTGCGACATGTATATGCAACTGTGTCATGCACGGATATGTTGCATGTGTAGTAATGGCCTTATCACTTTGTCATCCTGACAGGCTTCTGCCCATCGGAAGCATGAGATATGGAAGGACATCGTCCGGGCTGTCCGGTCCGTGGGGGTCTACAAGCGCCGGATCCGCAACTGCCAAAAGAGGTGGCAGGACCTTCGGGGCTGGACCCGGAGGATTGCACGGGTCCAGCTGAAGCTGTCGCCTCCTCGCAGGAGGGGCGGAACACGGACCCTGACCCCCCACATGCTCAGGATCCTGGCGGTGGTCTTTCCAGACCTGGATGGGCAGCTGAAGGCCAGAGAGCAGCAAGGAGGGGGTGAGTCAAAGACTGCACTGTGTACTCTGTCTAACATGCTATGTGCCCTCCTCGGGCCAGGTTGAACTGCCACAGTACAGCAGTCATGTTGTCCAGGAGCCATGTCCCTCTATTGTGCACTGCCCACTCCTCATCTGATACCCAGGTGTGGCCCTTACATGCAGGGAATTCTGTCACTTAGGACTGTGTCCTTGCAGTTTGCTTGACTCAAGGTGGGAGACAGCATCTGTTTCCCTGACTCTGTGGTGGGCATCATGGGTGGGTCCATTGCTTACACAATGCCTGTATTCTGACATGTATTCAGCGTGTTACTTTGATCTGTGGTCCAATTGCTGAGCTGATCCACCACATGTGGCTGGGGTACCTGGCACACACCCATGCTGCGGGTGGGAACAATGTTTGGGCCCCAGGAGTATGTATATGACGTGTGTCACACATACTTAGCCAGCTGCCTACAGTCCAGGGCTCATCCCTCATTCATGTGGGGCTGGACAGTCATGCCTACTCCAGGCCATACAATACACTCTGTACTCCCACTCCCGTGTATCAGCGGACACATTGTGCACAGTGATTTGACCCCTCAGGTGTCTGCCTCTGTGTCAGTGTGCTGTGGATTAGTCGCCAGGACTGCTGTGGAGTTTCTTGGTAGGGGCTCAGCATGCCACTGGAGATGTGACCATAGGAGACGATACTTGTGTGACACATAGGTGTCTGATCAGCTGCCCATGCAGAATGGGGCATGTAAATGTGAAGTTCAGGCAGCTGTTCCCCATGCACAGCAGAGTGTGAGGGGCTCAGGTTCAGAGGGTAGTGTCACAGGTCTCCCATATGTCCAATAGGTATGACCTGGACAGATGAGGGTTAAGAGGATGTGTTGTGGGGGGATGTACATGTGCACTTGTGCAGCTCCAGGACTTGCATTCCCCATGACCTACTATTGTGACACAGTGCAGAGTGTTGTTGTCTGGCTGCAAAGTCATACATCACTGAGACAGTGATGTATGACTTTGCAGTCATGCCTCCGCCATGGCATGTGTCTACTGATTGGTGATCCTGCAGGGGAGTGACATGTGCTACATGCACACCATAGTGGCGCTGGCTATCAGGACATGGGTGCATCATGGTGTCTGTCGCTGGTATGCATCACATGCATTTCCTATTTGACTCTGGGCATCCCTTACATCCGTAAACCTGTACTGACTCAGTGGCAAGAGCTGTGATGTGTCCACACCGTGTCCTCTGCACTGTCCAACTACTGTGTACTTGGTGCATGTGTCAACACTGGGGTGTTGCAATCCAACAGACACCAGACAGATGGGTGCAAGGCCATGTGGGATGTGAGTGCCATGCTTGGCATCAGACTGACAATTGACTTCTCCTGTTCAATTAGTGCACTTTTAGCAATGTACAACTAATGATGCCAGGGCTTGCTCTGTGATGTGCTGTGCTCACAGTGGTGTGTGCGTTATGTGCAGGTGACTGATGTCTGTCTGTTTCCCCATTGTTTGCAGATACATCCACGGCCACGGAAGGGGACAGCTCCACGGACCAGGAGGAGCCGGAGAGCCAGACTGGGTCAGCAGCCGAGGAGTGGTCGGAGGGACCCAGTGGCACGGAGGGCGAGGGGAGCCACACCGAGGAGTCCTCAGCAGCATCCACCTCAGCTGAGGACCAGAGCAACTCGGAGGATGACTCCCTTGTGGAGGCGGGTGTCAGCAGCCACCACACCCCAGCTAGTGTTGCTGTCCCCGCCACCACCAGCACCACCACCGCCCTCCCATCGGCTCCCATTCCCCAGGTCCGTGGAGGCTCCCATGTCCGGGAGCGTGTCTCCTTTGGGCCAGGCACCGCACCCCCTGCCCCTGTGTCCCCTGCTGCCCTGAGTGAGGAGTCTGTGTACCTCCTTCGCCAGCTCCATGTAGGGCAGACAGCCATGCTGAGTGTCCTCCATGCGCACACCGCGCTGTTGACTCAGCTGGTGTCGTTCATGGAGGGCATCTCATCGGGCATGTCTGACCTACAGAGGGGCAATAGGTCCATGGACTCCTCCCTGACGGCAGCAGTGTCCCTCCTCAAACGGTCCCTCACCCCTCCTGCCTCTGCTCCATCCACACTCCCCAGCACCTTACCCATCCCAGGCACACACACACTGGCACAGGCACACACCAGCACACACACATCCAGCACACTGACACACACGCCAATGACAAAACGCACACGCACGCACATTCAGGGGACTGAAGCCAGACTCACAGGGGATGGGGCCCTGGAACACACACACGCATCCACATGCACTGCGCAGTCCTCAGTTCCCTCTCCCTCCAAAGCACCCTCCCTTGCCTCACCTGCAACCCCAAAGTCACAGCAGCTCTTCCTCTGTGACCTCGGCCTCTTCCCCACCGATGAAGCTGCCCCAGCATCCCGGGGGAAGAGGAAGCCCACCCACACGGAGCAGAGTGCCCCTCGCCCCCGGACACCCTCCCCCAGGCGCAGACGGACTGAGGCCCCCACCCGCAAGTCCCCCCGGAGTGCTAAGAGCAAGACCCCGCCACCGCCCTGCAGCTCAGGCACAAGGTCTCCGTCCTCCATCCCTCAGGCCCCCACTGCACAGGTGCCCCCACCACACCCTGCCCCAGGTTCCCCCACCCACAGATATACCATCCCCAAGATGCTCCGGCCTTCTCCCCCTGCCACTTGCTCTCCCAGCACCACACCCCCCGCTGCGCTTGTCTGTGCCACTGATGTGGTGAGGGTGTCCTCCCCTCTGTCCAACCCACCTTGCCTGTTCCCCATTCTCCTCCCCTGGAGGTAGGCACTGCAGTGGAGTCCACTACCGCCCTGTCTGACTTGGGCACTGCAGTGGCGGACCTGTCCACCCCATCTGCAGGGTCCACTGCAGTTGTGCCGGCACCCACGACATCTGAGTCATGCCCCCCAGTTGTGCCGGCACACACCATGTCAGACACCTCCACTGCAGTTGTCAGTGGCTCTCCAGCACCCACCACCCCTTCCCTGACTCCCCCTGGTGAGCCCTGATCCTGTCCCTGCGGTGCCTGGCCTGCCCCCCGGTTGCCCCTCCTAGTGGATTGTCCCTGGTATTGTGCAGGCATGCGTAGGGTGACATCTGCCAGTGTCACCCTGTTTGAACTTTGACAATGGACTGGCCATTGGCCTTTGCTCTAATTTCTTCTGGACGTCGTTATCAAACAACACATATGCTGAATAAAGCAACTTTCTTTTCTCTAGTGCTCATGCTTCAGATGTACATGTTGTTGGTGCAGCTAACCATGCCCTTGCTGCAGTGATGGTGATATCTGGTCTCATGATTATGAAGTGTTACTGTGCAGGAACCCATGTGGTCCAGGGGGAATGTGTCCTATCATGTGGTGTATCCATGTCATCAATAGCAGCATCTGAGGGTGTCATGTGTTCAGTATTTGGCAATGGGTTTCCTACTTACATTGGCAATTTCATATCTGTGGCTTCCACCCCTGCACATCTGTTGTGCCTGCCATCGTTGCATTTGTCTACTTCCCTGACCGTGTTGCCATCTCCAGTGGACATGCAGGTTTGGGCATCAATGGGGAGGGACTCATCCGTGTAGTCAGTGCAACATTGCTATACAAGTGTGTTGGATCTGTGCTGATGATTCCGTTGGCACATCCATGACCAGGCTGATGTGATGGGAGCCCTCATTTGGTGCTAATTGTTGATTGTGTGACCAAGTGCTCAGCTGACATGATGGGGCCCTACTGAGGCAACATATGGCACAGCTTTCCTCACACAGGAGTGGAGTCCCCTCATGGCAGTGTGTACACGTGTGACATTGCCTGCGCCCAAGGTGTGTGTTGTATGTGCATGTCTGTGTGTTCACTTCCATTCATCTGCGCATGCTGTGATCCCTAGTGTTGTACCTGTTTGTGATGCTTGCTGACTTGAGCTATGTTCCCCCAAAGTCTTCTCCCTGTGTTCTCTGTGATGTGGGTGCATGGCACATTACTGGTCATCAGGGTGTCACCCATAGGTGTGTTTGCTGTCAGGGCAGAGTTTGTGTGCAGACGCAGATGGGTCACAGTCAGGTTTCCCTTTGGCACTTGTTGTTTGCCCCTGTCATGTGATTTCCAGTTTGTGTTATCTTTCAGTGATTGTGACACGTTGTGTGTGTGACTGCTGGCACTCCTTAGGGTCCGGGCTGCAATGTTGGTTGTTGTCTATGTGTGTTCTTTGTGGGTGACCTTGGCTTCTTCATTGGTGTGTGACTGTGGCTGGGATCCCATTGGTCGGTGTGGTATTGCCGTCATGTCCATGTACAGCGTAGTGTGCAGTGTGTCAGACATTCAGGAGTCTTGTTGAGTGTCCATGTGTGATGTGTTTCTACACCTTGGTTCCCACCCACCACCCTGGAATAGTCATGGGTGCATGTGCAATGTCACCAGTGCATGTGTACTTCACTGCTGCACATTGTTGGAGGTCGAGGGGTGTGGTCTTGAGTGTGTGCAGATGAGAGTTGTTGCCCGGCTAGGCCCCTGCCTCCATGTTGGCCTTGGCTTACTGGCCATGCTGATTGATTTGTGCTTGTGTAGGTGTGATGGTAGTTTGTTGCTCAGGACACCTGACTGTGGTTCACAGTGTGAACGACATTTAGCTTTGTCATCACAGTGGTATTTTTATTCAGCCCAGGGTCACCACATTGTGGGGGCCCTGGGGGTGGTGCTGTGGTGTGTCTGTGACTTGCTGTGTCAGTTGTTGTTCCTACGTGCCTGTGTGACATGTGTGTTTTGTGCTCCCTCTCACCTGTCAATGCCTGCTTGCCCACATAGGGGATTTGGATCCATGAGTTACCTTAGTGTGGCAGTGTATGCACATCTGTATGATTGGTATTCAGCTCTCCTCATGTGTTGTGTTGTTGCCTGGGGACACTGGCACCCCCACCCCTCACCTGCTGTGTATGATGACAGTGTTGGTCTGCCTGTTTGTGTTTGTGCATCTGCACCACTGCATTGGCATATCTTGGGTGTGCCATTGGCTGTATGTTGTTTGGTGTGTTTCCCCTGCTGTCCCTGGGACTCCTAGGTCATCGGTCAGCACAGTGATCATGGTTTGTGTGTCCCATTGCTGCCATGGTATGGTATCTGTTCACCTCACATCTGCTGTCTCCACAGGGTATCTGCATTTGTGTGCCCATTGGTGCAAATATGTGGTTCTGCATTCTGATGGTCACTTCTGTCATTGTGTCATTGATGACTGTTGACGGTCTCAGCCCCCATGGGTGTTGTTTGTCTGCACATGGCCAAAGGAATGTTTCATTTGCACTGCAGTATTTGGCTCCCCCAATTTATGTTGCAATGGGACACATACACTACTTTGCCACAGATGAGTTTTTGGTTCTGTGACCAGGAATGATCCATGCAGTTTGGCAGTTGCAGCTCTTTCTTTGTCAACAATTACCTTTTGGTCACTGTGATGATGAGGGTGTAGACCCCATTGCCACAATGGTCAAAATGTGCTTCAGCTATGGACCCCACACTTGCCTTTTGGTCACTGTGATGATGGGGGTTTAGTCCCCATTGCCACAATGGTCAAAATGTGCTTCAGCTATGGACCCCACACTTGCCTTTTGGTCACTGTGATGATGGGGGTTTAGACCCCATTGCCACAATGGTCAAAATGTGCTTCAGCTATGGACCCCACACTTACCTTGTGGTCACTGTGATGATGGGGGTTTAGGCCCCATTGCCACAATGGTCATGGGCTGCTTGCATTGTGGGTGCCACACACATATATGTGTGGCACATGTGCTAGGGGGTCACATTGTATGTTCAAAGTCATGTTCGGTGTTGTAGGCATTTGACACAGCCTGCTCACACGCTTGTCATGGTGGTGGGGGGATGTCTTAATCTTGCATTCCCTAGGTTGTGGTGTGCTTGTTGTGTCATGCATTGTCCATCCTATGAGTGGGGGTGGTAGTAGTGGTAGGCATCCAGCCCCCCTGGCTAAGGGTGGTAGTAGTGGTGGGCATCCTGCCCCCCTGGCTAAGGGTGGTAGTAGTGGTAGGCATCCTGCCCCCCTGGCTAAGGGTGGTAGTAGTGGTAGGCATCCTGCCCCCCTGGCTAAGGGTGGTAGTAGTGGTAGGCTTCCTGCCCCCCTGGCTAAGGGTGGTAGTAGTGGTAGGCATCCTGCCCCCCTGGCTAAGGGTGGTAGTAGTGGTGGGCATCCTGCCCCCCCTGGCTAAGGGTGGTAGTAGTGGTAGGCTTCCTGCCCCCCTGGCTAAGGGTGGTAGTAGTGGTGGGCATCCTGCCCCCCTGGCTAAGGGTGGTAGTAGTGGTGGGCATCCTGCCCCCCCTGGGTGAGGGTGGTAGTAGTGGTGGGCATCCTGCCCCCCTGGCTAAGGGTGGTAGTAGTGGTAGGCATCCTGCCACCCTGGCTAAGGGTGGTAGTAGTGGTAGGCATCCTGCCCCCCCTGGCTAAGGGTGGTAGTAGTGGTAGGCATCCTGCCCCCCTGGCTAAGGGTGGTAGTAGTGGTAGGCATCCTGCCCCCTGGCTAAGGGTGGTAGTAGTGGTAGGCTTCCTGCCCCCTGGCTAAGGGTGGTAGTAGTGGTAGGCATCCTGCCCCCTGGCTAAGGGTGGTAGTAGTGGTAGGCATCCTGCCCCCTGGCTAAGGGTGGTAGTAGTGGTAGGCTTCCTGCCCCCCTGGCTAAGGGTGGTAGTAGTGGTGGGCATCCTGCCCCCCCTGGGTGAGGGTGGTAGTAGTGGTGGGCATCCTGCCCCCCCTGGCTAAGGGTGGTAGTAGTGGTGGGCATCCTGCCCCCCCTGGGTGAGGGTGGTAGTAGTGGTGGGCATCCTGCCCCCCTGGCTAAGGGTGGTAGTAGTGGTAGGCATCCTGCCCCCCTGGCTAAGGGTGGTAGTAGTGGTAGGCATCCTGCCACCCTGGCTAAGGGTGGTAGTAGTGGTAGGCATCCTGCCCCCCTGGCTAAGGGTGGTAGTAGTGGTGGGCATCCTGCCCCCCTGGGTGAGGGTGGTAGTAGTGGTGGGCATCCTGCCCCCCTGGCTGAGGGTGGTAGTAGTGGTGGGCATCCTGCCCCCTGGCTAAGGGTGGTAGTAGTGGTGGGCATCCTGCCCCCCTGGGTGAGGGTGGTAGTAGTGGTAGGCATCCTGCCCCCCTGGCTAAGGGTGGTAGTAGTGGTAGGCATCCTGCCACCCTGGCTAAGGGTGGTAGTAGTGGTGGGCATCCTGCCCCCTGGCTAAGGGTGGTAGTAGTGGTGGGCATCCTGCCCCCCTGGGTGAGGGTGGTAGTAGTGGTGGGCATCCTGCCCCCTGGCTAAGGGTGGTAGTAGTGGTAGGCATCCTGCCACCCTGGCTAAGGGTGGTAGTAGTGGTAGGCATCCTGCCCCCTGGCTAAGGGTGGTAGTAGTGGTAGGCATCCTGCCCCCTGGCTAAGGGTGGTAGTAGTGGTAGGCTTCCTGCCCCCTGGCTAAGGGTGGTAGTAGTGGTAGGCATCCTGCCCCCTGGCTAAGGGTGGTAGTAGTGGTAGGCTTCCTGCCCCCTGGCTAAGGGTGGTAGTAGTGGTAGGCATCCTGCCACCCTGGCTAAGGGTGGTAGTAGTGGTAGGCATCCTGCCCCCCCTGGGTGAGGGTGGTAGTAGTGGTGGGCATCCTGCCCCCCCTGGGTGAGGGTGGTAGTAGTGGTAGGCTTCCTGCCCCCCTGGCTAAGGGTGGTAGTAGTGGTGGGCATCCTGCCCCCCTGGCTAAGGGTGGTAGTAGTGGTAGGCATCCTGCCACCCTGGCTAAGGGTGGTAGTAGTGGTAGGCATCCTGCCCCCCTGGCTAAGGGTGGTAGTAGTGGTAGGCATCCTGCCCTAGTGGTAGGCATCCTGCCCCCCTGGCTAAGGGTGGTAGTAGTGGTAGGCATCCTGCCCCCCTGGCTAAGGGTGGTAGTAGTGGTAGGCTTCCTGCCCCCTGGCTAAGGGTGGTAGTAGTGGTAGGCATCCTGCCCCCTGGCTAAGGGTGGTAGTAGTGGTAGGCATCCTGCCCCCTGGCTAAGGGTGGTAGTAGTGGTAGGCTTCCTGCCCCCTGGCTAAGGGTGGTAGTAGTGGTAGGCATCCTGCCACCCTGGCTAAGGGTGGTAGTAGTGGTAGGCATCCTGCCCCCTGGCTAAGGGTGGTAGTAGTGGTAGGCATCCAGCCCCCCTGGGTTGGGGTGGTGGCGCGCATTCAGGCCCCTGTGTGCATATGTGGCATTGGTGATGGGCATCCCGCCCCTATGGTGCTGCTGTTGCTGGTGTAAGTATATTCAGATTCCCAGTGTATGTGTGTGATGTGTCGTGTACGTGTTGTATGTGTTTTGTGGTTGGTGTCTGACTTACCTTCTGCGCCGTACGCGTCCGTGCCTGTTCCGGTAGTAGATGTAGAATATTGGTATGATCGGGACGAAGGGATTCATGGTTGGTTCGTGTCGTTCGTCCTTCTCGTTGCTTCGCGTCGTCCTCGCCGCTTGGCTTCGTCCTCGTCGCTTCGCTTCGTCCTCGTCGCTTCGCGTCGCCCTCGTCGGTGCCGTGTTCGTCTCGTAGCCGTGGATGGTGTTGTGGCGCGATTCGGAGCTTATGTGCGTCTCTCCCGGATGCTTTGACGTGCCGTGCGTAGCGACGGGTTCGGCGCGTACGGAAAGCGCATCGTACTTGTTCGGCCGGACGGGGCTGCATTTTCCCTTCCGTGCGACTCGATTCGGCGTTTCCGGATTCGCCTCGGTCGGAGAACAGGACCTGGTTTGGGTGAGTACGGCTCGGCCGGAATTTTTGCTGTTGTGCGCATCGTACTTGCTCGTTCGGTGTGCTGTACGGATCGGTCGGGAAACTGGCTTTCGCATGGCTTTTTTCCCGACCGAATAGTATTGGGTGCGCCTCCGACCGAGATCGGAATCGGCCCCAATGTATCTGTCTTATTTACTGGAATGAGTGTGTAATTTATTCTTGTATTTTTCGTACATGCATTTTAGCATTCTATTTTCTATTTATTTCCAGAGTGGAGATGGGCCCGCAGTTTTGCAGGTAATATTTCATAATTATAAATATGTTGCATTGTATTGTATGCATTTATATAGCGCTTACTACCCCTGACGAGGCATCAAAGCACTTTTTAGGAGAGTAGCATGCTACTCTGGAAGCCATAAAGGATTAGTGGTGAACTAGTACAGTGAAATATGAAATTAATTTGAGTGGTGGATATGTTAGTCTATTATTTGGATTGTGAAGGATAGTGGAGGGATAGAAAAGGGAAAAGGTTTGCATTTATATAGCACTTGTTACCCCTGATGAGGTGTTGAAGCACTTTTCAGCAAGTAGCTTGCTACGCTGGAACCAAAAAAGGATTAGTGGTAAATTTGTCTAGGGAAATATGAAATTAATTTGACTGGTGGACATGTTAGTCTGTTATTTGGATTAAAAAGGATAGTGGAGGGATTGAAGAGGGAAGGGTTTGCATTTATATAGTGTTTGCTACCCCTGATGAGGTGTTGAAACGCTTTTTGGCGGGTAGCACGCAACTCCAGGAACCCAAACAGGATTCGTGGGGAATTAGTAAAGGGAAATATGAAATTAATTTGACTGGTGGACATGTTAGTCTGTTATTTGCATTGAAAAGGAATAGTGGAGGGATAGAAGAGGGAAGGGTCTAGGAAGTTTTTTTTCTTTCTTTTTTTAAAAAGTTTTTATCAGCAGGAGGGGGTTTGAGATGAGTAAAGGGGAGATGGAGGGGGAAGAGTCAGAGGGAAGGGTTTAAAAAGGCTTGTTTGGAAGATCTGAATAGTAAAAGAGGTATGAGATGATGCAAGGAGGGGTAGAGGAGGGAAGAGTCTAGAAAGGGTTATTTTGGGGGTCAAGGTAGAGGTATGGGGTTTGGCATGAATGAGAGAGTGGAGGTAGAGGATATTTTGAGAGTGGTATAGGGTGAGTAATAGCTTAGTGCATTGGAAAGAGTAGTAGAATGAGATTTGAGATGAGTCAGAGAGTTGCGGTAGAGGTTATATTGAGAGCGGTATAGGGTGAGAAATAGGTTAGTGCATTGGAAAGTAGTGAATGATGTTTGAGATGAGTCAAAGTGGAGGTAGAGGTAGAGGATATATTGCGAGAGCTATAGGGTGAGATATAGGGTAGTGCGTTGGATATGCTGAATTGGAAGCAAAGCAATAAATACAAAGGGGGTCATTACGATGGCGGGTGGAAGCACAACCGCCGTGCTGGCGGATGCAAAAACCACCAGTTACCTCCGGCACGCAGCAGTCCACACGCCCGCCCAATTACGATGCGAAAAGTAGGCCAAACACCGCCGGCAAGCCAGCAACACCGTCCGCCATCAAAGTGCGTCCGTACACGTAGCGGCGCAGCACAATTGACACACACCGTCCGACAAAATCACGTCCCGCCCGGCGTATAAATTACGATGCCGCAAACAAACGGCTCCCACGGCTAAGAGACACCGTACGACAAACCGAAGCGGTAACACGGACGCCGAGCACGGACAACGAAGAAGCGGCTCCCCCGAGCATGAATCCAGCACTGCAGGCCCTCCCCATGCTCTTGCTGATGCACCACCAAGGACGCAACGTACCGCGGAGACGCAGGTAGGCACACACACAACAAGTGCACGCAAACAGCGCACACAGTGCAAGGGCGGAAAAAGCGGACAACCCCCACCCCCGCGTGTACACTACACATCCACCATTGCATCCACATATGACACACAGGCCAAATCGTAACATCGCGTAACACATGTGTACACACCACCTGGGACTAGGAACCAACGACCCCGTCACGGCCCCAAAGCGGCGATGACGCCGCCACACATGCGCACAACGCAGAGGCCAACCGCAGCGCCATGCATGCGTCGCACACAGACACAGGGACACAACCAAGCAGCACACACATCAGCCCCACCCCGAACGCACATGACACGTGACAGGCCTGCCACAGACATGTCCCCAACGCCCAATTCACGGACAACACCCAACGCCACACAACCGACGCACACATGTCAGTGAAGTCACGCAACAGCAGGACACACCCCAGTGTAACAAACATGGCGTAGCACACAACGGCGGCAACACCAACTAGGAGAAGCAGGGCCCCTTCGGGAAGAGGAACGCCAGTACCACACTGAAACACCCATACCACCCTGCACATATGAACAAGACATATAAAACGGAACACCAAAGAGCCCGGGGACCGACAACAGGTGGCCCAAGAATAACATTCACACACAAGGCCCAACGCAGAGCGGAAAGGCAGCCTGCCGCCCACACAAGGGAGAGCAGACAGCACTGAATGACCTTCCATTCCAACTCCGAAACCACAGCCCTACGAAAGAAGCCGGTGAATACAGCCATTGTCCAAGAAAAGACCAACACAGGCATGCCGAGGAGACCGACCACAGGGCAGATAGCGCATATCACAGAAGAACACAACGGACGGGAAAGAAAAAAGAAAACACTCCCCCATGTCGGCCACATGCAAGTTAATTGGAAGGAGTCACACATCACTGACCTTGAACTGTCTGAGAAGCATGTGGGATGAGGGCCCATGTCCTCCGCACAAGCCAACAGAACACAAGTCCTGTCTCCCTACGACTACACAGAGCTCACAGCAACCTCGGAGCGTGCACATTGCAGACTGCACACACAGCCGGAGCACGCCACCACAACGCACCGCTGCGAAATGGCAACCGCAACACACCTACCCAACTACGCCGGACAGGTCAAGCTGTACAAAACCAACCTGATACATATATTGGGATGCGATCTCCTGTCCCTGCTGAACGTAAGTTACCGACTGACTTACCGCATCACATTGTTCAGCTGCGTCATGCCCGTCTTCTACTGTCGGAGGTGTCCCTACCAGCATCCCGTGGAGATGTGCCTCTCCAACCCGGCATGTCTAAAGGCGGACCTGCTACCACTACTCCTCCCTCTGGACGCACACGACAGGGCCTGCTCTGCCTATGGGGGCATGGCGTATGTGGCCAACATCGCACCCGCACTGAAATGGGACCACTGTGCCTCCACACGACGGATCATCGAGAACAGCTACATCGAATGTCACCCAGCATGCCCCATCATGGTCCTCCAAGGGACAACTTACGAACAACACCTTGACAGCCACCATCCGCTACATTGGCTGGCAAACATGTACACCACCAATGACATGGAAGCCCTGCTGGACGGCATCGCATACCTGACAACCTGTAAATTCGTCGGACCACAACGCAGGTTCCCCGATTGACCTATGATGTCCAACCCCGCACCCATGCTTAGCTTCCACACGGACTGGCCAGTCACCACCACAACAGCCATACCAAACGACCGGCAACTGTAACCACACCATCAACGACATCGCCATGACATCGGATATGACCGGGACATGCACACTGTTCCCCATCACATCCAGGAACACCGCATGCATCGTGGGAGGCAGTGGCATGGGGTCTGTGTATCGCACCCACATGGACGGAACTGCACGAACAACCAGGACACAACATGGATCCAGCGCCCATGGACACACACACCGCTCAGTGGACATGAATAGGTCGCCTGGAGTCTGTGGGTGCTGCACCCCTCCCACCCCCGCCCCGGGAATCCCATACCAGGACCTTTGCATGGACGACAAGTGCATACAACAACAACACGACCCCAGTGACTGTGACATGTCCAGTAACCACCACATTGCAACAACAAGTGGCACGCCGCTGCATGCACGCAAGCACATGCCCTGATGTCATCACACATGCACACGTGCATGAGGAACAACCGCAGCAAACCTGTCACATGGAACTGAGATGGACTGTGCCCATGATGCCAAGCGGTCTGGTAGGCTACATGTATACCGTCTGTGTCAAAGTCCGCAGCTCCGCAGCTATACGTAAATGTACATTAGCACAGCCTTGGCCAAGCAGATGTAACTCTGAAGCCCACATCCCACATGCAACAGCCAATCACATGTAACCCCACACCCTATCCCATTTGCAATCATGCTCAGTATATCCTCAACATGTATTCCGCTGCCAGTAGTGTCCACTATACTGCATCACAGAGGACAGAAGACTCAATATAATGTTTGAAACCACAACTGTCTCCGCTGACTCATTTCACATGTACGAATGAGAGAGGATGAGAGTATGTGAAGTACACGGCAGTCGTGACATGACCATGTAGTCCACTGGTATTGGATGTCAACGCAAATGAGTAGCACAACTGTGGAAGACACACATGTGTCGTGTGAAGTCGTATGGACGCAGTGCTCAGGTGGGTGGGTGTGACGGGTAGATGCGCACATGCCAAGTTGGAGCACGCCGTGTTGGGAGGGGTCATGAACAGTACACCACCGCTTCCCTGGGCATTGTGAGAGGACACCTGTCGGGGGGAGTGAACACGTATGTGCACAGCAGCCGGGCACACGTACAAAGCGGTAGCAGGCGCACCTCAGCCCACCCTCTGTGGACAAGCTGGATCCTGTTATGCGCCCGCCATGCCCCTTGACAAGGCACACACAGCCCCAGTCGACCAGGTGTAACCCCAACATAGTCAATCCGCACAGGCGATACAGGGCACGGGATGGCAGTGGAGCATGGTGTGTGAGAGGTCTCCTCGCGCTCCTCCTGGTCATATCACGCAGGCAATAGAACCTCAACGTCTAGCATGGCACAAGTCAGATGGAAGTGTAGGGGGGACGCACCACAGCACGAGCAGCACTGACGTCACGGGAGGTGGCTCGCACCATCCCATCCATTGCCCATCATACCAACCACGCCACATGCCATTGCGACTAAGTGCAAGCGCGTGCGCCACCACCCCCGAGCCCTCCCCAGAGAGGCCAAAGAGTGAATGTGTGGGCCATCAGTCACAGACGGACGCGGCCTGGCCGCAAGGGCAGCCACAGCCACTGGGTGTCGCAGGTGGCGGATCCGGAAGGCGAAGACTGTGATGCATAGTCCATGCAGGCCGGGTCTCCATTTGGGGCACCACGCAGGTGGACGGCGTCCCGTAACACATCATACCCTGAGACAGCCCACTCGTGCAACTGGACCCACACATACACTCCTTGCCCTCTCTGGTGCGAGCTTGGGGCTGCCTGTGCAAGCGCTAGCCTCGCAGGTGCACATGCATATTGGGGGAGCGAGGGGAGGACATGAGGGCTGGGGCGAAGATGACTGTATCACTGTCAGTGAGTACAAGGGATGACCCAGATGTGGAAAGGAAGAGACGTGTCCCGTGTGTACTGCAACTAGTCGCCAATCCAACTACCCCCCATGTCCGGAATGTAAGCCCGCACCTAGGCCCGCCCATCCGCCACATCGAATATACCACCAGCACGACAACCTTCCCATTCGAAACACTGACTGGGGGTGGCGACCAGTGAACAATGATGTGTAGCCTACCCACGCGTACATGTGGGCCCTCCATGATCCATGTCACCTGCGGCAAAGTCATGACATGCGCAATGAGGGAAGTGAGGAGAGCTGTCCGCCCCACGCACAGAAGGTGCATCAGCTCCACAGACCCAGCAGCGAGTCCAGCAGGGGTCACATGTGCAGGGGCAGCTGTGCCTGGTGTGAAGGCACATGCATATAGACAGCACATCGACCAATGTGTAGTCTGCCCACATCTACAGTCCATCATCATGCGGACATAGGAATTGAACACAGGGCAACACATCTTAGTGGGTGCACCCACCGTGACCAACAATGCGCAATCATCGACGTACCCGCCCTGTGCATGGCCCCCCACCCAACGGAGGCACATCCAGTGCCACCATCCCACACACACAAGCCTTCCACGGAACATGCTGTGTCCAATGGTCAGTACAGAGTCAGCGCCCATCTGGTGGATCCTGAACAGGAGACACATGCACACACATGCCAGCTCCCACTATGTACGTCTGCCACCTGGCACGTGCAATGTAACCTCTCACCTGTGACGTGTGACTGCAAGCACACAGCCGTCTTGGCATGGGGCTGTCAATGTGGACACCTGTCAATGTTTCGGGAGGTGTGATCCGTACAGTGCTGTACATAGGGTGCAGTGCTGACACCTACTACTGTCTCATATCCCCTCGTGCCACAGGTCCCACTTGTTTTGGCCGCTCAGCCTGTGCCCACATCGTCGTCGTCGTGTGCCATACTCATCCAGCCTCGGAAGCAGTTCCATGCTCAGCAGACATTCATGTTGCCGTGGCGTTGCCGCTTGACGAATATGCAGTCAGTCCCCATCAGCACGCCCCGCAAGTCATTGGGGCCTAGATCCCCATGTGCATGCACATGGCAGTGGTTTGTATCACTAGCCATTGCCATTGTTGGGAGACCTGTGTAAGTGTATTGTGGCCGTGCCGTCCCAGCTTGACAGCTGGGCTGTGGCTCATGTGCTTGCTCAGTCATGTCAGTGATGTGTATGCGAAATTGCTATGTGTTGTGTTGCTTTGACATGTGTCCACTGCCATTTTCCCTAGGCGGAGACCGAACATTGACCGCCCATACCAATTGCTGGCGGACATGGACGATACAGAGGTCATTAGGAAGTTTCGGCTGGACAGGCCAACCCTGCATCGACTGTGTGCCATGTTGGAACCCCATCTCCGTCCCCGCAGGGTGTATCCGACAGCTGTCACCCCCACGGCTAAGGTGATGGCCGCCATGCATTTCTTCGCCACTGGGTCATTCCAGCACACAGTGGGCAGTGGAGGAGGGATGTCCCAGCCCATGTTCAGCAAGGTGCTGAGGGATGTACTGGCAGCCATGATGCTGTACCGAAACAGGTACATCCGCTTCCCCAGGGCTCGTGAATTGGCGGCAGTGAAGGGTGCATTCTATGCCCTTGGCAGAATCCCACACGTCGTTGGAGCCATTGACTGCACACATGTTGGCCTTGTTCCACCACAGGCCACTGAGCACCTGTACCGCAACAGGAAGCACACGCACTCCCTGAATGTGCAAGTGGTGTGCCTTGCGGACATGGTGATCACCCACGTGTGTGCAAAGTTCCCAGGCTCGGCCCATGACGCACACATAATGCGCAACAGCATCTTGCCACGACTGATGTCCAATCTGCAACAGGATCGTGGCTGTATTGTCGGTGAGTATGTGGAGTGGTGTAGCGTGCTGGTTGTGCGATGCTGTCCCCTGTCCAGTTGGAATAGCAACGGTTCTCTGTGTCCCTCACACCCAGGTGACTCTGCGTACCCGAATGGGGCATGGCTGCTCAGTCCATTGAGGAATCCTCGCACCCCAGCAGACGATCGCTACAATGAGGCACATGGGAGGACCAGACGTGTGGTCGAGCGTACCTTTGGCCTCCTCAAGTCCAGGTTCAGGTGCCTGGACCGCACCGGGGGTGCGCTGGCGTACTCCCCACAGAAGGTGTGCCAGATAGTGGTGGCGTGCTGCATGCTGCACAATCTGGCCATTCGGAAGCAGATCCCCCTCATCGTGGATGACGGAGATCAACCAGGGCCCCAGCCCGCAGACCAGGACAGCTCGAGTGAGGAGGACAGCGGAGAGGAGGAAGCTGGTAATGTGCGGCAGCAGCTCATCGCCCGCTACTTCACTTGACGGTGAGTGTCCATGTACGACGGCTGATGTGGCTGTATCTGTGCAGGTGTGTGTGTGCTGTGTCAGGGTGGCCGTTTGTTCACTGCGTGCTGTGTGTCAGCGCTCCATGGCCAGGGGTAGTATGCCACTGTTGGTGGCAGTGGCATTGTGCCCTATTGCTCTGTGCGATGTGTGTACATTGCTTGTAGTTGTTGACATGTACTGTGTGATGGGTGTGTGACACACTCATTGAATGTGCTCCTGTTCTGTCTCCCACCCCTAGGTCCCTACAGGCCCTCCGGTTCCATTGCCATGCCACGCATCAGGTGCCTTTCCGCCCAAGGTGGCCGTTGTATTCCGTACAAATAAAACACAGGGCACAAACAGCAGTTTGTGTAAGAGGTGCATTTATTTCAAACTGTGACATGTGATTGTGTGTAAGGTGATGACAAAAGTGGTGCGTGCAGTGACAATGAGCTGTCGGTCATGGCTGCGTGATGTTCAGGGTGTACCCACTGGTTCTATGTCCATGGTCCAACAGACACATGCCATCCAGATGGCTGTGTGGAGTGGGATCGTAGTCCAAGTCAATGCAGTGGGTGGTCAAGGAAGGCTGGCTGGCTGCCTCACTTGCGTCTGGAGCGTGCGAAGTCCTCCCGTGAGATCTGTTTCCACTTCGGACGGCCCCTTCCACGTTTGCGAGGGGGGGTGCCTGCTTGCGACCTGCTGGTGGTTGAGGTGTGCTCACTGGCTGTGGGCGCAGGGGAACTGGACACAGCTGCACGACCCTGCGCCCCGGCAGGTGGTGGCGGTGGTGGAGCTGCTGTCCCTGGCTGTGACCTCACCACCAGCTGGCCCATGAGGTCCACGAGTTGGCCCATACGGGCGTCCATGGACCTCAGCACCCCCAGCACCTCCCGCGTGTCTGAAGCAGACCTGGCCCATTGTCCTTGGGCCTCTTCATAGGCCCCAAGGACTCTGGCCATTTGAGGCAGGGCATGGCTCCCAGGGGAGACTTGCGTTTCCCTGACCCTGCTCCTCCTACCGGTACTGCTGCCACCGGCCTGCCCACTAGCCACATTGCTCACCACGGTCCTCGCTGTGGCTCCCAGGGTGGATCCAGTCGGCCGGGCCACCACCTGCGCTGGGGCTGGTGCCAGCGAAGACGTGGTGGTGGTGGCGGCGGTGGTGGTCGGTGCGGCGATGGTGGCGGTTGCGGCAGTGGTAGTGGCCGCAATGACCGTGGGTGTGGCCGCAATGACCGTGGGTGTGGCCGCAATGTCCGTGGGTGTGGCCGCAACGACAGTGGCAGCAGGGGGCTGGGAATGTTCAGCAGCCCAGGATGATGGGTTGGTGGGTAGGAGGGGTCCTGGGGAGCGGCTGGGCCCTGCCACACCAGATGGGCCTGCTTGGTGGTCCGTGTCCGAAGAGGAGGACAGATCCTCCACATCCGTGTGTCCTCGTTGGGGGCTTGTAGGCTGGCTGTGCTGGCTGCTGTCTCCATCCCCAGCATCCAGCAGTTCGTCACCTGTGGAGAGAATGAGATTTGTTATTGTGTTGCACCTGGCGAAGTATGGATTTGTCGTCTGACATTAACAGTTCGTGCAATCTCGTACATGGGTTTCCCGGAGGCGTGTGTGTGGCTGTACCATTTGTAGTTGTGTGTGCTTGGCAATGGGACTGTGTGCTGTGCACATGTGGCATGGGACGGATTGGCCATGCCGATGGGTGTGTTGCTGTGCCCCTACTTATTGTGACTCTGGTGTATGCGGGCTCCTGGCCCATCCTGGGTCTGGTTTGTACTTTGCTTTTGGTGTTCAAA
This sequence comes from Calotriton arnoldi, assembly GCA_963921515.1. Taxonomy (NCBI): domain Eukaryota; kingdom Metazoa; phylum Chordata; class Amphibia; order Caudata; family Salamandridae; genus Calotriton; species Calotriton arnoldi. The sequence goes on from CAWUFW010012408.1 coordinate 237,822, forward strand.
TGGGACGCTTAGGAACGCATATGGCAACATGGGGGCCATGCCCCAGATTCGCATTTGGGAGGGAATATGCTTTTGGGGTACATGCTGTGAGCCATGGGTGCCGAACGTGACATGTGTTGTGGCAGCATGACAGTGCATGGTCTGAGGTGTGTGCATGTCTGACATGGCCTGCATATTTGCTGTCTGTTGTGATTACTGGACATGGCATTGGACGCATCGTTATGAGTGAGTGATTGTTGTGTGCCAGCCAACGTATTGCAGTTGTCCCATCTCCTTGGTGTGCGTGCTGCCCTGTGCCATGTGCATCACTGCAGTGCTCGGGGGGTGTGGCCCATGTTGTGTGTTGTTGCTCACAGTGTGGCGTGCGCTTCATTGACTTCTGGCACATGGTTGGTCATGGGCATGTATCTTAGCGTGACTGCTGTATGTGTGGCAGCTGTGCGGATGACATGCCTTTCATGAGACTGGGGCTGACGGATGGGATGGATGGTATGTTGTATGTGCATGGTGTGTCTGTGTGTTTGATGGGTTCAGTGGTGTTCGTGTGCATTTATGTTGTTCCGCTCTGTTGCGTCTAGTGTTGTTTGTCTTACATAGGCGTAGTTGTGGGGTGTGTGGTTGACAGGCAGTAGGGGCTACATGAACAGGACTTCAATGGTGTTTCGGTTGTGTGTGATGGGTTGCACAGTGGCTGCCGTGTGGTACTATATTCAGTGTGGCTTGTGCATGCAGACGTGGCTCCTTGGGTGTTGCTGTGTCTGTGATGGGTCATGTGAGGTGTGAGTCTGTGGTTCATGTCCGTGTGCACATTGTTCACTTGTTCGTGACGGTGGGCGGTGCTGCGTGTTCGTCTGCTACGTGACATGTCCCATGTGTTGGTCGTGTTACGGTCCTCATGCCTCCAGTAATCCAGCCCTGTCCAATTTCCCACCTGCAGGTTGTTCGGGCGTGCACTGTACTGGATGCCACATGGTTCTAAGCGGGGGTGCTCCATGTTGCAGGTCTGTGGGGGTGGGGGGTGTTGTGGGTCGTGGTGGTGGCTGGACACCCACTGACACCGATTGTTGTGGACCGTGATGTCTACCTTTCGGCTGTCGGTGTGCACTGCGGTGGCTGACACGTGGCTGTGGGGTGTGGGGGATGCTCCTCCTTGCTGTGCTGTGGGACTAGGGGCCTGGTGTGTGTTGTACTTGGGCTGTCCACCCTCCCACCCACTGCATTTTGTGTTCCTGCCACTTACCTGTTACTTGTCGGTTAGTGCAGCTATGGCGGACACATGGGTGTGGTGGGTGCTCGTTGTGGTGCTTCTGGCATACTCGGGGACCTGTTGGTGGTTACGTGGCTGGCTGAGTGTACACATGTCCCCACGTATCTTACAGTTGTTCGGTTTGGGCTGTGTGTGGTGGTGTCTGTTGCATGTGTGTGTGATGTGTTGTGTATTGTGTGCTGGACATGGGGGTGTTTGTCCCTGGGAGCTGTGGCATGGTGGTAGTGCATGTGAGTACATAGCGGTGTGCTGGTATACATTAGTTTGTACTTACCAGCCTCCACTCCCCCTGCTAATCCGGCGAGGATCTCCGGATGTATGATGACTCGCACCTTCTCCTCCCACGCTTTGAAGGTCTTAAAGAGCGCGGGATTCCCTCCGCCAGTGACGGCTGCCAGCTCTCTGTTCTTGCTCGCCTTCTTCTTGACCAGGCTCTTGACGTCATTCCACCGTTTGTTGATTTCAACTCTGTTCCTGGGCAGGGTCCCGACTGCATTGACCTGGTCTACGATCCGGTTCCACATTCTCTTTCTGGTGGCTAGTGGTGTGTGCTGGACCAGGTTCCCATAGATTTGTGGGTGCACCTTGATGATCTCGTCGACCATGACCGTCAGCTCAATGGGCGTGAACTTGGGCATTCTTTGTGGTGCCATGGTGTTTGTGGTGCTGGTGCGGTGTGTGTTGTGTAATGTGCAGGGGGTTTGTGGTGCCGGTGTTTGGTGGTGGTGGTGGTGGTGGTGGTTGTGATGTGTGCGTTTCTGTGGTGTGCTGCTGTCCTTGCTATGTTACTGTGTCCTCTCCTCTCCTCTCTAGTTTGCAATGTTGCAAGGGGTTGTGGTCTGTGGGAGTGCTGCTTTTGTACTTACCTATGTGGGTGTGTCCTCATGGTCTGTTGTTTTCAGGTGTGTTGTGTCTGGGGTTCTGGCCTTTGTAGTTTTTGTTTGTCCAGGGGGGTGTTTTCGGGATGTGTACTGTGCTTGTGTATTTGTGCGTGCCTTGCTGTGTGGACTTGTTGGCCATGTTGTGTGCGATTGGTTTTGTCAGCGGATGGTTTCTGTGCAGGGACGTGGGCGCCATGGCTTCTGCCGTGTCGATTCTCATCGGCGTTGTTTGCGCTGGCGGGCGGTATATTTGTAGTTTTCCCGCGCTCATGGCGGTGCGATCGTAATCTCACGTGCGGTGTGTCGGCCGTGAGGGCGGGCGGTTTTGTGTTGTCGTGCGTGTTTCCGTCCGTGGCGGGCGGTTTGACTCCGACTCGGACGATGGCGGGCGGTATCTTGTGTGATTTTTCCGCCGATGGCGGTTTTCGGTTTGTGTAATCGTAATGGCGTGGTCGGTGTTCAGACGGTGTGTGCGGGCGGATTTTTGCCGCTTCTATGCCTGGCGGATTTTTTTACGCCGGGTATCGTAATGGGCCCTAAAGATACATAAGTACGTGGAAGGTATATATATGCATAATGAAGGTAATATATGTAGATTAATGTTGCATTTAATAAACTCAGACTTTCAAGTGTTGTAGTACTTTAAAATAATGTATTTGTTTTTATTTTTTGTAATTCAATAGTGAAGCAATTGTAGATAAATAGTTATGATAAAAGATTTACTTATCTATGCAGCCACTTATATACATGTCAAACATAGACTAATGTAACTATAAGTAATATGTATATTTTTTAAGCAGAACTAATGAATATCTATATCTTTAAAAACATATTTACTATACACATTTATAAAAAGCAATACACATATGTAGGTACACATCTATAGTCCAAATAAATGCTTATATACAGAGGGATATGCTGTATATTTATGTCTGAGTACGGTGGGTATGTGGGGAAGAGCCAATTCTTGAGTAGTCTTCTGAAGATATCCATGGATCTTATGTTCGGGGTTAAATGTTCCATAATTTGACTGCTTGAACAGAGAAGGATCTGTGCCATCCATGTGTTTTTTCTTATATGGTCCGATTTTGAGGCAAGGTGCCACTCTAGAGTGGAGAGGTTCCTTTGTTGAATGTATTTTGTGATTTTATTCCTGATGAAGAGCGGTCCTGTTTCATGTATCGCTTTGTGGGTGATACAAAGCAGCTTGAATGTGGATCTTCTGGCAACCGGTAAACAATGTAGGGCTTTCAAGGCAAGGGAGATGTGGGCTTGTAGCTTTATTTGTAAGAGTAGTCTGGCAGCAGAGTTCTGAATCCGTTGTAGGCTTTTCATAATTGGTAAAGGTGATCTGCGGTAGAGGCTATTGGCATAATTGTGTTTGGACAGAACAAGATAGATGGTAGCCTGGATCTTGTGTGGAAATCCCAGGTGGGGGAAGATGCGTTGTAGAGTTTTTATAGTAACAAAGCTTGATCTTGCTAGTTTGTCCACTTTGGCATTTATTGATAGCTTGGAGTCCATGGTAATTTAGAGGTTTCTTACTTCCTTAGATACTTTAGGCGGTGTTCCCAGATCATTAGGCCATGTGACGAGTGGGTCATAATTTTTCCAATCGCCACACGTGAGTATTTCCGTTTTGAAAGCATTCAATTTGAGATAGCTCCATGTCATCCATTGAGCCACAGCTCTGAGACAACTGAAAATTGGTGAGTTTCCAATGTCTATGGGGCATTCCAGTTGAAGGAGTATTTGTGTGTCATCTGCATAGTTATAGCATGTGAGGTGAAATTGATTGATCAGTGCAGGTAATGACTTCATGTATTTTTTTAATGTTGAAATGCATGGATGAGATGATAGACCCTTGAGGGACCTCTGCTTTTGTGAAGTATGGTTTGGAATAGAAAGGGGGGTCGTACAGATGACATTAGTTCTGTTGTAAAGGTAGGATATGATCCAGTCTAGAGCAGTTACCCCTATGCCGGCTTCGTAGAGTCTTTGTATCAGAGTGTCATGGTCAACCGTGTCAAAGGCAGCTGAGACGTCCAAGAGAAGTAGCTCAGCAACCCTGTTGCGGTCAACTGTGTTCTTAAGGTCTTCCCAGATGGCAATGAGGGCAGATTCTGTGCCTCTTCCTGGACAGAATCCCGTTTGGAAGTCTAAAAATATAGCATTATCTTCAATGAATTGTGACATCTGGGAGAATGCTGCTCTTTCTATCAGTTTGCCCAGGAAAGGTCCATTTGTAATCGGTCTGTAGTTGATGGGGTTCAGTGGGTCCAGGTTTGTTTTCTTTAGTAATGGGCGTATGTATGACTTTTTTTTAGTTCTTCTGGAAATATTCCTGTAGTTATGGAATTTTTGATGATTCTTCTTACTGGTGTGGCAGCAGAGATTGTTAGAAGAATTCTCTTGAAGGTTTGTGGTGGACACGGGTCAGAAGGGCTGCCGGCAGGCCTGCTTGCTTTGACCAGGTCCTGAATTCTTCGTGTGAATTTTGTTGGAAGGAATGAAGAGGCTGGGTTAGAGTATTCTTGGATTGTTGTTTCGGAAAAGAGTTGGTACTGGTGCTTTTTCTTTGTTTTAAATATGAGTCCAATGTGTCTGCTTTGGCCGTGTAATGATTTGCCAGTTTGTCTGTGAAATCTTGAGTAATGGTATGAGCTCCTTCGAGGCAATTTGATTTACAAACTTCAATGAGATTTTTATAGAATTGTTTATTTGCACATTTAGCATATTGAATTCTGTCTGAATAGTACCTTTTCTTAGCTTTTTTGATAGCTGACTTGTATAATCTGTTAAGTTTCTGTAGGCGAAGTTTGTCTTGATTGGTGTTTGTTTTGAGCCAGGCACGTTGCAGCTTTCTAATTTGTTTTATCTCTTTTATCTCAGTATTTCTCCAAGGCGGTTTTCTTTTGTTCTGTTGTGTAGTTTTTAGTGGCATTAGGATATCAAAAGCTTCCTGTAGCCACTCATATTTCTTTAACAGAATTTATTGTGTATAGATCTGTACTGGATGTTAGCTGTGTTTCTAAGTGTTCCAAATTAAGGGCATCATTACAATGGCGGGCGGACAAAGTCCGCCCGCCACCGCAACGGCAAACTGGACCGCCCGCAAGAGGTGCAGCGGTCCCGCCATGTCAATTAGGATGCCACCGCCATGGTGGCGGTGGCATCCCGCATCATTTACATTGCGGCGGGCGGTGCTGTGAGCAGCACCCGCCGCAATGTAAATAAAGCATGTTGTGCATTGGCATGCACAACGTGACAGGCACCGCGCGGTACCTGCCACCCTGTGCATGTCAATGTAGGGGGGTACCATAGGTATCCCCCAAGTGCACCCCCCACCCCCTCGGGGGCCCGCAACGGGCCCCCATTACCAAAGACCGTATGCCTTTCCATGGCGGCAACGCCGCCATGGAAAGGCACATCTCCGCCTGCATCACAATATGGATGGCGGTGTCTTGCAGACACCGCCACCATATTGTGCACGTTTTCCGCCCAGTCGACGAGTCGACCGGCGGAAAAGCGGCGGACGGTCTTCCCGTCCGCCGCGGACCCCCCAGCCATCCTAATATGGCGGGGGGTCACTGAGGCATGGATACTTAAACAACTCACTCTCCTAGATAAAAGGTGAGTGTTACAATCCCTTTCCAAACACAGCTTAAACAACTAACAGCAGATTACTTCAGTCTCAAAGCACACTCTGCTCTGTCTCTGAGGTATAATATGTCTGTTTCTTGGGGGGGGGTGTTTAATCTGGTTTCACTCACTTGCTACGACAGAAAGGGAGCTGGGGGTGGATTGCTTAACACACAGGTCTGAGCACAGATTAAGGGAGAAACTAGGAGGAAAAATTAGGTAGTCACAGACAATTGTAAAACAACAGATTTTGACCTGCAAAGCCCACAATGCAACAGGTAAAATGAGGCAGTCACGGGCAGGTAAAAACTTCAATTTTTAAACTGTAACAACTACAAACAAAACAGGTGAAAATGATGCAGCTACGAGCAGGTAAAAACTTCCATTTTGAACTTGTAACAAACAAAACAGGTGAAAATGATGCAGTCACGGGTAGAGGAAAATCACTCTTAAATTTCAGGACAGAGACAGCACAAAGACTGTCTTCTTACCACCTCCTGGTCCTTGGTTCACTGCAATCTTGGGCACAAGGAAGCTGCAGCTCACAAAATGGAGGTGAATTTTTGGGGTTCACCCAAAAAACCCTTAAGGGGCCTGGGCAGGTGTGAGAGGAGGGCTCAGGGTTGCTTGGGAGCTAGGGAGCCAATCAGTAAGCTTGGGCTGCTGGGCAGGGGACTGGAAGCTACTCCTCAATTCAGAACCTCCTAGGAGACAGACAGGCTCAATCCACACTCTGGAGTTCTGCAGGTAAGGGCCTAAACTTTGCCCTCTAACAATACTGCTTTTCCAACACTTAACTCACTCTCCTAGCCAAATAACGAGTGTTACAATCCCTTTCCAAACACAGCTTAAACAACTAACAGCAGATTACTGCAGTCTCAAAGCACACTCTGCTCTGTCTCTGAGGTATAATATGTATGTTTCTTGGGGGGGGGGGGTTTAATCTGGTTTCGCTCACTTGCTAAAACAAAAAGGGAGCTAGGGGTGGATTATTTAACACACAGGTCTGAGCACACAGTAAGGGAGAAACTAGGAGGGAACATCAGGTAGTTGCAGGCAATTGCAAAAAAACATTTTGGACTACAAAGCCCACAATGAAACAAGTAAATTGAGGCAGTCAGGGCAGGTAAAAACGGCAATTTTTAAACTGTAACAACCACAAACAAAAAAGGTGAAAATTATGCAGTAGGAAAGTAAAAACTTCAATTTTTAAACTGTAACATTAAGCTCTGACCGCAGGACTTCCTGAAATGGGTGGGATTTCTCAGTTGTATTTCCTTCAGTAATATATAAATCATTTATTAGCATGCAGGAGCCACCATTGCTGTGAGACAGAAGAGACATATGTTTCAGCAGTCAAAAAATAGCTAGTTCCCGCTCCAGTTTTAAAGAGATATGACATAGGTGTGCAAAGTATGGTTTAGGATCAGTGTTAAGCTCGAGAAGCGTATGTGGCCTTCTTTTTTGCAAACAGTGTTTTGACAGGACCCGAGAGGACATTTTCCTATTTTGAAAAGCAAGTCCCAAGCTATTTTCTGGGCAGCTCTGAAATTTAAATCATTTCTGTGAGGAAGTATATTTATGATTTGCACACATAATAACCGCTAAAAATGACTGTCATGGGTAAAGGTCTAGATGCATTTTCTATAGGCATCACTAGATGGGTGTAGCCAGGGCTTTAAGTGGGCCAGGTCCTGCTGGTGCTCAGCACCGGCATTTCTAAAAAGCAGGTGCTGAGACGACTCTCCATTTTTGCCCTCACCCTCAGTGTGAAAAATAAATCTCAACTCTGCAGCAGTACCATCTTTTACTGCCTTTGATGGAACTTCAAAGAGGCTCGTTACAGTCCTTTCAGTCTCATCATTTCAGAACGGAAGCATTTTCAGTATTCTATACAACAAGGCCATAATTGTTGCTTATTTATCTTATGCAACTAACAACCATTGACAAAGCCAATAGTCTTGGCTTGTTGTAGGTGTAATGTTACTTGTTGTATTATATATGTGGAGGCAAAGACAGAAGCAGCAAAATACCAGTCGGGCGGCACACTATGCTAAGCACAGATTTTTAGCTTACAGTTTTTAAGCCACACCCTTAATTATATCGGCCACGCCCGTTTGAGAGACCCCCCAGTTTTTTCATCCCACTTAAAGCCTTGGGTGTAGCAAATGCAGGCATTGGATTATAAATTGGTTCATACTGCACTCGCAAATCAGATTTACATGAGCAGTTCGCTGGGGTCACAACTGCAAGTGATTTAAAGAAGGTGGCGTTTGCAATGGAAAATCCTCGAATCCACACGCCCCAAGGAATATTACCCCATGATTGCAAAATATTTAGCAGAAGTAAATCATATGGAAGGGGTGGCAAGTGGCAGTTTGAATGCGTGGTTAGCCTAGACCTTTTGTGAACGGTCACAAACTTTTGAGTTAGTGAACTTTTTCAAATGTCTGACACCATACAACCCTGAAAATGGTCAAAGATGTCAAGGGCAGGAGTAAATTCCTTTCCAAGTTGAAAGGGAGAGAAAAGTGTGTCAAACTTCAAGTGGTGTAGGGGAAGGGTTTTTTCCACAGGGTAAAATATTTTCCCCATGGAGAAAAAAATTAAAACAAAAACGTGCCGTTGTACACAGATGCAGGGCTTACTTTAACCAAAGTAGAATTATACTAAACATAGAATTCAGCAATGGTGAGATTCCAGCATAACAAACAAGCATCGGCAAGGCAAAGCCAAAAGGTCTGGTGTTGGCTTCCAGCCATGTGGCTTTGTCAGTTTTTCTTTTGTTTTTATGTGATTTTTTAAAAACTTTATTGCTAGAGAAACTGCTGGTCTCCTACAAACATGAAAAAAATATTAGCAGAGAGCAAAAAGATTTTTTGGTCTCAAAAACACAAATTGCTGATGTTGTCCCTTGCACCGAAGGGAACTAATTAGGGCCCGATTCAGACTGCATTTTGTAGTACGTTTTGTACTACTACAAAACTTACTACAAAGTGCTATTCACACACTGCACTTCTGTAGTAACTTTGGGGCGTATTTGTCCTGGTTTTGCATCACCCTTGCGCCACGCAAGGGTGATCTAAATCCTAGTATGATATTTGCCAAGCCACTCAAGGCCACCTTGCGTGGTCCTGCGTGGCTTGTTAAATGTGGAGTAACACAAGGCAGCGCAAGTCGCTCACCTGTGGATTTTGGCGCATTCCCAGATTTACCACTAGTGGCCAGGTAGACCTGGGAATATGTCAAAATGCTACACCTCCCCAGTTGAAGCATAACAAGGAGAAATATTCTTATTTTTCCTTGTTTTTTCCTCTTTCTACGTGTGCTGAATTCTGCAGCACGCATAGAAACGCACCAAAGATTGAGTAAACGCACCAAAGGATTGTTTTGTGCAGAAAGGTGTCCCTTTCTGTACAGAAACAATCCTGCTTACAACTCAGGCACCCTTGCGCCATGGTGCAAGGGTGCCTGCGTTGGTGCTATGCATCGGTTTGTGCACCTGCACAAACAGAGAGGAGGAATGTGCCGCATAATGTTAGATACGGTGCATTCCTGCCCTCTTCCTTTCACACAGAGCAGCGCAGCAAGGTGGCTTGCTGCGTTGCGTTGCGTTGCATGAATATTTGATAAATATACCCCTAACTCCTTTGAGTAAGATTATTAATTTTTGGCATTCACATATTGCACTTTTGTAGTAACTTACATTTTTATAGGGGAGGGTGTTGCAGTACCAGTGGTGTAGTGCTAGACTTGCTTCAAAAGACTAAGTTACTGCAAAAGTGTAAATTACTACAAAAAAGCAGTTTGTGAATACCGAAAAGTAGTAAACTTAGTAAAAAGTGTCAACGTACTCAAAAGAGTAAGTTACCTTTGCGCACAAGAACCTATGTGTGCAGATGTGCTTATTGTGAAAGAGAAGAATGCCGTATCTGTCAGGGAAATTAGCCAATGGCTGAAGTACACTGACCCGTTACCCATGCTGTAGGGAGCAGAAGAAAAAAGTGAATGACAAAACAATAGATCAGTGGGTGGAAAAGGCTGCCTGAAACCCCTATAAGTAAGGAAAAAATGTATATATATATATTATATATGTATATATATATATGTATATATTCACTGAACAAAACAAAGGTTAAAGTAACGTTACAGTTAGGTGAATTTCTCAGTGACAACATTAGCGTTTTGAAGTAAAAAAAAAACACATAAATTCACCAGGTATATTTAGCAGCACTAACTATAACTTGTGCCCCCACCATGCACTGCTTATGACCTCACATATGACATCACTCATGACATGTTCTATGACATCACTTGTGACATCACTGATGACATCTCAAATGACATCATTGATGACATCACTGAAATTCTAAGTTTTTTTTAATCGAAAACTCATATTTTTATAACACCTAACTATAATGTTACTTTAACCTTTGGTTTTATCAGTGAATTTCTAGGTTTTTTTTTTACATAAAGTAATATTTTATTACCATACGTAGAGCCAAACCCCTGCCGGTCTGTGTAGTAGGGTATTTGGATGGACTGGCCTCCTCTGTCAGACCTCTCTCTCAGATGACGGTTTTGTGCAGTATGATGTGTACATGGACTGGCCTTGTCTGTCAGACCTCTCTCTCAGATGACAGGTGTGTGTAGTAGGATGCGTACATGGACTGGCCTCTTCTGGCAGACCTCTCTCTCAGATGACGGTTTTGTGCAGTATGATGTGTACATGGACTGGCCTTGTCTGTCAGACCTCTCTCTCAGATGACGGTTTTGTGCAGTATGATGTGTACATGGACTGGCCTTGTCTGTCAGACCTCTCTCTCAGATGACGGTTTTGTGTAGTAGAATGTGTACATGGACTGGCCTCTTCTGTCAGACCTCTCTCTCAGATGACGGTTTTGTGCAGTATGATGTGTACATGGACTGGCCTTGTCTGTCAGACCTCTCTCTCAGATGACAGGTGTGTGTAGTAGGATGCGTACATGGACTGGCCTCTACTTTGAGACCTCTCTCTCGGATGACAGGTTTGTGTAGTAGAATGTGTACATGGACTGACCTCCTCTGTCAGACCTCTCTCTCAGATGACGGTTTTGTGCAGTATGATGTGTACATGGACTGGCGTTGTCTGTCAGACCTCTCTCTCAGATGACAGGTGTGTGTAGTAGGATGCGTACATGGACTGGCCTCTTCTGTCAGACCTCTCTCTCAGATGACGGTTTTGTGTAGTAGAATGTGTACATGGACTGGCCTCTTCTGTCAGACCTCTCTCTCAGATGACGGTTTTGTGCAGTATGATGTGTACATGGACTGGCCTTGTCTGTCAGACTCTCTCTCAGATGACAGGTGTGTGTAGTAGGATGCGTACATGGACTGGCCTCTTCTGTCAGACCTCTCTCTCAGATGACGGTTTTGTGTAGTAGAATGTGTACATGGACTGGCCTCTTCTGTCAGACCTCTCTCTCAGATGACGGTTTTGTGCAGTATGATGTGTACATGGACTGGCCTTGTCTGTCAGACCTCTCTCTCAGATGACAGGTGTGTGTAGTAGGATGCGTACATGGACTGGCCTCTTCTGGCAGACCTCTCTCTCAGATGACAGATGTACTTACTAGGCTGTGTGGGGAGACTGACCCCTATGCTGAGACCTCTGTCTTGGCTTACAGTTGTGCATAGTATGCTCTGTCCAGAGACTGTCCTCTCTACTAACACTTCTCTCTCTAATAATGGGTTTGCATAGTAGGGTGTGGGAAGAGACTATACTCTACTCACAACTCTTACAAAGCAGATGGGCGTAAATAGTACACTCTGATAAACACCATCTCCAGTAAGACTACTTTCCACAGTAACGAGTGTGCATACTACAGTGTATTCAAAGATTACTTACTCCTTTCTACTGTTCACGATCCCGCTAGAGTCTCGGGAGATTGTAACTTTAAAAAAAAATAAGAATTAACCATCTACTCATCACAGTGCTTATCTCTTACACACTTCTTTTAAAAATCAACCACCACAATATGCATTTCTACCTATGGAGTGTATGAAGAACTCATCTACTCCTTTTACTATTCACGATCCCGCCAGAGTCCTTCGAGATTGTGAAAATTAGTTTAAAAGAATATACATTTATTTTCTTCACAGTAGTTATCCCTTAGACACCTACTTTCTCAACTTAAGGGGGCAGCATGCCTTTCTGTTGCCCCCTTATATAGCTTTTTTATTTCATTTACACAACGCCTCCAATTTTTTACAGTAAACAGTAATGGCAGCCATTTCATTTCTAACATTCCAACAGCCAGCTAATCAGAGTGCTTGCTCCTGCGGGACTCACTGGAGCCTCTCGCTCCCGCAGAAGTGTGAAGGCTCACAGGAGAAACTGGCCTCTTGACCAATCACTGGGCTCCATTTTTGATTTCGCACTCTTGCTGGACAACCGCAGGATTCTCGCGAGACCAACTGGCAAAATATGCAATTCTTTTTTTACCCTTAATAGCTCACAAATGACTGAACGGATTTACATCAAATCACAAAAAGCACAATCTGCAAACCAAGATCTAGCTTCCTGCCGAATTTGGTGCAAATCCTTTCAGCCGTTTTTGCTGTAGCCATGCCTAAAGAAGTCTATAGAAAATGCATAGGGATTTCATGTTTTGGGAACCCTTTTGGTTCTCGGCCTCCGCTAGACAGATCACCCCACGAAGGAGCTGAGGTGGATTTTTTGGGGGGAAAGTTTTGTGAAGATTCAATGGGGCTAAAGTTTTCAGCAAACCAAAAAAAACTGTCTTAACTATAACTACCTACTGGCGACTGCCAGTAAGCAAAAAAAAATATATATATATATATTTATTTATATGTATGTATATATATATATATTTATATGTATGTATATATATATATTTGCTTTAACTATAGCTTTAGAATTTCGAATTTATATATAAATAATTAGTATAAAAAGCAAACTTAAACTGCACAAACATTAGAAATTCTAAAGTTATAGTTACATATATATATTTACGGAGGCATAATATATACTCATTATTAAAGATTTGAAAGTAATTGCAGCAATAGAACTGTCCTTTGACAATTTTGCACAGCACTAGCACTTTAAACAAAAAAATTAAGTTCGGCCATATTGATAGGTGTGATTCAGGCACTGGCCTTGATATCCATCTTCAATGGGCCATATAGAAATTATTACACAGCACTAGCACTTCTGAGATTCATTGTTATGTGCTGTAATATATAACTGCTGCCAATCACTGTATGGCACGGCTCAGGCACTTTTGAGTGGAAGTTATTTTAATTAAGCAGCAGTAACAACATACAAAATTGAAATTGGCAATGGTAACAAGAAAGTTTATATAAAAAAAGTTTTGATGAAAATTTTGTAAAAAAAGATTTTATAAAAATGTACATAAGTTTGATAAATACTAAATGAATTAGAGAAAAAGAGAAAAGAGTGCAAATGTGAAAGAAAGGAGAAAATGGAAAAAGAACTAATGAAAAAAGACTGAATGTAATCATTGAAATAGTACTTTCACTATGTTTATGATATTGTTGAAGTGCACGTCATGGTATTTATGTGGTAGGAGCAATGTCGGCAATTGTGTGTGAACAAGGCAGGAGGAACTGCGGATACGTGTTACACCACGGCTTAAATCAAATTAAATATTGTGCAGAGAAGTATCCTCGTGGTGTCGGTGCCTGTTTTGTCAGGAGAAAATTGGTGTGGTTCGATTTATTTATATATATATATATATATATATATATATATATATATTATCTACTGGCGGTCGCCAGTAGATAGTTATAGTTAGGACCTATTTTCCATAGGAAATCCGCAACATTCTATTTGAAATAACGTTGGCTCCGGTTGACGAATCTTCGCGAAATTTTCCAACTTGTTGGGGCGCTCCGGTCCGCTCCTATCCTGAAAGTCTCGGGGTGATTCGGGAAGCGGGGGCCGAGAAAAAAGGGGGGTCCCAAAATGTGTTTTCCCCATGCAATTTTCCATAGGAACCTTTAGTCGCAGCTACAGCCCGAACTGCTGAACGGAATTACACCAAATTTGCCAAAAAGGTAGCCCTTGGTTCAGGGTCGTGCCTTTTGCTTAAATGGTGTAAATCCGTTCAGTAGTTCCTGAGAAATTTGAAAAAGAAAACACATATATATCTGGGCGGAGCCTAACCACACATGTCATCGTGAGATCTGATTGGCTGTCAGCACTTCATCCTGGAATTGCTGGCAGCCATCTTGGGACCAATATAAATGATAGTACCCCATTGAAATGCATTGTAGTGAATCGAAGATTTTGAGGGTTACCAAAAGGAGAACTATAAAGGGTGATAACAGACTTTAGTTACATTAGAATTCATTTGTTGATGGTACCATACTAATTTCAGGAATTGTGGTGTGTTCTAAGGTGATTTTACCCTGTGAAAAACCTTCTGCTGGGATATCATGTTTGAGAGAAAACTATTTTCACATGCTTGTCCCATACAGTTTTGGAAGGTGCTCCAGAAGCTAAAATGAGAGCATATTTTCTGTAAATTCACATTATCTTTCTCAGTCATGTGAGAATAAAGTCTGACATTCTCAGTAAAACATGTACATCCAACAAGGGCAGAGACTGTCAGTTGATTCCTTTGTGTTCTACTGCAGCTTCCCAGAGTGTTCTAAAGAACAACTAGAGTGCTAACAGCCTTACTTATGACAAAAGTATGGCACACCTGAAGCCATCTTGGATGGAATAAACTGGTAACACTTAAAACATTTAATTTAAAAAGGAACAAAATGATGGGGTTCATTTTGTCATAGAATTATGGTTAGTGCTGTAGAAAGAAAAATTAGGACATGTTTCAAGTGTGACCTCAAATATCTTCCTGTTATATTTCAACAGGAGCAGCCTGTCAGTTGATGCCTTTGTGTTCTACTGCAGCTTCCCAGAGTGTTCTAAAGAACAACTAGAGCGCTAACAGTCTTACTTATGACAAAATTATGGCACACCTGAAGCCATCTTGATTGGAATAAAATGGTAACACTTAAATCATTTAATTTAAAAAGGAACAAAATGAGGGGCTTCATTTTGCCATAGAAATTATGATTAGTGCTGTAGAAAGAAAAATTAGGACATGTTTTAAGTGAGATCTCAAATATCTTCCTGTTATATTTCAACAGGAGCAGCCTGTCAGTTGATGCCTTTGTGTTCTACTGCAGCTTCCCAGAGTGTTCTAAAGAACAACTAGAGTGCTAACAGCCTTACTTATGACAAAATTATGGCACACCTGAAGCCATCTTGATTGGAATAAACTGGTAACACTTAAAACATTTAATTTAAAAAGGAACAAAAGTATGGGGTTCATTTTGTCATAGAAATTATGGTTAGTGCTGTAGAAAGAAAAATTAGGACATGTTTCAAGTGTGATCTCAAATATCTTCCTGTTATATTTCAACAGGAGCAGCCTGTCAGTTTATTCCTTTGTGTTCTACTGCAGCTTCCCAGAGTGTTCTAAAGAACAACTAGAGCGCTAACAGTCTTACTTATGACAAAATTATGGCACACCTGAAGCCATCTTGATTGGAATAAACTGGTAACTCTTAAAACATTTAATTTAAAAAGGAACAAAATGAGGGGGTTCATTTTGTCATAGAAATGATGGTTAGTGCTGTAGAAAGAAAAATTAGGACATGTTTTAAGTGAGATCTCAAATATCTTCCTGTTATATTTCAACAGGAGCAGCCTGTCAGTTGATGCCTTTGTGTTCTACTGCAGCTTCCCAGAGTGTTCTAAAGAACAACTAGAGTGCTAACAGTCTTACTTATGACAAAAGTATGGCACACCTGAAGCCATCTTGATTGGAATAAACTGGTAACACTTAAAACATTTAATTTAAAAAGGAACAAAATGAGGGGTTCATTTTGCCATAGAAATTATGGTTAGTGCTGTAGAAAGAAAAATTAGTGCTAAAACACTACCCCCAGCACGACACCCTACACTACCCAAACATAACTGCACTACCCTAAACCCTAAAACACTACCACCAGCACGACTCCCTACACTACCCAAACACCACTGCACTACACTAAACCCTAAATATACCCCCAGCATGACCACCCACACTACACAAACACCACTGTACTACCCTATACCCTAAAACACGACCCCCTACACTACACAAACACGACTGCACTACCCTAAACCCTAAAACACTACCCACAGCATGACCCCCTTCACTACACAAACACCACTGCACTGCCCTAAACCCTAAAACACTACCCCAGCACAACCCCCTACACTACACAAACACCACTGCACTACCCTAAACCCTAAAACACTACCCCCAGCACGACTCCCTACACTACCCAAACACCACTGCACTACCCTAAACCCTAAATCTACCCCCAGCACGGCCCCTACAGTACCCAAACACCACTGCACTACCCTAAACCATAAAACACTACCCCTAGCATGACCCCCTACACTACACAAACACCACTGCACTACCCTAAACCCTAAAACATTACCACCAGCATGACCCCCTACACTACTCAAACACCACTGCACTAACATAAACCCTAAAACACTACCCCAGCATGACCCCCTACACTACCCATACACCACTGCACTACCCTAAACCCTAAAACACTACCACCAGCACGACCCCCTACACTACTGCACTACCCTAAACCCTAAAACACTACCCCCAGCATGACCCCCTACACTACCCAAACACCACTGCACTACCCTAAACCCTAAAACACTACCCCCAGCACGACCCCCTACACCACCCAAACACCACTGCACTACCCTAAACCCTAGAAAAGAAACCCCCACCCCATGCCCAATACCCCTTACCTCTCACTCCTCATGGTTCCTCTCTCCTCGTGGTTCCTGCTTCACGTCATCTCTGAGTGGTGGTGCACGTCGTTGTGAGGAAACAGAACAGCCTCTGTTTCCTTACAACGACATGGATCGTCTACATCAGGGGTCTCCAACCTTTTCTGTAGCGGGAGCTACTTCTGATCAGTGAAAATCGCAGTGAGCTACTAAAGACTAAGTAACTTGCAAGTTTTCCGAGAGACCCCCCACGCCCAGCGTCATTGACTTTAATGCTGTCTCACACCTCATCATCCACCGCGCTGCATCCCATTACATGATAACTGCACCTTGGTGTTCATCAGCCAAAATATGGAATCACTTCCCACACAGGATCACAAACCTAAGAAAACACTTCCACCCTACACATGCCATAGCTTGCTCTCCATGTAGCTAAGTACTTCAGTGACATACATTGGGTTAGTAAGCACTATGAAAATGCTGCAACAAAATTCCTCTCTTTTTTTCGTTATCAAATAAACAAAGGGAGAAAAGTTATGCTACAAATTAATACATATGATTTTCCTTCATGTCCGGGCCTTTGCAGACTATTAAAACAATAAATATCCGGTATTTGGAAAGGTGGCAACCCTAGTTTCATTATGTGCTTTATTTCTTTTCAAATGGCAATGCATGCATGCTGGTCATGTTATGGTTCCATAGCAGCGAACTAAGTGGATTCATGTACCTGCTGCAGAAATGTGTATATGTGTTAATGCGCCTGCTGCAGAGATAGGCATGCAACCTTAAGGTCGCAGGTTCAAACCCAGTATGAAAGCTCAGGGGGTTAGTGCACTTGCTGCAGAGCTCCAGATGTAACCCACAGGTTACCAGTTCTTGCCGCAGTATGATAGTTGAATAGTTTAACGCAGGGCATCTCCCTACCTGCAGATCACAGTTTCCTGAATATACATTGGAGATCAATGCACCTCCTTCACTAATCTGCATTAACCTGTGGTTAATTAGTTCCAATGAAAGTAAGATAGATCAGGGGATTAAAGCACCTGTTACGAAGCGCTGCAGGCCACAGTCTGCATGAGATATGGGATTAATTAACTCACAGTAGAGCTCTGTGAGGCATCCTGCAGGACAGAGGCTTCAGTCCTGAGAAGAACACTCAGGTGATTAAAGGACCTGCTCGGAATCTCTGTGGGGTACCCTGCGGGTCCCACTAAGGTTGCTCATGGGGCAGAGCACCTGCTGCGGCAGTCAGGAACAGTGCCTTAGGTTTTTCCAGTTGTTCTAATAATCTGCCTGATTGGATGACGCATTTCAAAGTTACAAACAGTGGCTGTAGCCCAGACCCATGCTTTGAATGTCCATTTCTGAAAGCACTGCTAATTAATTCTCTGTCTCTTTTAGTGACTGCACCCACTTTCTGCCTCCTCTATGCCTATCGCTTTGTGTACGTGTACGGGCTGATCATCTTTTCATTAATCTTCTATTTGCTGACAGACAAAGCAGGTTAAGTGACAACTCTGAGAATGCATATCTCTACTTCTGCCTCGCATGCACTCAGACTGCTCGTCGCTGGGGCTGGCTGGCGCTGGCCTGTTGGCGGCTGGGGCTGTCTGTTGTCTCACTCGGTAACCAGAAAAGGGAAAATTAAATGCAATTATTTTATTTATTATCTGATTTATGCCTAATAAATTCCCATAAATAAAGCGTCACAAGACCACTACTAAGCAATTGAATTTCAGCTAGCGGACAGCAAGGGGAATAGCTATCTGTAAGAGCGTTTTGACTTGCATTATAGTGCTTTTTCCCCACGGGCTTGTTTCTTCAATTCAAAGAATACATCTTTGAATCCGATAATCCGCAGCACTTGCAAGTAGGCCTTTGCTGAAATAGGCAGCAGAGTTATTAAACATAAAACAGAAGATTTGCTGAAATATTATGATTAAAGTTATTGGTGCATGTTTTTCAGCTGCACGCAATTTTAAAATGTTTGGTCTTGCTATTATTGGTATCTTGATTAGGAATTGTAGATACCATCAGCTGAGAAAGCTGTTGGGGGCCGCTCTTGCATAAAGGCATCATTCACCACCTGCACTGGGTGTTGTGAACACACCCCGTGGCTCCATCTATGTCCAACCAGACCGTATCAAAGGTTAGACTCGCCGAATCCACCAACAATGGCATGTCCTGTGTTATCTTTCAGGAGCCCGGTGAGAGATTGCAGTCAAAGGTCCACCACATGTTTGATGGCCACACAACAGGGCACCAAACTATTAGTACTAGGTAAGGAGTCCCGAACTAATAGGACAAAGACCTGATGAATGTGTGCGACGACTGGGGTAAATGCAGAAAGTATTTATTTGGAAAAAGGGTGAATGAGTCCCCCTGTGAAAGTTTAATCTTGTTTATGTATCGCAAAATAACGTTAATTAAGCTATAATAATCACACCATTTTAGCGTTCAGTACATTGGGAGAGACACCAATGCAAGTTCCATAAGTCACATACAGAATTTGTACTAGGCTTTTAGGTGCTATAACTGCCCTTTTTCCCCCAGCATCAGGTCAGATGGCGTAACTGAGTGGTGTCCGTGTGTATTACGAAGGTCCTGAAATTCCCCCTTTTCACCCTCTGGGTCACATAAGACCAAAAGCTGTGTACACCCAGGGGACTCTTGGAATAAACAGATGTGCAACTATTTGTGAAACGCAACACTTGCGAGACACTGAAAAGTAGATGTCGAATACAGAATTTAAAAAGAAACAAAAAAAGACACACACATACCTGCTGCCAAGAACAAAAGTCAAAAGATTGAAAACAAACTGATCAACATAAAGGAAAAAAGGTAAAGAAGTAACTTATCTTCAGGATTGCATAAGGAAGCAAAATAACTTCACGCTGGTTCTTAACAAATAAATGTACAAGCAAAATTAGCCTACCCCCTCCCCTCTAAACCACAAGAGAGGCCACAGCCTGAAGTCCATCCACACAGACCAGTATAATGTATGTATCAAGATTTCAACATATACATGAAATTATGTGTGGTCTCAAGGAAAATGCTCATTGAAATGGAAAGCTGACGTTGTCCACATTTCTACGGATTTAAGGGAAAACAGAAATGAAGGAAACAAAATGACTTGCACTTCACCCAACACTTAGAGAAGCAAGGCTTACTTTCTTCCTGGGTGACCAACACAAAAGAAAACCATAGAAATGGGAAATACGACTTTCCCCAGAGGCCAAACTGTGCTAAAATACCATATTAAGCTAAAAAGAGCACAAGGTCACATCAATCTCAGAGATTGAACCCTAAATCCAAAAACAGAAACACTGCCAGTAAGCAATAATAAACTATAGGTATGGTAGTTAAATCACTGAACACCCGACCGCTCCAACAAATGAAGTAAAAACCCAGAAACTATTGTCAACATATCGCAGGACGTAATATATGGAGCACACAGATTCATACAAACGAAGCATAACACTGGAGTGTAAATTCTATGCTTAAGGTTGAGCATCAATGTTGAGACCTAATTGATAATGCTCAGTATTTACTGTCAACATACTGGGGCTCGCTTACGAATCTGCTACTGTGCTCCGCTCCACGCAGGATCAAAAGGCAGCTGCTGCGGTTCTTGAAAGGGGAAGTACATCAATAGTGCTTGCGCCACCTGCATTACAGCTATCAGGCGTTCCGTCCTGATTATCTGCGCACATGTCTTGCAGGCTATAAAGTGCAGAGCCAGCCTGGAAATGGCAGGTGGCGCGGTTCCTGCTTGTTCCGGAGTTCAGGAAGAACGTCATGTTCTTCTGCCCGCCCCGCTCCAGCTAAGCTCCGTTTCAGCCAATTTGAGCTGCTGGTTTGGGTGAGGGCGGGCAAGCACTCACAAAAGGCCGAAAGAGAAGGAAAGGATAATAAATAGATGCCAGAACTCAGAGTGAGGCCATAATAATGAAATGCCGGCGCGAGCTACTCCTGGAGGGTCAGCGAGCTACCGGTAGCTCGCGATCGACCGGTTGGAGACCCCTGGTCCACATGTTTTTTAGAACGCATGGTCATTTACCATACATACCTTTTACAACAAAATTTGTTGTAAAGGAATATGTGGTAAATGACCATGCGTTCTAAAAAAATGCGTAGTAATGACTTTGTGATGTACAACGCATGCGTGGTAATGCATGCGTTGTAATGGTATCGCAAAGTAAAAAGTAGTTGTAACGGCTGTTTACCGATCGAAGCTGGCCCCTGTTCTTCAGAGAGACGTTTATTTGATTAATTAGGAGGAAGGAATGTGTTTTTTTTACCGAAAAGTGCATTCCCGGATGTTGTATTGTGAAAGTGTCCGCGTGGCCTGGTTTCACTTCCGGTGAGAGAGTGGAAGAGTCTGTTTGGATCTAAAGGAGTTCTGTTGTTGGACAGGGCCGGCGCGACATGTCATCAGAAAACATAGCTAATGGAAAGTGTCCTCCCTGAAGTGTGGAGCAGTGCCATGAGAGGTCAACGAGTGTGCGTCCCACCGCAGTATGACCGTACCGCGTGACCCATGTGCCGCCTCCAGGGTACGGGAGGCAGAAGCGGCATCGCAGGTCCTCTTGAAGACCGTTGTAGCACTAATTCTACATTTTGGTACTAGGGCATTTTAACTTCGTTGTTCCTGCCAGATACAAAGAGAAGATCCTGTGTTATTCAGTGCCCTCGTTACCTTTTTTGTGGGTTGTGGTGCTTGTCACTTCGCTGCCCCACCGGTGCACACGACTGGGCACCCCACCTCGTGTGCCATCTGCAGGGCCTCTGCCCTCGGATCACTGGTTTCGGTTTCTGGAGTGGCAACATAAACAGTTGCTCCCAAAGGACTAGCCTGAACACTTAGGTGAATATCCCCTGCACCAGCATTCCACGGAAATTCTTTCCTAGCTCTCCCACGTCAACGAGCACGGCTCCGCTCGCGACACCGTATGACGTCATCGGAGCCATAAGAGGACCTCGTCGGCGTGCTGACGTCAGTTCCACCCATTTTTTCCATGCCACCGAGGCAAACAGGGGACCGAGACATTTTCACATGTATACATAGTATAATAAATATATATATATTCACTGAAAAAACCATAGGTTTCAGGCACGTTATAGTTAGAAATTAGCATTTAAAAAACCTTAGAAATTCACTGAAAAAACCATAGGTTTCAGGCACGTTATAGTTAGAAATTAGCATTTAAAAAACCTTAGAAATTCACTGAAAAAACCATAGGTTTCAGGGGCGTTATAGTTAGTTGGACATTTCACTCATACAGAACCATAGAAATTCCCCCGTTATAGTTAGTTCAGCTAACTATAACTCGCGCGCCCGCAATGCACTGCTGATGACGTCACATATTACATCACTCATGACATGGTCAGTGACATCACTCATGACATCACTGATGACATCATCCAGTGAATGTGTGTTTTTCTGAAAATTAAATATGTTTTATATATGTATATCTCAAGGTCGATGGAAGAATAAATGGGTATATAAGTGTCTAAATGGATGATTTTTTTTGTAAAATTGATTGTATAACTGACTAAGTGTATCTTAGTGAATACATGGGTTAGTGAGTAATGTTTAAATATGAAAATATCTGTATCATCTCACTTTGTGTATAAGTGGCTGTATGGGTTGGTGAGTAGCTACATGAGTGTCTATATGGGTTATTAGTTGGTTTTTTGAGTATCAGTATGAGTGTCTGAGTGTCTGTATGGTACGGTGGGGGGTATTACTTAGTGCATAGATGCATGAATGAGTGACTCACTGTTTGTATGTGTTGAAGACAGCATGTGTGCAGGACTGTATAGGTGGATGAGTATGTGTATGGGTCTGTTAGTGAGTGAATGACTATCTCAATAGTGTCTTTATGAGTAACTACATATGTTTTAAACTAGTATATGTGAGTATTGGTGTATATAAGTGAGTATATGTGAGAGTGAGAGATTGGAAGAGTTCCTGTACAAATAAGTAGGTGTTTCTATAAGTGATTGTTTAAGAGAGTAAGTATGTGTAAGTTTCTGTAGAAGTAAGTGTGGTAGTGTGTGTATAACTGTATATGCAAGTAAATGGATGTTTGATACTTTGTTTGCATGTGTGACTATGTGTGTGAGTAACTCTATGGATGAGTGGCGGTGTGTAACAGGATGTATAGGTGTATGAGTACATATGATGAGTGAGTATATGTATGAGTGACTGTATAGGGACTGTTGGTGAATGAGTGGATGTGTGTGTAGATCTTGGAATTAATGAATAGGTGTGTTGTAACTGGTATTGGTATGTCCATTGTTTTGAAAATGTTAGTTTGTATTTTTGAGTGTGTGTATCAAAGGTTATATTAGGGTGAGAGGAGGTCTGCCACTCTATCACAAGGATGATGTCATCAGTGATGTAATATATGACGTCATCAGCAGTGCATTGCGGGCGCGCGAGTTATAGTTAGCTGAACTAACAATAACGGGGGAATTTCTATGGTTTTGTATGAGTGAAATGTCCAACTAACTATAACGCCCCTGAAACCTATGGTTTTTTCAGTGAATATATATATATATATATATATATATATATATATATCCAACAAACAGAGTCGCCCCTCGTGGGAGCACGCCAGCAGGTAAGTACAAGCTTCCTTAATGAGCGCTGCTCGCAGACATGCTTTCCTCCTCACACAGTCAGCAGCCCAACGCGTTTCGGGCCAACGCCCTTAATCATGGACTGACTTTCAGGAATGAACCGCAAGCAAAAGCACACTGGAAGCCGCGAAAGCGGAGTAGGGAGAGCTCCATTCATCGAGAGCGCTACGGTAACAGACTGCCATTAGCCACAAAGAACTGTTTTAATGGAAGTACCAGCTGCACCCCACTTGGGTAATATGTAAGCACTACTAGTCCCAGAATGCCTTGGTCCATTATTGGCATGTGACCTATGGAATAAATAAAGGGGAAAACACCAGTGTGCTTTTGCTTGCGGTTCATTCCTGAAAGTCAGTCCATTATTGGCATGTGACCTATGGAATAAATAAAGGGGAAAACACCAGTGTGCTTTTGCTTGCGGTTCATTCCTGAAAGTCAGTCCATGATTAAGGGCGTTGGCCCGAAACGCGTTGGGCTGCTGACTGTGTGAGGAGGAAAGCATGTCTGCGAGCAGCGCTCATTAAGGAAGCTTGTACTTACCTGCTGGCGTGCTCCCACGAGGGGCGACTCTGTTTGTTGGATTTTAGTGGCTGGTCCGGCCACGGGAACATGCCACTGCACAATTGAGTGGGTCTGCTGCGGCGCACTGAAGCCGCGAAAGTGGAGCAGGGAGAGCTCCATTCATCGAGAGCGCTACGGTAACGGACTGCCATTAGCCACAAAGAACTGTTTTAATGGAAGTACCAGCTGCACCCCACTTGGGTAATATGTAAGCACTACTAGTCCCAGAATGCCTTGATCCATTATTGGCATGTGACCTATGGAATAAATAAAGGGGAAAACACCAGTGTGCTTTTGCTTGCAGTTCATTCCTGAAAGTCAGTCCATGATTAAGGGCGTTGGCCCGAAACGCGTTGGGCTGCTGACTGTGTGAGGAGGAAAGCATGTCTGCGAGCAGCGCTCATTAAGGAAGCTTGTTCTTACCTGCTGGCGTGCTCCCACGAGGGGCAACTCTGTTTGTTGGATTTTAGTGGCTGGTCCGGCCATGGAAACATGCCACTGCACAATTGAACGGGTCTGCTACGGCGCACTGAAGCCGCGAAAGCGGAGCAGGGAGAGCTCCATTCATCGAGAGCGCTACGGTAACGGACTGCCATTAGCCACAAAGAACTGTTTTAATGGAAGTACCAGCTGCACCCCACTTGGGTAATATGTAAGCACTACTAGTCCCAGAATGCCTTGGTCCATTATTGGCATGTGACCTATGGAATAAATAAAGGGAAAACACCAGTGTTCTTATGCTTGCGGTTCATTCCTGAAAGTCAGTCCATGATTAAGGGCGTTGGCCCGAAACGCGTTGGGCTGCTGACTGTGTGAGGAGGAAAGCATGTCTGCGAGCAGCGCTCATTAAGGAAGCTTGTACTTCTGCTGGCGTGCTCCCACGAGGGCGACTCTGTTTGTTGGATATATATATATATATATATATATATATATATATATATCTATATCTCCCATGCACTCCGCTGCTTTCCTATGGATATCTCCAGACACGGACCCAGGAAATTGTGCTTCAAGGTATCTTTATTCCTCTGTCGCCATTACGCGTTTCGCCTTCCACGAGGCTTGATCACATGACAATGGTAACCAAACAATGTGCTGTATTTAAAGTGCTAGGTGCTTTACAAAAAACTGCATCACATGACTTGTTTAATCACTAGACATAGAAGAAATACTAATGCCTAAATTTCGTAATATGTCTAAAATAATATCACATAAAATTACATTGGATCGAAGGTTGTTCTTATAGTTAAATTTAATGACTCGAAATAAGTTTTTGTATTTGGACTTCATTTTACTCATGTTGTGTCGATCTGCTATAATGGTTTCAATACCATTTTTAAATATTCTATATGAACAACCAAATTCAAATTACAATTGAACTTAACATTTGTCAATTGTATATTGGTGATGCCATAAAGTGCTAAAGTGCAAACAAATTAGTGTAAAAGTGTATAAAATCAAGGGAATAAAATTGGAGATGAGTTATTACATTTTCAATTTTCATTATAACTGGAACAAATAGCAATGAGAGAAGGTGGGGGATTTTTTATATATATTTTGTTTACATGATAATCACTGCCATCTTTTGTTATTTATACGTGGATTTACATATGGCCTAGTGCTGTATAATTTGCACTTCAACAATATTTAAGCTTTATTCAATGAATTGATTATTTATGGGGTTATGTGCAAATTGCTGCTTCATATAAATATATAAATATTAGAATATAAGAGAATATTCAAAAACATTTAAAAATATCCTAAAATATTTAAAAACATTCAAAACTATTCAAAAATACCTCACAATATCTAAAAGCATATTCGCATGAATATACAAATCCATTGCAATTGCTATATAAGACTCATTGTATTGCTACAATATATTTATGCGCAAGTAAAATACTTGATATCACCTTATGAAATACAATAAGCGTCTGTTATTTAAAACCCCTAAAATTCTTGAACAATAAATAACTAAAAGTTACATTATTAAATACTCATGTTTATGCCACTGCAATGTATATTGGTTTTAGATTGTGTAGTATATCTTAGGGGCATATTAGCAAGAAGAGGCGATAATCATCGCTAACCCTGCTTAGCGTGATTTTTTTATCGCCGGCTATCGCTTGAATATATCGCCACGCTAATGCTGTATTAGCAACGATTAGCGCTATGGCGATGAATATTCCAGCGATAGCGGGGAAATGGGCCAACATCGCTGAAAAACCAGCGATGTTGCATGGAGAAGGGAGAACACCTTGCTGATACGACCCTGTGGTCGTATCAGCATAATCCACCCCCCATGTTAGGTATGGCTAACACCTGCTAATTGCAGGTGCTAAATAAATGGCGATGACCCCGGTTAGCGCGACTTTTCACGTCGCTAACTGGGGCCATGACCACCTTGCTAATAGGCGATAGGCCTGTTAGCGAGTGTTTCCCAGGTTTGTTCGTCGGGAACGCCCACTTTACATGTCATTAGCGATAAATATCGCTGACATGCAAAGCGGTAAAAAACGGGCGCTAATGCCCGCAAACTGTCTCTAACTGCTGTTAGAGACAGTTTGCTGATAGGGCGATATAAATATCGCCGCTTTAGCGGCTAAAAAGTGCCGCTAAAGCGGCGATAGTGCCCTTGCTAATATGCCCCTTAGTTTTTATGTTAGGCAGGTATGTAAATCCTCTGTTATGTTGAGGCCCCCTGGGAACTTAGAATCTAACTGCATGATATAACGTGTTTCCAACTTTCTCAACTTAATTTCTCTGTCCCCACCTCTTCTACTTGGGGGACTGCGTCAATTACAAAATATTTCAAAAATGAAATATTTGACTCGTGTTTTTCCCTGAAATGTCATGCCACCGGATAGGTGTTATCCTGGTTTGTGATGGCACGTAAATGTTGCAATACCCTCTTGTGTGCCGGCAATTTGGTGCTGCCCACGTACTGCAAGCCACATGGACATGACAGCACGTAGACAGCAAATTCTGTTTTGCATGTTAATAACTTGGATATTTTAAATTGTTCTTCACTAAATGGTGTGCTATATGTGCTTTTATTAATGCCATGTGCACAAGCTTTACAGGTTCTACATTTCAAAAACCCTTTACCTGTTTGGAGCCAGTTGCTATTTTCTATGATTTCAGGACTAGTTTTTACTATCTTATCTCTCATTGAGGGCGCTTTTCTATGTGTGATGGACACCCTCCGCGGTAGCAGGGGTCCAATCACCGGGTCAGTGAGAACCATAGACCAATTTCGTTGTATAATTCTGTGTATTGATCTGTGTTGTCTGTTAAATTTCATTATTATTCTAAATTCATTTTCCTGTGTAATTGGCTCACTTGAATTACTTCTAGATATGTTCACCATTGTTTGTGATTTCTCCTTTAATGCTTCCTCTCTTGTAATTAACATGGATTTACTGATTGCTTCGTCAATGACTTTTATGGAATATCCTCTCTGTTGGAATCTCCTTTTGCTGTCCTTCTGTGCAGCCCTCAAGTCTTCATTGTTGCTACATAAACGCCTTATCCGAAGCATTTCCCCATAGGGGATGCTGTTAATTAAATGCTTCGGATGGGAACTGCTAGCATGGAGAGTGGTATTGCCTGCGGTTTTCTTTCTAAATAATCTAGTTTCTAACTTATTATTTTCTACATAAACTTCAGTGTCTAAAAACTCCACCCTAGTTTGACTGATGGTGGCTGTAAATTGCAGGTTTACACATTTAGAATTAATTATCTCCACAAATGCATTTGCTTCCTCCATAGTTCCCTGCCACACAATAAACAGATCATCTATGTAGCGCAGCCACATTCTTACATTGTTACGCATATATATATATGGTAGGTTCCCATGAGGGTCAGCTCCTCCCACCTGCCCATATGTAGGCAGGCATAACTGGGGGAGAAGCTGGCCCCCATGGCCACCCCCTCACTTGTTGATACAGTTGGCTGTTGAACATGAATATGTTATTCTGTAAGCAAAACATGATCATTTCTACTAGCATTTTATTATGTTCCTCAAGGTGACCAGGTCTACGCGATAAGAAATATTCAACCGCTGCAATTCCATCTGAATGTTCAATACTAGTATATAACGAAGTTACATCTAGTGCCATTAATATAAAATCATCCTGCCACACAAATTTTGCAATTTTCCTTAAGAAATCGCTTGTATCTTTCACATATGATGTTAAACCTTTAACAAAGTCTTGTAAAAAATAATCTACATATTTAGTTGTATTCTCCAATAGTCCATCATGAGCCGATATAATTGGCCTCCCTGGTGGATTTGTTGCATTTTTATGTATCTTTGGTATGAAGTACAATGACGGTGTTGTCGGGTTTTCTTTTTTAAGGAATCTGTACTCATCCATACTTATCAGGTTAGCATTTCTCCACCGTATCAACTTGATGTGATATTCTTTGTATGTCATTTTAAGTCTGGCATTGTCGCTACGTGTGTAGCAAGTTCTATTATTTAATTGATTGTAGGCTTCTTTTTTGTAGTCCTCCTGCGGCCAGATTACAATATTGCCACCTTTGTCACTATTTCTGATCACAATACTTTTATCTTTTTGTAGTCTTGTAATCAGATTTGTGTATTGTTGATTATTAATTCTGTGTTTTGCTCCTTTTGTTTGTACTCTTTTATTTAATTCCTTCAACTGAGTAACAATTGCCTCATGAAAAATATCAATGGAATCTCGTACTGTGACTGGGGTATATGTTGATTTTATTTAAATGGAGTATATGGTCTTTTGCTTTTTATTACCCCTCGTTAACATCATTTGCTGGTAATATTGCCAACTCAGATTGCTGGTTATCATTTTCTTCATATAATTCCTGCATAGTTCTTAATAGCGGTATATCCGATTGGGATATGTTTGGAGTTAATATTTCTTCTGATGTTACCTGTTCATTTGTCCTTATTTGCGATTTTGTTAATGCATATTGTTTTTTTAATTTTAATTTTCTTACACTCTTGTACATATCAAGCCTGGTGGTAGCATAATCAAAATCTGTTCCTGGTGCATATGACAGACCTAGGCTGAGTATTTTCTCCTCCTGTTTCGATAATTTTGATACCTGCGATGTTTACAATTGTATTATTCTTTTCTTTTGGATCTATTTGTTCCTCCAATATCCCCTTCCTCTTTTCCTGGTTTGCTGTGGCTCGCCTAGTCCTTGCTTTGTGCCTCTGCCTTCGCCTGTAGTTGTTATATGTCCTTCGTTCCTTCGCGGCGGTCTTGGGCGGAGTGTTTGCCGTCTTTCGACACATAAAAATTCAACTCTTCACCCAAAGACGGTTTGGGTCGCTGTCTTGATTTATCTGTGTTGCGCAGCTCCGATTCAGATTCGCTGCCTCCCATTGAGCTAACATCAGATTGTGACGTACTTGGGGTCTGTGTATTGTGACTTATTTGCGGAATTGCTGACCCCTCTGCCCCCTGAAATTTTGACTTTCTGATGGTATTATAGCGTTTAGCAAACGTAAAAATTTGTCCCAAATCATAGTCATTTTTGTCCCTTAAGAATTTAAATGCCTTCCTTTCTTTAATTTTTTCCTCTTCCTTTTGTAAACGTATCATCATTTCATGTCGCATTTTAACATGATCTTCCTTGTGATTGAGTCTATTCAACTCCTCATTGATTTCTTCAATTTCTTTCAATAATTTGGCTCTATCAATGTCAGCATACTTAATAAGAATTAGAGTTAATTTGCGTGATGAGTCCAGGTTACATTCAGCCCATTCTCTCATTAAATCCGGATTAGGTTCATCATAACTAGGGGCCATTAAAATTCGTAACCCTCTAGGAATTCTCCCCACATCAATGTAACCTTGTAATGCCACGACGCTGGCTGCGTGTACAGGCGCGCCTCTCCCGACGACATGGGAGACCTGCATACTGGGACTCTTTGCCAGACCCCCAAAAAATAGGACCATCTCGAGATTCAGAGACCTAGGATTAATAACAGCGAAAAGATTAATAACGAAACGATGGAAACAAGCAGACCCGCCAGAGATAGTAGGTTGGAGGCGTTCGCTTATAATATGGGCACAGGCAGAGAGTACGGCACTACACAGAGAGGAGACGGCGGGGCTCCGCAAATATCCAATAGCACAAAGTTGGGATGTCATGCTAGTGGCTCTCCAAGGTGGTGAAGCGACGAGTGCAGCGGCTGAGCAACACATTTAATCACAACAGTCAGGATGGTATTTAGCGATCGAAATCTGTGCCCAGTCATAAAGACAATAGCATACCCCGGAACTCCCCAGTGCATCATTTGGGATCATTAAAACCCCGTGGGCCGTCGGGAGGGGGAGTACCTTCATTGATGGATTCCTCGTCACCTATGGACACGAACTGTATGCTGGCCCCAGATGAGGTGAGACACATGGCATAGATGGGTAGATAACAAGTAGAGATGCTCAGATATGCAGTAGTGGCTCGGCTTGCGTAGTTTAGATGGCAGTTAACAAAGTTATATGTTTATATGTTGAATATATGTTTATTGGAAAATCAGACTTCATTGATGGTTGCGCATTAAATACCTATCGTGCACGGTCATTCTATGCTATTGTGTTTCTAATATTGTTTAACTTTGATTGACGAGCTCCTCCATTGAGTTGATGTGGCCTGTATCTTAAGTATTGTGCTATCGACTCAAACAGAGTTTTGTCTCAATTAAGTTATATATAGCCCTGTATCACACACAGCAACGATGATGTGGCAATATGTACATGCAATAACACACCAGGATTTATCTATGAAAATCCGACATAATGTATACATTTGTAGATGGGATTGATGTGATACCACCAACTCAATGCTATTGCCCACTACATTGATGTAAGTTATATGGACACCATACCCTTCTGATGTACGATTGATACTGTTATTCATAATAATGATGTCAGTTATGGTAAAAGCCTGAAAAAATACCAATAAAGATATTTAAACAAAAAAATCAATGTAACCTTGTAATGACTTAGATTCCCACCATTTTTGCTGTTCCGATTTCATTTTTTTCTCCAGTTTTTTAAACATCTCCTTTGCTGAATTAGTACTTCGTGTGCTTTCGTTTGTTGTTTCATTCACAATAATCGTCATTGAGGGGCTGTCGGTAAACATGTTAATGGCCGCTGCCTCCCTCGCTTTTACCACATCGGCTGACATGAGGCTAATAGTTATATTTTTTCCCAGTTACGAGTGAAATTTGCCAATATTTGCCAATAGGTAGTTATAGTTAGGACCTACTTTCCATAGGAAAAGCGTTTTTTGATTTGCCAATAACTTTGGCGCTGGTTGACGAATCTTCGCGAAAGTTTCAAAACTAGTGGCCCGCTCCGGTCAGCTCCTGTCTTGAAAGTTTCGGGGTGATTCGTCAAGCGGGGGCCGAGAAAAAAGGGGGGTCCCAAAACACGTTTTCCCCATGTTATTTTCCATAGGAAACTTTAGACAAAGCTACAGCCTGAACTGCTGAACGGAATTACACCAAATTTGGCAAAAAGGTAGCCCTTAGTTCAGAAAGAGTCCTTTTTGTTAAATGGTGTAAATCCGTTCAGTAGTTCCTGAGAAATTAGAAAAAGAAAAAGTTTCGATATCTAGGGCAGCGGTGGGTTCGCGAACCCTCCCAAGCACGAGCTTCACTGTGATTGGCTGCCAACACTCCAAACCAGGAAGTGTGGGCAGCCATCTTGTGACTCGGTAGAACCGAGTCCCAAGAAACCAGTAAAAAAAAGTGAAAAATGAAGAAAAGGGGGCAGGGTAGAAACACCCTGACCCCTAGGCCTGCTCAGGGGGTCCCACAAGGACCCCAAAGGCCAAAAAGCATTTTTTAAAAACAAATCGGCGGAATTCGCGTTGGGGTCGCGAATCCCACCGAAATTTTTAAAAATGAAGCGCGGGCTCCCCCGCTTTATTTAAATGAGGCCCCCGGGTGGGCCAGGTCCCGGGTGCATTCCTAATAAAATAATAGTGGGGACCGCCACCTCCCCGGGGCTTTCTTTTTTTTAGAAAATAACCTGTGTGGGGGGGCTTGAGCCCCCCACACGCCCAGGGACCGCCACCTCCCCGGGGCTCTATTTATACTAAAATAACCTGTGGGGGGGCTCGAGCCCCCCCACGCCCCGGGGACCGCCACCTCCCCGGGGCTCTATTTTTAATTTAAAAAAACCTGTGTGGGGGGCTCGAGCCCCCCCACATGCCCCGGGACCACCACCTCCCCGGGGCACTAAAAATGTAAATGCGGGGGTCCGTTACGGACCCCCGAGCCCCGGGGACCACCACCTCCCCAGGGCTTTGCAATGGTTGGGAGGGGGGCCACGCGGCCCCCCTCCTGGAGCCCGTGATGGCCCTGGGGACCGCCACCCCCCAGGGCCGGCTCCTGCAGTGTCCCGGGGTGCCCACCTCCGGGACACTGCTGTTTGCTATGGCAGGGTGGGAGCCGTGCGGCTCCCGGCCTGCCATTGCAAACTGTGGTTTGGATTTTGAAAGCGAGAGCAGGGAAACCTGCTCTCGCTTTCAAAATCCAAACCAGATGCTTTCCACAAGGGGAGCTGCATGTCAGCAGCTCCCCTTGTGGAAAGCAATGCCGGCTCCCGCAGGAGGCAGGGAGCCGGCGGGACCGTGGGGGCATTGGGGCTCCCCCACGGTCCCGGGGGATGGGGTCCCCGGGGCCAGAAGTGGCCCGGGAGGGGGCCACGCGGCCCCCTCCTCGTTAATTACATTTTTTTTTTTAAACGGAAAGGCCGGCCCAGGGGGATGGGGTCCCCGGGGCAGAAATAGGCCTCGGGAGGGGGGCCACACGGCCCCCCTCCCGTTTTATTTTTAAAGCAAAGGGGTCAGGCCCTGGGGGATGCGTCCCCAGGGCCCAAAAGATGGGAAAAGAAGGGGGCCACACAGCCCCCTTCTGAAGAAAAAAAGAAAAGCCGGCATCGCGCCGGAGGCCCGCCCCTCCCTGTAGCACTCTGCAAACGCGCCCCCTGGCGCGTTGTAAGTTTGGGAATTAATTCCCCTTGAATACTGAGGGTCCCTGGGGGCCAACTAGCCCACCAGAAACCTCCAGTATGAGCCAGGGAGCTGCGTTGCAGAGAGGTGGTCCGAGGCCACGCCCCTTTTACACCACTCTGCAACACAGCTCTGTGGCGCTTACTGGAGGTACCTGGAGGGCTAGTTAGCCCCCAGGGACCCTCAGGATTCAAGGGGACTTAATCCCCCAACTTAAAACGCGCCACAGGGCGCGTTTGCACAGTGGTGCAGGGAGGGGGCGGGGCCTCATATAACAAGTTAGCAATCTTGCTGTGTGGGACTTACTGGAGGTAATAAAAGGGGTAGTTGGCCCCCAAGGTTGACGTTGGGGGCTAACTACCCCTCCTGTTACCTCCAGTAAATCCCACACAGTGGGATTGCTAAAAGGTGTTTGGAGGCCACGCTCACCTTTCTCCACCACTCTGAAAACGAGACTGCTATTTTATAGTTAGAAATTAGCATTTAAAAAACCTTAGAAATTCACTGAACAAACCATAGGTTTCAGGGACGATATAGTTAGAAATTAGCATTTAAAAAACCATTGAAATTCACTGAAAAAACCATAGGTTTCAGGTACGTTATAGTTAGAAATTAGCATTTAAAAAACCTTAGAAATTCACTGAAAAAACCATAGGTTTCAGGGACGTTATAGTTAGTTAGAGATTTCACTCGTACAAAACCAGAGAAATTCCACAGTTATAGTTAGTTCAGCTAACTATAACTCGCGCCCCCGCAATGCACTGCTGCTGACGTCACATATTACATCATTCATGACATGGCCAGTGACATCACTGATGACATCACTGATGACATCTCAAATGACATCACTGATGACATCATCCACGTGATAATCTGATGCAACTCCTCACACCCTAATATAACCTTTGATACACCCACTCTAAAATACAGACTACCATTTTCGAAACCATAGACACACCAATACCAGTTTCTACATACGCACTCACTGATTCCTAGGTCTACACACACATCCACTCATTCACCCATATAGTCACTCATACATGTAGTCACTCATCAATACAACACTATGATATGCAGTCATACACCTATACAGACACTCACACACCGCCACTCATCCAGAGTTACTCACACACCTAGTCAGTCATGCAAAGAATCAATCACACTTCCATTTACTCACCTATACAGTTATACACACACCACCTCACTTATTCATTCAGATACTAACACATACTTACTCTCATATACAATCACTGATACAAGTACACACTCATCCATACAGCCACTCTCACAATCACTCACTCTCACATATAGTTATTAATATACACCATCACTCACATATACTGCCTTTTACATATGTAGTTACTCGCACATGTAGCACTGAGACATCCATTCGCTCACCAACACACCCATACACACACTCACCCACCCATACAGCTGTTTCCACATGCACTCTTGAACCCATACACCCAGTGAATCAACCACTCACACATCTATGCAAAGAGTCACACACCTCCCACCCACCCACACACACACACTCAGGCACCCATACAAATTCTCAGGCAACCAATCAATAACCCGTATAGACACTCATGTAGCTACTCACCAACCCATGCAGCAGCTTACACAACAAGTCAGACTGATACAGACATTCACACAGTTTACTCACTAACCCATGCATTCAGTAAGATACATTTAATCACTCACTTATACAGTCAGTCACTCACCTACTAAATCCTCCATCCAGACACTTATACACCCACTCATTCTTCAATACACCTTGGCATATATTCTTAAAACATATTTAAACTTTATAGAAACACACAGTCAGTGGATGATGTCATCAGTGATGTCATTTGAGATGTCATCAGTGATGTCATCAGTGATGTCACTGACCATGTCATGAATGATGTAATATGTGACGTCATCAGCAGTGCATTGCGGGGGCGCGAGTTATAGTTAGCTGAACTAACTATAACAGTGGAATTTCTCTGGTTTTGTACGAGTGAAATCTCCAACTAACTATAACGTCCCTGAAACCTATGGTTTTTTCAGTGAATTTCTAAGGTTTTTTAAATGCTAATTTCTAACTATAATGTACCTGAAACCTATGGTTTTTTCAGTGAATTTCAATGGTTTTTTAAATGCTAATTTCTAACTATAACGTACCTGAAACCTATGGTTTTTTCAGTGAATATATATATATATATATATATATATATATATATATATATATATATATGTTACGTACTGGCGGTTGCCAGTAGGTAGTTATAGTTAAGACAATTTTTGACTTGTCTATATCTTTGATGCCGTTTGACGAATCTTCACGCACTTTACCCAACAAACTATGCAGGTGATTCTTGTTGTGCATGGAAAGTTTCAGGGTGATTTGTCAAGCGGGGGCCGAGAAAAAGGGGGTTAAAAAATGTACGTTTCTTATGCTAATTCCTATAGGAATTTTAGACACAACTGTAGCCCGGACGGCTGAATGGAATTACACCAAATTTGGCAGAAAGGTAGCTGTTGGTCCAGAAACCAGCCTTTTTGTAAATTGGTGTAAATCCATTCAGTAGTTTTTTAGATATTTAATAAAAACCAAATTTGTATATCGAGGAACGTGAAGGCTCCGCGAATCCAGCCAATCTTGTGCAGAGATCTTATTGGCTGCCAACACTTCAACCAGAAAGTGTTGAGCCATCTCGGAACTTGGCTTTAGCCAAGTCACAAAACAAACATTTAAAAAAAAGAAAAGGGTGCAAGGTAGGAATACCCTGACCCCCTATCTCTGGTCCTGGGGTCCCGCTGGGACTCTGCTAGGGCTAAAAAACATTATTTTTTTTAAATCTTCCCCAAAAATCACAGTGGATCAGTGACTCTGGCAGAAATCCCCCCCCCCCCAAAAAAAACAAGCGCAGTTTGATGAGGTTGTTTTGCTTTGCTCAACCTCGTAACCGGGGTCACTAGAATCAACCAATATTTATTGCCAGTCTTTGGAGAACTCTGATACCAGGCAGCTCTCTTCTGTCAGCATCTGACATTAACGTGGCAGATGGTGCATGAATAACAGTGTTTATGGGTGCAGCAAAACTCTAATCCCATGCATTCACTGTCTCCAATCTATGATACCTCTGACATGGCCACATGTCGGCCTTTCATCTTTGTGATTTTGGCATGAGTTTCTTGAAGCAACAACATGTATTAATCAAGTGGCACTGCAGTCTGTGGAGTGCCGGTATAGTTGTTAGCAGAGATCGACTGATGCTGCGCTGTAGGGCTTCCCAGTGCCTTGATGCCCCACGGTTGGGTTTGGGGTAGAAGATGAGGCACCTAAAGTAGCA
Organism: Calotriton arnoldi; assembly: GCA_963921515.1. Lineage (NCBI taxonomy): Eukaryota > Metazoa > Chordata > Amphibia > Caudata > Salamandridae > Calotriton > Calotriton arnoldi. The sequence goes on from CAWUFW010012408.1 coordinate 274,014, forward strand.
TGTGAGCTGCGGCGGGTCATCCTCTGGCACTCCCACCTGCGTACTCAGTGGCTCGCTGTTGACCTCGCTCAAGGGGCACAACGAGTGAGTAAGGCGGTGAACAGGGTATTCAAAGAGTGTAAACAGAGGAGATGGCTCAGATGGTCAAGGCGCCTATTGGAATAACAGTGCAACTTCAGGGTCGCAGGTTTGACTCCCAGCAAACCGGACCAGGCCTTTAAAAAGAATATCACACAAGAGTTATTTTTGCTATAAGTATTTGTGTGCTTGGTCTTAGTAGGGCACCCTAATAGCATGTGATTGCAGGCCCAGCCTCCCAGAAGGGTTCCTTACTACTGTGATTACACACTGTCTGCCTGCCAAGTGACCGTATCTCGTGTGCCATAGTTCCCTGAACCAGCCGAGCCTTGTGCCGAGCTGTGAAAGAATTACAGCAATCCGCTTTTATCTCGACAGCTACCATGCCACCACTCAAAAACTGGCCCTTCTTGGGCACCCTGTACGAATGTCCATTCTGTACCTGTGAGTGTAACGCAACAAACCAACTAGCAAGGTATATATCCACGGGTGTCTGGCAAAACTTTAAAACAGGGGGAAACTGTGAATGGATTTCTAGTTACAATCCTGATTCCTCATTGTGTAAGCCTGTGCACATCACTTAATTTCTCTCAGATTTCACGTCCTTTGTGGTTAAGTTAGGAGCACTCAGGAAGAAGCTGAGACCCTTCTTTATGTGCTGTGCATGCAAACCGACCATTCTACGAAGTTCGAAAGTGCCTAAAGGCAGTTCTTAATGTCAGGGCTGGGAACCGAAACCGGCCCTGGCAAACTGCTCGGCCAGCCCCCCTGGGGGGGTTGAGGGGGTGCGGCCTAGCTGTTTGCAAGGGCCGGTTTTGTTACTGGGGGCCAATATTGCCGGCCCCCGGTAACAAAAACTGCCCACCCCGGGTCCAAAACTGGCCCCCACCCTGGCGGCCCGGGGAAACGCCCGGTGCTCGCTACGGCCAGTCCGGTCCTGTTTAATGTGTATAAATAAAAGAATGCACGGTCCAGAAGGTTTTCTTGGAGCCCCAGGCTGCTGTGCCCAATGGCGGCATTGCCGAATAACAAGGCCGCTGCCTAGTGCTGATTCCACCTTCCAAGACCTCACACTCTGCCTATTTCACTCTTGCGGGTTCTTTTTTCACCCCTTCTATCTTTTGTCTCCACTTCCCTATCTTTCTCTTTATCTTACTTCTCCCTTTTCTGCCTCTCTCTTTCTCTCTCTCTTGCTGTGGGTCAGAGTGTGATGATGAAAAAGTCCTGGGCTCCAAAATGAGTGCGGATGCCCACCATCTGCAAACATTAGGGAATAGGACACTTTACCCCGCACACTTTTACTCCGGGTGCCATTACCCCGCAGTTTTTACACCGCAAAATCTTTTACAACGCAGGGCTTTACAACGCAATCCATTACAACGCATTCCCCATTACAACGCAATTTACTATTCTAACTCCACTGTGGCGTTACTTAGGGGAATGCGTTGTAATAGTTTGCGGTGTAAAGCCCTGCATTGTAAAAGATTTTGTGGGGTAAAACTGCGTGGGTAATGGCACTGTGGAGTAACACATGCGGGGTAAAGGATGTTTCCCACATTAGGATGAACCAGAGAACAACGTCGCCGTAATTAGAAACAAACTACCAAAGCAACATTACATTTTTACATATAGAGCGCCGAGAGGACAGACAGCAGGTTCCAAGGGCGCCTGTGCGTGAGGACAGGTGAGTGTGGTCGAGGACCATTTATCCAGTAAACTAAAAGGGCACCCCTTTCTCCTATGTGTGGTCAAGCAAGGGAAAGTTTTGACGTTTTCATGTGAGATCAGGTTCCTCGAGGTTGCTGATTTGAGATATAAAAGGAACGTCTTGTTATGCTCCCAACTCTTAATGTTTCACTTGTGACTGGACAGTCATCACCTTTCTGTAGCGAAATTGCGTCCAGGGATGTTCGGGATGGCTGGCATGCACGTTTAAACCTGATTTGTAGGAGGGAACCTCCTTTTAGGAATTTTATTTGACAGGTTTGTGCTGGTTTTACAATTTCTGCTTTGTGGCAGGAACTTTTTTTTTTGCATTTTGGGCACCTTTAAGCCTTACTTTCAAAATATTTTTGGGGAGATAACTTTGTGCTTGCTTTTCAACTTTCTGGTTTGTGGGCAGGAGCCACCGGCCAGAGTTTTACAATTTTTTTGAGATAACCTTGTGCCTTTTTTTTTTTAATGCCGAGTTGAAACACAGGGCTTTCTGTGTGGGATACACAATATTTGGAGGCTGCTAGAGAGAGCATTTGTTGCTTTGTGTGCGCTTTTCATAGTTATTAGGATTTATCCACAATTTCTCTGATTACAAAAACATAAACTTTCCCCCATTTGTGTCAAAGGTTACACAAGACGTTATAGTTAGGAGATAAAATATAAAAACCTTTAAAATTCACTGAAAAAAACCAAAGGTTACAGGGTTGTCATAGTTAGGCTCACATTTCACTCATACAAAACCAGTGAAATTTAGCAATTATAATTACCTGAACTAACTATAACCTACGCCCCGAAATGCACTGCTTATGACCTCACATATTACATCAATCATGATATGGTCTGCGACATCACTCATGACATCATCCAGTGATTATGAATGTTTTCTAAAAGTTTCTGAGTGTTGAAGATATATAGTAAGATACTACAAATGTTGAATTAGTAAACTTTGTGTACTACTAATGACAGTGGTGACTAGTAGGGAATGGTGACGGGGAGGCGGGAGAAGGTGGGGGTAGGAAATAAATAGAAAAGAAAAAGAAAACTTACCTGCTAGTCGCCGTCGCCAGCTGCTGCCTCTCCTCCGACGCAGGAACCAGGAACAGGAAGCACCCAGGCTTCCAGACTCCCATAGCCAATCACAATGCTGCTGATAGCAGCATTGTGATTGGTCTGAGCGCCGTGGTTCGGCGCTCAGAGAGGGACTGGGACCCTGGGCATGTTCTCCACCCAGGCTGTACAATACAGCTGGTGGAGAGCATGCAAAGTGCGCATGATGGTTTTGCCGGCCCGAGTCAGTCGGCCAACCCGTCATGCGCACTTAAGGTGCAGCAGCTACCACTCCTCCTCCCTCTGGGTCACAGGTGCCCAGCCCCGCCCCTCCCTAACCAGGCTGCAACTGCAATACTAAAAATAAAATGATAATAAAGTTCCGTTATTATCATTTTATTTTTTCCTTTGCACTGCTTTAAAGCAGTGGGGTGACGCTCCTCTGCCTTAGCGGAGGAGCCGCCACTGACTAATGAGTGATACTATTTGTAACACATATTATGTGAGTGATAGTGTGGTTATCCATATGTGAGTAGGTGTCTAAATGGCTCAATGGGTATGTGAGTGGTTGTATGGGTGAGTGAGTGTCTGTATTGGTGTGTGACTGGGTGTGTGAGTGGCTGTATGGGTGAGTGAGTGACTGTGTGTGTGACTGTGTGGGTGGGTAAGTGGGTGTGTCAGTGGTGTATGGGTGAGTGAGTGGGTATGTCAGAGGCTATGGAGGTAAGTGATGGGGTGTGTGAGTAACTGTATGTGAGTGAGTGGGTGCATAAGTGTTGTGTGGGTGAGTGAGTGGGTGTGTGAGTGACTGCGTTTGTGAGTGACTAAATGTGAGATTGGCTGTATGGGTAAGTGTGTGCTTGTGTCCAGTAACTGTTTAGGTGAGTGAGCACATGTGTTAGTATATGTATGAGTGAGTAACTGTATGGTTGAGTAAGTGGCTGTGTGAGTGACTATGAGTGAGTGAGTAGGTGGGTGAGTAGCTGTATGGGTGACTGACTCAGTGTGTGAGTGGCTGTATGTGTGTAAGAGTGGGTGTGTAAGTGTATGTACGTCTGTATGAGTGGATGTGTGAGTAGCTCTACTGGTGAGTGGGTGCATAAGTAGTTGTATGGGTGAGTTAGTGGTTGTGTGAGTGGATGTATGGGTGAGTGGATGTGTGAGTGGCTCTATGGATCAGTGAGTGGGTTTGTGAATGCTTGTATGGGTCTGTGAATGGGTATGTGAGTGGTTGTGTGGGAGTGGGTCTATGAGGCATTCTATGGGGTGTGAGTGGTTCTGTGGATGATGTCATCAGTGATGTAATCAGTGACGTCACTGGCCATGTCATGAGCGAAGTAATATATGAGGTCATAAGCAGTGTATTCCAGGGGCGTAAGTTACAGTTAGCTCAGGTAACTAGAACTTTTGAATTTCACTGGTTGTAAATGAGTGAAATGTGAGCCTAACTATAACGTCTCTGTAACCTTTGGTTTTTCAGTATATATATATATTTTGGACAATGATGGTTAATTAATAAACACCTTGCCACTTCAATTGCTGTGGAGTCTGTGTCCTTGTGTAGTGCCGGTGTGACTGGACACTCTTGGATTTTCATGTGGATATATATATATATATATATATGTATATATATATATATATATATATATGCAAAAAGAGAAGCAGAGAACTCTGGGTAGCTCTCAAGTTTAGGTGGAAAGCAGCTCCTGTATAGAGCACTCTCAACACCAGTGACACTCTAGAACTGCTCACCTCAAATGTCTGCTTTTCTATCAAAATCTTTAAGCATAGGATTAGCACAGTGCCATCCACGCCGAAATAGAAAGGGACAAAGTCTTTTGCCATTTCTACAGCAAAGTCTTTAAGCATAGGACTAGCACAGTGCTGTCCATGCCGAGCTATAAAATGACAAAAGCCATTTACCACTCCAGGCACAGTATTACATCTTTGAATTGGTAAAATACCAACCAAGCCAACCTGAAATGAGTAAAAGCAACCCCTGACACAGTGTTTCGCTCTAATTAGAGCTCTTCAGAGAGGTATAGCTTTGTCCAGACACAAGGGAGCACCCAGTATAAGTCAAAAGAATACCCTTTCAGGCATAGAGTGACGCATAAATTATGCAAAAAGAGAAGTTGAGAGTGCTCTATACAGGAGCTGCTTTCCACCTAAACTTGAGAGCTACCCAGAGTTCTCTGCTTCTCTTTATATATATTTATATATCTTTATTTTATATATTTATATGTTTGTACATTTCATGTGCCCTTCAGAAATTCTAGGTTTTTTACATGTATAACTGTTAGTTTTATACGTTGTTTGATCAGTTGAACACAGTACATGTAAGTGATTGATTATGAACACACAGGAATGGTTTGTTCATACATATATAACCTCTTCAAGATACTGAAGATCACTCTATGCTTGTGATATTCGGGTACATTGTGATAATAACGTATTTAGGTACGATGCCTAATGATACACACTTACCGAATGCACTCTCTTTCAAATTCTATAGCAATAGAATGTAGTCTGTTTACCATGTTGTTTTATCACGTGACACGGGTTTAGCAAATTTAAAAACAGTCTTTCCGCAAAGCCAGCCGTATGTGATCAAGACCGTTGTATCGGTCGAAACGCGTCATGGCAGGCAGAAGAGAGAAATAAAGAGATTCTTTATTGCCACAAAGAGGAGTTCGCTCATTCTTTATCGCCGTCTCTGGAAGTTAAGGAATGTTTGGAATATATATATATATATATATACTTCAAAGCAGGGCTCGTTTTTGCTGGCTGTGTGGCGCATACAATTGTTGAGGGTGCAGTTCTCCTCGGCTGAGCCAAGCCATGTTAAATCCTTTAGAAATTCTCCCAAAGGGAGAGAAATGGAGCGCACTCAATGGAGTGTTTTCATAACAGTTCTTTTTAATCCACAAGTAAACGGGCGAATTTCAGTATTACAACATTAACACCAACGCGTTTCGAGCTCCCTGAGCTCTTGGTCACGGTTAGTTTGATGATTAATTACCCAGCATACTTATTTTCAAAAGGATGTCACATGATTTGTCACATGATTTTGGCCTCTAAGACCCAGGCATTCTGGTCTATGTAGTTTCATTAGAGAAACAATAAAATAAATCATATATAAATTACAACGTTCAAAATTCATAGTTATAATCACTATGCCGAGAACATAAACATTATAATTATGTTACTAATTCTCACATAATTAATTCAGTTTGTTTGGTGCTTTTGACACACACCAATTATTTTTTCTTTTTTCAACAGTTTTTTCAGCATTGTCACCATAGGTAACTTTAAGCGTCACGATTACAGATGCAATGAATCCCTCTAGTGGGAATTCGTGATTAATCACTCAATACATATCTGATGTTTCATAAAATCAAACTGTGAGTAACGCATGTGACATATAAGAATAAATCCCGCAGGTGGGAGATAGTGTTACCTAGTGACATTGCAAAAATTAGTAATTATATCGTTCTCGAACAAGCATTTTAAATACTCGACCCTGGTTAAAATAAAACAAAATTCAAAATTAAACAAGAAAGGAAAATAAAAGGGGTTAAAACCTAATTTGTAGGGAAACCAAAGTTTCTAGATTATTCCTGTTCATAAATGTACAAATAATTCCTCGTCCTGGTTCAAACCGTGTGGGATATAGGTTCTGAGTGCCAATATTTGTCTGGATTCTCGTTGACGTAATCTTTTTCTCTGTTACCTCCTCGTACATGTGCGTCCACTGTTTCTATGCCGTAAAAAAAATTATTTTATTTTTTATATATATATATTATGACACATTTCTTTCCCGGGTAGTATTCTTGGAAGGCTGAAGTTCGCGCTGCTTTCCTCCTAGAATGTGTTGTGAATTCTACAAAGTTATAAATGTATACCCATACACCGGTAAGAGTTTTTACATTTACAGGTGTAGAAATGCAACTTTGAGCCTCATTATGATGTCAGACGGAAAGCCTCCAACCAGCGGTCTGAGGCTTTCCGCCCGACTATGGTAGGTTTACAGTACGACCGCCGCATTAGAATGAAGGTGGTCAGAGTTCAACCTGGGGGTATTCCGACGTGGTTCCGACGGGCTCAAGGAGCCCATCAATGCTTCAGAAAGACAGCATAATCCCTTAATGACGGCGGTTCCGCCTTCGGGATTATGATGTCGGTTTCCTAAACATCCATTTTTCAATGGAAGCTTGTGGTGCGGGCCTTTTCTGACCACCGCACAAGCTTCAATTGGAAAATGGATGTTTGCAACTGCCCTATTGTCGGCTGCATCGTAATCATGCGATCGGAACTGCCAACCTAAGGTCGGGCGGTTCCATACCGAGCGGTGTCGGGCGGACTGACATCGTAATCAGGCCCTTTGTGTTTTTCAAGAAATCTGTGCGATAGAGATAGGATTAGATATATTCAGTGTTCTATGTTTGAGTGATAGGAGCTCCAAAATACATTATACTGGCAGTAAATTACTATTTAAGATGACCAGAAGTTAAGGTAGTAAACACCCTCAGAAACCAATAAATGAGAATAATTTTTGAAAGTATGTTTAAGAGAAAAGGAATCTGAATAATCTGGCAAAAGATAATGGCACTTTTTCTCTGAAGAAATTGGAGAATGTATGGAATTTAGTGGAGTGGCGCAGAAAGTGACTTCTTCGGCCCTCATTACAGGTGTCAGAATTGCAATCAGAACAATAACTCCAAGTGGAATTCCACCACCTTAAATTCTGAGTTGGCCTGCGTCTCCGGGATCATGAATTTCCAAGGTCTGTAAATTCTGGATTCAATTATCCTGGGCCCATAGACCCCAGACCCAGTTAAACCTGGTGCAGACCTGCACCTGGTGAAATACTGCAGGGGCAGGACTTGCAGGCAAAAGCACAACCAGACCCCGACCCCGTTCCAATCCCTGCAGAACCACAGGAGGAAGCAGACAATGCACCACATGGGGAGGGGCCAGAACCCCTTATCACCACCCCTTCTCAAGGGAAGGACAGCCATGGGCATTGCCATAGTTTGGGCTGAGGGCACTCTTAACACCTTCACCCAGAGGCAATGCAGACAGTCTTACCCCAAGACTGCACCAATACTGCCCTCACCGTGGAACCCCTGCCCCATATCACCCCATGACCCTCCGTCTGCCACTTTCTGCCTACACTGAGCAGGCAGAAAATGTCAGTGGCTTTATACCTGCAACCAGTAATATCTGCAGGTAAAAGACCCTGGTATTAAAGGGTCTTTGCAGTTATTCCCCATTTCGGGAAGAGGTGCTATGTCGCCTGTGCAGGCTTGTGAATGAATGAGTGTGTGCATGGAATGTTCTCGTGGAACACAGACTCCACCACTGTCAGTTGTTCCAGAGCTTCTAATCTAAAGGATCTTTTTTTCATTATCTCAATAAATGCTTCTTTGGAAGCAGCCATGTAAGCATTAGGGTTGTTTCATGATTCCTAATGTTTTTAGTGAAACAAGAACAGATAAAAGGCTGGCTAACTGGTTGCAGACTCTAGACTCCTGACTGTCTATATTTGACTCCTGAACATTGTTGCTTTTTGTTCTCTGAATTCTAACTCTCAGTTCTTGAGCATTGAGTATTGAATACAGAGATCACAATTTTGGGTTGTTAACTTTAGATCAATCAATCAGGGTTGGTAAAGCGCAACTACTCACCCGTAAGGGTCTCAAGGCACTACGGCTCGGTTAAGTGCTGGGGTCACCCGAAAAGCCAGGTCTTGAGGTCCTTCCTGAACTGGGGCAATGTGGGAGATTGCCGGATCTTTTAGCCCAAATTTCTGAGCATTAGCAAAGTATGATGTGGCACAGGTAATTGTGTTCCCACTGTGGAACTGGCCCTGTACACCATTTGACCATATGTAAGCCCTCATTACAAGTGATCTCTTTAGTCTGAAAGGCCGCACTACTCGTTGGTAGAAGTCAACTGCTGCAAGATGGCAAAGTCTCCAGGTGGAATACCGGGGGAAAATATGCCAAGATCGGCATGGTAAATCCTGCATGGCATTTCCTAAAAGCTTGTAATACCTGGTATTTACCTCCTCCTGTAATAGTCGGAACCCAAAATAACTATAATTCCATGTCAGTGCAATAACAGATATTATTATGGGGCACTTGTTTCAAGTTTTAAGTTTATTTGATTTAGTTCTCGACTGAGAACAACAAATATTTAAAGAATAAAATTACATTTAAAATAGTAAAATGTCATTCTAGTACAAAGTTAAAATAGATTTTAAAAATGTAAACATATTAGTAACACACAAATTCATGGGGCGCTTGTAACGAAGGCCATTGTGTGGTTATGTTCGAATTGCAGCTTATCCCCATGTTTCAATTTTTTTTGTGGCTAAATCAGAAAAACCTAGAAGGTAACTACATTTCTAAAAAGGATGTGCAAATCCTTTCTATAATGTAGAGCATGATCACTGGGGGATGTTCCAGAAATGCACTCTGCTACTTCACATTTCATGTAAATTCACAATTTTTTCTTTGGGCCCAGAAAGATCAACAATTGTTTATAAAAAAAAACCACAGCTATAGAGTTCCTTGGAAGCGGCTCTGATTAATAGGAAGTTTGTCCCTTCGATATGTTTATTGCAGAGTGTGGTTGTGGTAGTGTGTTATGTGAGGTTTCACCATTTCTGTGATGCTTTCTATTCCTTAGCTCAGATAACAATGGATCCTGACACTGCCAACCCGCGCCTTGCCCTGTCTGAGAATGGGAGAAGTGCCATATGGCTTGAAGACTCCGAACAGGATCTACCCGACACTCCTGCAAGATACAACAGATCGCCTTGTGTCCTCGGACGAGAGAGGCTCACCTCTGGGAGGCATTACTGGGAGGTGGAGGTGGGGAACGTAGGGTGGGAACTGGGGGTTTGTGATGAATCTGTGAACAGGAAGGGGAGGTCTGCACCCTCGCCTGAGAAGGGGTGCTGGGCAGTGGGTATCTTAACTGGCAAAGACTACCATGCATTCACTTCCCCCAGCACCCACCTCAGGCCAAAGGTTCCCCCAAAAGCGATAGGTGTTTTCCTGGACTATGACGCAGAAAGGGTCATATTTTATGATGCGAAGGAGAAATCTCAGATCTTCAGTTTTCCAGCTGCTCATTTTCCCGCATCCTTCTTCCATATTTCTGCACTTACGACAGCAGGATGCATCTGCTGCTCCACCCGCTGACTGGCCAGGATTGAAAAAAACATTTTGTCAGCAAGAAGTATCACCATTATCCGTTTTCTCTTCTTGTTTTCACTTTTATAGACTTTCTGAATATATTCACAGACCACCTCCTGCTTCTTAGCCAAATTGTCCCGATTTGCTCCCTGTGCTCTTGTGCCCACCACCAGGGGCCGAATTGTGGGACTTTCCACTGTCATAATAAGCTTCTGGACCCTCCCCTTCATGCATATACTGACTTCCAGCCATTTGGACACTATTTGGGAATTAACATCCATTCCCAATCCATGCCGGGTTTTGTGGAAGCCAGCCTGCTCATGCCTGAAACTCCATTACCTAGAATTCCCTGCTCACTGCTTCGTCTCCACCCCTGCAGGCCAAGGATGGGTGGAGGAATTCAGCTTACATGTGGCTGGCTGCTGCTAGCCTGCTCACACCTGATGCATGTGATTACTGTGAGCTCTTTTAAGCCCCAGCTCCCTTCAGTCCAGGTTTGATCATTTTCGCTGTGTACCGGTAAGACCAACCCTTGTTTCCAGTGTTTCCTGAGCTTTTGATATCCTTGTTTCCTTAGCTTTTGATATCCTTGTTTCCAGTGTTTCCTGAGCTTTAGTTATTCCTTGTTCCTGAGCTGCTGCTGTTTTCCTTGTTCCTGAATTAGCACTGCTACCTTGACTCCTGAGCCTTAGCATTCCTTGTTCCTAAGCTGCAGCAGTTTCCCTTGTTCCTGAACTAGCACTGCCTGCAGTGCTACCTTGACTCCTGAGCATTCCTTGTTTCTGAGCTGCAGCAGTTTCCCCTCGTTCCTGAACTAGCACTGCCTGCAGTGCTACCTTGACTCCTGAGCCTTTGCATTCCTTGTTTCTGAGCTGCAGCAGTTTCCCTTGTTCCTGAATTAGCACTGCCTGCAGTGCTGCCTTGACTCCTGAGCCTTAGCATTCCTTGTTCCGGAGCTGCAGCAGTTTTCCTTGTTCCTGAACTAGCACTGCCTGCAGTGCTACCTTGACTCCTGAGCTTTTGCCCAATTCTAGTTCCTGCTCCAGCACTGCCTTCAGTGCTACTTTGTTTTCTTGATTCCTGAACCAGCACTATTCTAGTATACCCTTGTAGCCTCCCCTTCTGTATACCCTTTTCCAGTCCCTGCCTTTCTTCCCATTTTCTTGGTTCCAGTTCCTAGTTCCCTGTCTTTCTATTTCTGCTATCTTGCTTCTATTACCTTGTATGTTTGTTACTTGCTTTCTGCCAAGTGTGCCCTGTGATTTCCCTCCTTTCCTGTTAAGCACTCCTTGCTAGCTCCTTGTCTATTGAGCTTGTGTTTAGTTCTACCCTCCCCCGTGCTGTTACTGCCTTGCGTGTTCCTGTTTGATTGCCAGTATCCGTGGGCACCTAGGTGGTGTTTCTTGTTCACTGTGAGTATTGTCTTTGAGTTACATTTATAACATCACCATAGGCGTAAGCTCCACAGACCCTGCCTTTGCATGCATATCCTATATGTGGGTATTTGCAGTCAGTATCTGTAACAGCAATTGTGGGTGAGGAACTTGCTGAGCTTCAGTCTTTCCGTGTGGTGCTCCCGAGTGCTTTACCCCACATTCCCTTTACTGTTAATGTTGTTTTAGATATATGTCTTGCACATCCGTCCTGGGTGTAGTTAATCTGAATGCTAAATCCCCTCATGAGTGCCTGTCCTTTGAGTCTTAGCCATCTTGTTTCTTTGTGCAGACTTCCCTTTGGATTTCTTTTCTCCTCTACCTTCCTGTGTGATCCTGGGCAGCGCTGTACTCCGCGTTCTGCTTACATTTTCTACTGAGTCACCAGTCCTTGCCCAAGTCCCTGACTGTGTCCCAGACAGTCCCGGACAGTCCCTGACACAAATGGTACGATGGAAACAAAACAATGCCTGAAGAAGATGTGTAGTCATATTATGGCCAGGTGCCATTAAGATGTTTTTCATATTATAATTATTAGCAGTGTATTTTTGATGATTACATTAATGCAGCAATGTTTGACTCTGAGAATGCTGTAAATTCCAAGTGCTATGCTTTTTTCAAGAATGCCATACAAAACGATTGATGTATTTCCCCAAAATCTTTGTTAGTCATCCGGTCATTTGGGGAAGGAAGCATTTCTGATTTGTTAATAAATGAAGAAAACATGGATAACATTTCTGACTTTTATACCTTCTCTGAATCTTTTCATTTTTTAAAAGCTCATACAAATGCTCACTATTTATAAAAAGGACTCAGATTATTTTCAAATATAGATATATGTATGTGATATTTCTGAAGCGCATGCCTAGTCAAACGCAAAGATATAGGCACTAAATGATCATAGAGGTAGCTAGGTTCTGGGAGCAAAATTGGAGTTTTACTGCATCATGGTGTGCTGTTCTTTAAAGGGTTGTTTCTTCAGTTTTTCCAAAATGGTGCATGGTTGAGGTGGTTCTGAAGGATTCAGGGACGTTGTGCCAGGATCCTGGTACTAAGATGGGGAAGTCCAGTTGTTTTGCCTTGTGAATTTTTAACACTTCTTTGCCTCCAGTCTTGTGGTGTCCCAACTTTTTGCGTGAGCTTATCAGCCAGCTAGGCACCGGTGACTATCTTGACCACTTTATAAATGATACAGCAGTTTTAAAGATAGTGCGGTCTGTCACAGGGAACCACTGCAGTTCCATGAAGATGGGGGGTGATGTGGTTATATAATCTCAGGCCATGGGTGAGACATGCTGCGTGGAGGATGCCCTTCATAGGGGCCACCGTAGAATTTGGGATTCCATGGAGCAGGGCTTTGCCACCACCCAGATGCAAATATGCAGGTTTGAACAACAATACTGAAGCTGCCTTCTGAGATGAGTGTTTTCACTTTCTTTAGTAGAGAGAAATGGTACCAGGCTGTCTTAGTTTTTTAGTATTGTTATCCTTGGGGTTGAGGTTTGTAGCCTGGGTGAATCCCAGTGACTTTGCATTGGACTAGTTGTTGCTTGTTGTTCTTCACAAGTGAGAGGAATTGGTGGGGTGGTGCTTCTGATACCCAGGTCTAGATGCAGGCAGTGTTTGAGGTGTTGGATATCTGGAGCAGAGGACACTTTCAAGAATCGTGCATCGTCAGCATACTGGTCAATTTTGGATGTTGTTTTCAGTGAGTAAAGCACTAAAGGGTCATATTAAGCATACATAATTTGCAGATGTATATGTATGAGTTATTATAGTTTTTTAATGGAGGAACAGTATGAAAGATTGAACACAGATCCTGCCAATAGTTGAAGAATGCTTTTTATATGTATTTTGAGATATTCTCTTGAAATTTTGTCTGTGAAGCTTTTTATTCAAAAATGTAAACTTGCAATACAGAGAAGGAACTCTCTCCTTATCATGAGACGACACAAGAAGTAGGGATCATTTGGCACGTTTATGCCTGTTATTGCAAAAGAAACAATTGATGGACGGAATGCTGGACAATGCAAACATTCACCCCCAGTCACAAGGATCTGGGTTAAATCCATCATTCTTTTGCTCACCACACCACCCCAGTTTGGACCCAGCCATATGCAAATCAGTCTTGACCCTGTTCCTTGTGGGAACAGTCCAGCCCGAACTGCCAAGCCAGGTCCTCCCTGGACCGGAAACAAGCATCCTGGGACCGGTTCAGGGCATCACCCTTCTTCAGCCAGGCTAGCTTGAATCCAGTGGTGTAGTGAGCACGGGACCCACGTCTGGGCATACCCTTCCCACTTAGGGCGACAAATGCAAAAGAAACAATTTGTTTCTTTTGCATATGTCGCCCTAAGTGGGAAGGGTATGCCCAGACGTGGGTCCCGTGCTCACTACACCACTGGATTCAAGCTAGCCTGGCTGAAGAAGTGATGCCTGAAACCGGTCCCAGGATACTGTTTCCGGTCCAGGGAGGACCTGGATTGGCAGTTCGGCTGACTGTTCCCACAAGGAACAGAGTCAAGACTGATTTTCATATGGCTGGGTCCAAACTGGGGTGGTGTGGTGAGCAAAGAATGATGGATTAAACCAGATCCTTGTGACTGGGAGTGAATGTTGCATTGTCCAGCATTCCGTCCATCAATTGTTTCTTTTGCATATGTCGCCCTAAGTGGGAAGGGTATGCCCAGACGTGGGTCCCGTGCTCACTACACCACTGGATTCAAGCTAGCCTGGCTGAAGAAGGGTGATGCCCTGAAACCGGTCCCAGGATGCTTGTTTCCGGTCCAGGGAGGACCTGGCTTGGCAGTTCGGGCTGGACTGTTCCCACAAGGAACAGGGTCAAGACTGATTTGCATATGGCTGGGTCCAAACTGGGGTGGTGTGGTGAGCAAAAGAATGATGGATTAAACCCAGATCCTTGTGACTGGGGGTGAATGTTTGCATTGTCCAGCATTCCGTCCATCAATTGTTTCTTTGGCATATGTCGCCCTAAGTGGGAAGGGTATGCCCAGACGTGGGTCCCGTGCTCACTACACCACTGGATTCAAGCTAGCCTGGCTGAAGAAGGGTGATGCCCTGAAACCGGTCCCAGGATGCTTGTTTCCGGTCCAGGGAGGACCTGGCTTGGCAGTTCGGGCTGGACTGTTCCCACAAGGAACAGGGTCAAGACTGATTTGCATATGGCTGGGTCCAAACTGGGGTGGTGTGGTGAGCAAAAGAATGATGGATTAAACCCAGATCCTTGTGACTGGGGGTGAATGTTAGCATTGTCCAGCATTCCGTCCATCAATTGTTTCTTTTGCATAGATTGCAGTAGGAGCATTTTCTGCACTGTTGGTCACACATTGCTGACATGAACTTCTGGTCATGTATATTCTACCATATAAATGTTCCTCAGTAGATATACTTCTAAGGCTTAAGTGTGACCACCCCCGCCCCCCCCTCCATTGTTGGTCGCCCTGAAACCCACAAAGACTTCATGGCCAGCACATGCTGTATACATTTCTCAGAGGTAATAATGTCTCTACGCTTCTCTTCATTTGATGTAAGGGTGGAGCACCTCCTACCTCAGTTTTCAGTGGTAAAGCCACTCTACCTTCACTAGATCTCGAATGTTTTGATCCAATAGCACACAACTGGATCCCCAAGCGCTTCTTACCCAATCGGCCTAAAGCAAGTGAGAAAACTGGATTTCTTATTTGCATAAAGGTACAGGGGCATTGATATTGTGAAGCCTTTTGGAAGTGATAGTGGACGCCAAACTCCCAGCATGAGAATTTAGATATTGTCCACATTGGTGTCCATGGGAATCTCCATAAAGGACCCCCAACACCGCTTGGTCTGTAAAAGTCCAATTTTCATCCATCTCAGTAGTCATCAAGTCAGAAGGGCTTCTAATCTTAGAGACCGGATAAAACACCAGTAGATTTAGGCACACCTAGTTCCCATTGCTTTCGGCGCGATTAGCAATCTTTTGGGGATTTTCACTTTAAGACTTTAACATACAAAATGTAGCCTTGCTCTTTGGGTGTTTTCCAGGGCCATTCTTGGGAATCTGCATATTCATTTACTGAAAATGGGTAGACATCCTTTGTACAACATCCTTTGTACAACATTACTTTTGAAGCACCAATTTGCCCTACTTCTACTTCCTTAAGTCCTGTTCTATTTGCCTGAAAGCTCTTAGGAAAATTACACCAACCATCATCGCCACGTC
The DNA here is from genome assembly GCA_963921515.1 of Calotriton arnoldi. Classification (NCBI taxonomy): domain Eukaryota; kingdom Metazoa; phylum Chordata; class Amphibia; order Caudata; family Salamandridae; genus Calotriton; species Calotriton arnoldi. The sequence goes on from CAWUFW010012408.1 coordinate 289,715, forward strand.
CCTAGTTAATCTGTTCTCTAGGTACAGAATTCCCTCAGTTGCCCAGAGTAGGTAATGTCGCACCTAATCTCCAGAACCTGTATTTCAAATAGCAAGAGTTTCAAAAACTTGAATTTTCATCATCATGTTTCATTAAGTCATTTCACTTGTAAACATTCTTTTACTGCATTAGCCCGTCTCATTCACTGATGTCTTCTTGTCAGTAGATCCATCCATCTTGCTATACACTACCGGATATCACCACACCTTTAGTAAAATCAACAAGCTCCAATGAAAAATCCCTGGTGAACACCTCCCGTCGTAGTTGGATGTATATAAAGACGCACTGGAGCTCAACACATGAAGCTGTGCTCTAAACTGCAACTCACAATGGGGGGACTGTCCACAGAATAAGATTGTGGGAGTATATTTACAAGAAAGTGGTGAAGCGTGTCGTTGAGCCAAGAAGGCTAACAACACGCTTCGTCACTTTAAACATGCAGGGCTGCACCATATTTTCCCCTGCGCTGGCCCTAAATTAAGCTGCCTAGCTCCAACGCATAGTAACAGAGAAGTGGGAGACCCAAATATACCCTTGGAGGCTTGGGCAGGTAGACTAATAATGAGTAAAAGTGCCTACAAGGGATTTCATTAGATACTCTTAGTCAGATTTAGTACAGAAATAATCACTTGTTTGTTAAGCCCCAAGTGGTAGCTAACCATTGAACAATCAAAACAACAATGTAGTTATTCAAAACATGAATATTAAACAATAGAGAATTTGCAGACACGGGTATGTCTTCTTTTCAAAGGTACACAGTTTTAATGTAAACAAATTTAAAAGGGTACATTAGAATACAACAAAACACCATGATGGAGGAAATACAAAGAAACCTACAAATCATGGGTGTAAACACCTATTCCAAATGAAAATGGAGAAGGACATGAATCTGAACTAACAGAAAACAGTTCCTAAAAAACACCAAGGGGCCGATTCCGATCTCGGCCGGTAGGGCTCCGAATCGGATTCGGCATTACCGGATCCGATTCGGAGCCCTGTTTCCCGACCGAATCGTACGCGGGTCCGGCCGGCGAGTACGATGCAAGCGCCCGCGTAATCGCCGACCGACTCGAACGCGGCTTCAACACGCTCCGACCGACTTCGCACGGACACAACTCGCACCGCGCAATGGAGACGTTCCCCGGCCGGGTAAGTACGATGCGCACCGCGAGCAGTCCGACCGACTCGCGCCGTCCGGCTCGAAAGAGCTGTCGGAGCCGGACTTTGGGGGTCCGCGTCGGACCACCCTGTACGGCGTAGCCGCGCGAGTCGCACACAGGAGGGACCCATGGGTCCCCCTACCTGTGCTTATGCGGCACGATGCGCTTCGACGCGTACCCGCTGTAGGGGCGCCCTTGTTTGCCTCGCACCCATTGAGTCAATGGGAGCCAGCGTACGCGTTATGCGACCCGGCTCCCATTGACTTCAATGGGAGTCCGACCGAATCGAGTCCGATAGCATGCGAATGCATCGTACTCGTCCGGTCGGACTGCTAGGAGTCCGATCGGTCGGAATTCTCTCCGGGTCCGGCTCGGTCGGAGAGATTTCCGGCCGGAATCGGCCCCAAATGTTGAGGAAGTAGATGTATAAGTCGACGTTTCGGTCTGTTATGGCAAATATGTCCGCCAGACCATCTTCAGGATGTGGAGTCAATTGTAAAAAAGTCCCTTCAATCTAGTTCAGTATTCAATTGGAACCAGACGAATCAGAATTGAATTTAAAAACACAGAAAGGGCCTTATGAATAGGCTCCTATGGATATATAGACTATAACGGAAGAGCAGTAGTCTCTATCCGATTTGTGCACAGAAACGCCACTCAATGGAATCTATATCGGAAGAGCATTAGTCTCTGTCCTATTTGTAAAGAAAGGGGCACCACTCAGTGGAATCGTGTTAGTGACGGATGAGTCGTAGTCTCACACGCGTCCCGCTTTCAAGACAGACGGCCGTCTGTCTTGAAAGCGGGACGCGTGTGAGACTCCACGTGAGACTCCACGTCCTGAAGATGGTCTGACGGACATATTTGCCATAACAGACCGAAACGTCGACTTATACATCTACTTCCTCAACATTTAGTGTTTTTTAGGAACTGTTTTCTGTTAGTTCAGATTCATGTCCTTCTCCATTTTCATTTGGAATAGATGTTTACACCCATGATTTGTAGGTTTCTTTCTATATCCTCCATCATGGTGTTTTGTTGTATTCTAATGTACCCTTTTTAAATCTGTTTACATTAAAACTGTGTACCTTTGAAAAGAAGACATACCCGTGTCTGCAAATTCTCTATTGTTTAATAATCATGTTTTGAATAACTACATTGTTGTTTTGATTGTTCAATGGTTAGCTACCACTTGGGGCTTAACAAACAAGTGATTATTTCTGTACAAAATCTGACTTGAGCGTTTCCTGTTCCCGACATTGGGGTTTCCCTGAACGCCGGTCTGGAAACATCAATAACGGACGACAGACATATAAACTTCACGTATGGTCCGTCTACAGCGCCCCACAGCCAGTCAGCATGGCGATTAACAACGCAATGGCGACGGACTGAGAACGCCGAGAACGCGGTGAATGCAGTATTGCCGTGAATGCCCTGAGCCGAATCCCGAGGTGTCGAGTGCCGAGTGATTCCCGGGGAGAGCTGGGTCGCAACGGCGGATGGTCTGGCGCTCCTTTGGGCTCCGCTGGGATGCCACCGAGGACCGCTACGGGTGCTGCTGCGGTCCCCGAGTGCTGAGGAGTGATCATGGAGTGTGCTGGCGATTGCGGGCGATTGCGGGCAAGGATCTCCGGTGGTGCATTTCTTTCCCGTGGTGAGAGCGTGATGAATGCTGTGCTCTAAGGCGGGGCAACAAGGTTGTCTGAATGAAGTAAGTGGCGGTAAGGGGACGGCACAGATGCTCTCTTGTGAAACCGCCAGCAGCTAATTGGAGTTTACTGTCACTGCTATAAACGGCCGGAGTAAGCAGCAAAACGTTACTAGACCTCTTTTTTAAAACCGGGGCTTTTAAAATTCATTCCACCTATCTCTCCGGTCAAACTCTCATGCCTTGGTCTGTATTCCCAAAATGAACAACATATAAAAGGTTTTGAAGAAAGAAACTTTTTGAGTTGAGTCCGCTCTGCAACGAACTGCACCTGGCACTTTACCACAGTCCCTGGCCCCTAACAAGCACTCCTGCACTTTTGCCCCATTCCCTGGAGGACGCTACAAAGGTACAGAGCCGGTCCCGTGACGCGGGAGACCGCTCTGCAACGAACTGCACCTGCCACTTTACCGCAGTCCCTGGCCCCTAACAAGCACTCCTGCACTTTTGCCCCATTCCTTGGAGGACGCTACAAAGGTACAGAGCCGGTCCCGCGACTCAGCGCCTCGGGCTCAGCACGGGTGAAGACTGGTCCAAGACGGGCCCGTCTTAGCCCGTCAGAGTCCGGAGGAGGCGGGGCTGGGCCAGGTCCCTTGGCTCGAACTGTATGTACGCTTTTTTGAGCCCTTGAAATTATTAGAGAGAACAACGAACGTTTAATTGTTTGATTCTGTAAGACTTCGTCCCCATTTAGTAATCAAAAACGGAAGGGGGTGCAATCTCTGCTGCTGTAGATTAGATTATTCTTGTTAATAATAGGCAGTCACCGCGCACCGTGTAGCGGAAAGAGTATATCTGTGTTCCAATCATAAGAGGCAGCATAATGGGGAAGAGAAAACTACAAAACGCGAGCTTAGGGCAACCTGGTGGTAAATCAGCAGATGTGAATAAGACCATTTTGAAATATCTTAAAGGGGCGGTCGGAGCATTAGATAAGCAAATATCTACGGTCGAGGAGTCCCTAAAAGGAACCCCAGGACGTAGGTACTACGAATAAGACTACTTTTTTACAACAGACGGAGATCGAAGAGGTTGGGGAGAAGGGGCTTTTAGGAAACCCTAATAGGGAGCCCATAAATGGTAGCATCCAGGTTACTGGTGAAGAGATCATCACCAGCGATCTGGAGGCAGAGTTGTCCCCCACCCAAAAGATGCTGTATGCCGATACAAAAAAAGGACCTAGCAGCCCACAGGCCTTGATACATAACGCTCCACCTGTGCCCACCCCGCAGATACTTGCAGTGAAGAATAAACAGGGGAATGGTAATTTGATACAATCTAAAAATAAAGGTTTGGCCAGGAAAACTAAAAAGAAGGGGCAAGGGAATCATGAGGCAGATACAACTAGTACAGGGAATGAACTAGCCGATTTAAGCAAATACATTAAACAATCGTTTGCTGCCATAGAATTAAGATTAGACAAGATAGAGCTGGACTTGGCATCCCTGGCAGAGAATCGAGATAGGCTCCCTACAGTGGATAATAAGGGTAATAAAAAGAAGTAGAGAAAAAGGGAGACACTTTCAACCCACGCTGCCTGAATACAATAGATAACACTGTGTCTCCAGAGAAATTCGGAAGAAAAAGGGATCACATCACGATGGCTATAGGCCCCAAAAACCATTCAATATCAACCATACCCCAGGTTTGGGGAATGTCAGTGAATTGCCAGAAAAGAGCACTGATAGGACGGACTAACGACAGGGTAATAGACATCAGAGGGAAATGGGCCCAAATATAGGGAAAGATGAGTTTAAATCACCTGAGCAATTAGAGAATTGTCAAATCTTAAATTTACCCCTGCGGCGCTACCTTATACAGTGGTGCTGACAAACGTTCCCCCACTACTCGAAGGGGAAAAGGAAATGTGGGACACATTGAGGAATAGGACAATTCATTGCTTGGGAACTAGAACAGGTCTAACCGCGGATATGTTTTCAGCTTTTAAAATGGTTAGACGGGTCCCCTGGGTGGGTACAATTGGAAAATATGCGCAAGGGGACTGCGTAGTTCTCTCCCTAGGAAGTCCTACTTTGGTCCGGGAAATTTTCCGAAGGATGGGTAATAACAGATGTAACTTGGAAGTAGGCATAAAGGTTTTCCCTTGAGCTACTTTTATCAACCAGGCCCTGTAAAATGGATTAGGGATAGGTCTTCCCATGCACAGTCCACAAGCAAGCAGGCATATAGTATAGAGGTTTCCAATAGTTTTATGCCGCTTCAATCCTTGGATGAGAACGATTGACTCCCGGTTAATGGTAATGAGTATAACTGTGTTGATAAAGTAGCACCCTCAGAACCAAGTGCGATTATACGAGAGAGCGATACTGGGGGGTGTAACATTGTCCCCAGTATGATAAAGGATATTAGTGAGGAAGCGAATAATGTAGTGAAGGATGATACTAGTGTTGGATGTCCTACAAACGTCATTGATGGTAGCGGGACAAACGCACACACTAAAGGAACCATCACCCTTGATAGCCCAACTGTTTATGTTTCTGATGGAATAAGTGTGCTCTTTTGGAATATTGCTGGTCTACATTCAAAAGTACATAATTCCATCTGGATAGATTTTATATATAGTTTTGACATCTTATGTTTTCAGGAGACCTGGTTACTGAAGCAGATCAATCTAGATGGCTATAAGACTTTCCATATACCTGCTGTTAGATCTATGCATGGAAGACATAAAGGAGGTTTGTGTGTATATATTTCAAATTTGATTAAGGTTAGAAAAATAGAAAAGCTTAGTTCTACGAGTTATTATCAATTGTTGGGCATCTATTTGAACTCTCCTGTAGTACTATGTATAGTGAATTTTTATAATAACATCGAACAGGGTGAACTGGGTAAAATCATAAATTCGCTTAGCGATGAAATGCACAAAATAAGGGTACCAAATGACATTGATGTGATCTTCCTATGTGGCGGGGATTTCACTACTGGTATTTGTGGTAATACTGAAAATGGGCAGTGTGGGGTACATGATGAAGTAAATACACATACCCCACATTTTACACATAATGTAAGGGAGAAATGTTTAATGATCTTATGGCAGGACATGATTTGGGTTTTGTAAATTTTTTGTGTACTCCATGTGTTGATTTTACCCCTACGTTTATTGGCAGAGGTTTAGCCTCACTGATAGATTTTATAATCATCCCCAATAGATACGCAACTTGGTTTGATAATTTTAAAACCCACTCCAACACCCTTAGTGACCATTTGCCATTGAGCATCAGCTTAACTATCCCCAAATTAGTTGAACAACCAAATAGTAGCTATCTGGCATTGTCACAAAACATTACCTTAGCACGCCAGAACGGCTATTCCTTACGTTGGGGTAAGATAAAGGCCGAAGAAGTGACGAAACAAATCATAATTAATGCAAATGATCACATAGTGGTATGTCTCCAAGAGAGTGCAGACTATAACGATATTTTGAGGGCCTATTCATCTATTACATTGGAGATTCAAAACTCACTAAGAGCAAAAAAGAAGGTATCCCCAATAAGGACTAATGGATGGTTCGATACTAAATGTACGAAAGCATATAACCTGCTGAAGGTCGCCCTCCATAAAACCGTGAGAAACCAGGAGGAAATTAGTACATGCAGAAAGAATTATAATTTGGTCAGAAAAAACAGGAAAAAAGAACTAAAAGAACAGGCCTGGGATTTACTTTATGAGGCCTCACAAAAAGGGATTGTACTATGTTTTGGCGGGCAGTAAATGCCCCTTTCTTTGCAAACAATGAGGGACCTAGGATTGAAGTTGCTATAGACGAGGAGACTTGGATTAAATTTTTCTCAAGCGTGTACAGCGTTAGGGGGGCCGAAGAACCCATAACTGACACTGATCTTCAGATACAAGGCGGCGCGGACAGATCTGTGATTATAGGGCTAAACGCCACACTAGACGAAGTTACGGCAGCTATTAATGAAAGCAAAGGTGGTAAGGCGCCTGGGCCAGATGGCGTGCCCATGGATCTTTTCAAGAACCTTCCTGCACTTTGGTCCCCATTGCTGACACAGGTATTGAAGGCCTGCTGTGAGAAGGGCTTCATCAAGACGTGGTCTGAATCTGTGATTATTCCAATTTTTAAAAAGGGAGAACGCGATAACCCCGCGTGTTATCGTCCGATCTCTCTCCTGGACTCCCTGGTTAAGGTAGTAGGTAGAATAGTCCTGAACAGACTACAAACTTGGGCCGAGGATAATAACATTTTATGTAAAGTGCAGTATGGTTTTAGACAGGGGCTAGGGACTATTCAGCAGGTGCTGAATTTTATAATGATATCAGGGAAATATACCCAAGCTAAAGAAGGGAAAATGTACGTAGCGTTTGTGGACCTTACGTCCGCTTTCGACTGCGTTAATCATAATAGACTTTGGGATATTTTGCGGGACTTAAAAGTAGACCCAATTTTAGTCCAGTTTTTGAGGCAATTGTATACTGGGGCTTCAGCAAAAGTGAGACATGGAATCGGGGCGAATGCACTGCGTCATTCGCGGTGGAGAAGGGTGTGAGGCAGGGGTGTGTCCTGGCTCCGTTCCTCTTCTCCTTATATACTAACGCTTTAGAAGAGGAATTAACGGCCAGGACAAAAGACCCTCCTCGCTATAACAACAAGCCCATAGTATCACTTCTCTACGCGGATGACGCAGTGCTCATGGCCAGAACTCAGCTGGGTCTCCAGAGTGCTCTTAAAACATACACTGACTTCATGGACAGCCGGGGCCTAAAACTTAATATCAAGAAGACATACGTGATGACATGTGGGAAGGGGAGAAATAGCTGCAAAAGCCTGCCCCTGGGAAAGGTTAGGATCGATGCGACTAATACATTCTCCTATTTGGGTGTCTTACTCGATCATTCTGGGTCATGGATTCCAGCGGTTAAAAGTAGAACTCTTCTTTTTAAAAGGTCAATTGGGGCATTGATTAATTTTTCTAATAAAATGGGCAAAAGACCCCCGGAGATCCTCCTTAAAATTTACAAAGCAAAATGCTTGAGTGTAGCGATGTACGGGGCTGGTGTCTGGGGTTACCAGGATGTAGCCATATTACAAAAAAGAGGAAAATACGTTTTTACGGTATATACTAGCAGTACCACAGAGCACATCCGTTTATAACTGCCACAACGAACTGGGGATTCCTTATATTTCCGATTTGTTTAAGATGCAGCCCCTGTTGTTATGGCATAGAGTTTGGACATCAAATTATACAGAGCTAAACAGAGAGATTATTAGGGATGCCATGAGTTTAACCCACGCAAACAAGATTACTTGGTTAAAGTACATTAGAAGATTTTTAACAGACGTGGGTAAACCTGACTTTTATAGTAACCCGGAACACTGACTACAATCTCTAGGAAGGATTTTAGAGTTTTCTGTCAGGATCATCTAGAGTCTCTAAGGGCGGCCTCAGAAATGCAGAAAAGCACCGTTATCACACATCAGCTAACCCTTGTATCCCCCACTATTCAACCTTATTTGGAATGGTGTACAGGAAGTTATGATAGGTTCGTCCTTACAAGACTCAGATTTGATAGTTTTCATCGATTAGTCAGCTTCCTACACAAAATGACTGGACCAGCGAGCTATGTAGGTGCCCCTGTGATGAAATGTCCCCTCAGACGACAATACATGTGATTTTATTTTGCAAATTTTACAGAGTGGAAAGATCTAGATGCATTTTGCCAATGCTGAAGGGTGGGGGCTGGAGGCAATGCCGCCCTGCCTACCTTTATCTACAAAAATTGGACAATGTTTATTGTGTGGGAGCTATGACTGGGCTCTTGAAGTCCATACTGAAAAAAAGGAAAAGTATAACATGGGAAACCCATCATGAGGCAGACTAATGTATAGAACATTTGTTATAATAATTAACTGATGATATGATTTTAAGATGTTAGCGATATATAAAGATGTAACCATGTAAGGTATTAGTCTTTTAAACATTAGATTGTAAATTTTATAATGTGTGACTTTTATGATTTTTAATCTGAAAATCGAATAAAGTTTATTTGATTTGACTAAGAGTATCTAATGAAATCCCTTGTAGGCACTTTTACTCATTATTAGCTCCAACGCAGGCACCCTTGCACCAGAGTGCAAGGCTGCCTGTGTTGAGGGGAAGATTGTTTATGTGCAGGAAGGTGCCCCTTATTGCACATAAACAATCTTTAAATGCTGTTTTGTAACTTCTATGGGTGCTGCTTAATGCAGCACACATAGAAGTTGCAAAACAGCATTTTTTTAAATGATTGTTTATGTGCAGAAAGGGGGACCTTCCTGCACATAAACAATCATTGGCGTTTTGCTGTTTCTATGTGTGCTGCACAACGCAACACACATGGAAACAGCAAAAACGAGGAGAAATAAAACATTTCTCCTCGTTTCGTCTGCTTAAGACCAGGTTTTCCCTGGTCTTAATTTTGGCGCTGCCTCCTATTTACGCTGCTCTTATAAATAGGGGGCAGCGTCAAAATCAATGGGTGTTGTATGGAACGCCCACCACAACACCCATTGCCCTCCCCTTTCACGCTAAGTGTAGCATGAAAGGGGGCCTTATTTACAAGGAAGCGTTAAGCCATATTAAGTGGCTTAACACTGCCTTGTAAATAAGGCCAAGCTCCTATCGCCATCACAACATCACTAAAAGTGACGCTGTGGTGGCGATAGGGGCATGTAAATATGCCCCTGTATTTCTTAGTGTAAACGGTTATGGCACCCCACACCTCACCGAGTGATACCATGCTCTGTGAGGTTCACACTGAATAAGTGTCTTAAGGCCCCAAAGCCTGTTTAATTATTATCCTGTTTAATTATAATTTTAAGGACTATTGAAACTCAGGAGACTACTAAAGTTGTCACTAGCCTATTGCGATAAAGAGGGGCATAGCATCATATTCGAATTTCAACATCTAGCATTAAAAGAACTGAGCAACAAAACCCAGATGAAATAAAGGACAATTTACATTGAAACAATGAATTATACTGCTTTGTGGAAAGGGAGAAGGTAAGTGAAGCACAGAGTGTGAAATGAGTGACACTCAGCTAAAATGTTGGTCATTGGCATTGCAGAGAGTAGTATCACATAGTCTCAGTAAAATATTTGGGGAGGCCTGATGTAAAAATACTTAATGTTTTCTCAATTACATTTATTCAACTTGTAAAGTATGCAGGATCTATTTCTTTACACAAAGAAGCCTTTCTTTCAAGGGCACCACTCTTGCTATTTCAGATATAGGTTCTCTGGCCCACTAAAGCTTACACCAACAAAACGTACTAAAATACACATTCACTCCCCTTAAAGGTTAAAATAAAAATGTATCATTTTGAACTTTGGTTAAATAAGATGCTAGTGAATGGAAAGAATGTCTTCAAAGAGCTCTCTGGCACTTGCGGTGGTCTGACTCATCGCCTGTCCTGTAGCAGACAGCCGGATTGCAGGAGATTGTTGTGGACGTCAGGAAAATATATGGAGATGAATTTTGCACAAGAACAGTAAGGAGGAGAAGGAAACTTTGCTGACCGATGGGACCCGAAGATCACTTCAGGTGCTTTTTAGGTCTCGCCTGAGACAGTGCATGTGATGTCGCTTTCGAATCTCTTCTAAATAAAAAGCCTGCCCGTTAAGTACCAGTGGTTGACTTAGACGTCACTCCCTTACTTTCCCGTTCTCTTTCTATGTCAGGTTCTATGGAGTATGGACTGTGTAGCTTCTTATCCGCGGCCAGTGTCCTTCCACTGCAGACTTATGCAGAGATATTTTTTTTATCTTGTAGTCAAGCACTCCATGAGAGTACATCGTTTCGCAGGCAGTCTCTACCAGCCCCTCCCACCCCACCCGCATTCTGTTGTTGCTTGTACCCATCCCTCCCACCACTTTCTTCCTGTTGCTGCTGCCCCACCACCCCTGTTGACTGCCTCATCCACGATCACTGAAGCAGCATTCCCCATGTTTCTAAACCCCTGCCCTCATTTTTTAGGTCTAGCCTTGGCAGCGCATGCGCTGCATGCGCTGTCTCAGCGAGACATAAAGTAATCTGTATGTTGGCTGAAACTCCGTGTAATTAGTTTTTCCGCTTGCGATTGGTTTACCTGTGGCATTGCTGTTCTTATCTTGCTTTCTGTTGGCTGTTGATTCTATGGTAACTTCCGTGTAGTCCCGAAGCAGCGGCGCCTAACTACAGTTTTTGTCCGCTCCGCTCGCACTTGTTTTAATTGCGTGCAGTGTGCCATCTGTTTCTCACGCCGCGTTTGTTTATTTATTTTGGAGATCACCCCCTGCGTCTGTAACTGGAGACTCTCCTCTGTATGTAACTGGTGCTTATGAAAAGCGCTCCAAAAACGCGCTCTATAAAATTGCGAAAAATTGCATTTTTAGAGTGATTAGAGGGTCACGCCGCGCTTGTTTAACTTGTTCCCTTTATCTCTGCTTTGATTAACGCGCATACTTGTTCTGACTGATAGCAGTGGCCAGTACTGTATAATTAACTTAGGAAGTGCGGCCCGTTTTTGTTTCTTAAACAGCTCATCGCTCATGTCCTGTCACCTTTCCGCCCCATGGAGAATCTGCCCACACATCTTAACGCACAAGTTACTAACTTGTGTAACGATATATCTGTAAGAGACAGTAGTTAGTGACAGATTCCTTACCTTAGAATATCCCCAGGCGTCAGGCTGGATCCGGAAAGTTTTTGCGTAGCAGTACCCTTGCGCGTCGGTAGGCGGCGTCGTGCGGCTCCGCGTCCGTCGTAGGCGTCGTGATCGCCGTGATGACGTCGCGGGCAGTACTTAGACGCCGCCCCTGCGCGCTGACGTCAGTTCTGTACACGACTTTCCGCGCCAGGAATTTAGAGCCATGCAAGAAGCTGACATAGGTGTCTGAAAAATACTAGGGCCCTGAAAGGGATGTCCTTAACCCTAGAAATCAGTTCGCAGAACGGGGAGGATGGGTGGGCGGTAAGGAATCTGTCACTAACTACTGTCTCTTACAGATATATCGTTACACAAGTTAGTAACTTGTGCATCTGAAAGAGACACGTTAGTGACAGATTCCTTACCTTAGAATAGATACCCCAGCAATACCAACCCCGGTGGTGGGTCTGCGAACAAAGATCAGACAAGGAAGTCCCGGAGGACAGAACGGCCAAAGAAGCCGTCCCTCCGGACCTGACTGTCAAGGCAGTAATGCTTGGTAAACGTGTGCAGCGAGGCCCACGTAGCTGCCTGACAGATATCCTGCAGCGGAACACCGCGGCCTAAGGCCGTGGTAGCAGCCGTTGCCCTGGTGGAATGGGCACGCAGCCCAACAGGAGGCTCCTTCTTAGCCAAAGAATAGCAGGCTTTGATACACAAGGTTACCCAGCGGGAGATGGTTCTCTTGTGCACCGCCCGACCTTTTTGGCGCCCACGTAGCCAACAAAGAGCTGGTCATCCACCCGGAAGTGTTGTGTGCGGTTGATATAAAAGGAAAGCGCACGTTTTGGGTCCAGACGGTGGAGCCTCTCTTCCTCTCTGGAAGGATGCGGAGGCGGAAAGAAGGTGGGCAAAGTGATGGTCTGCCCAATGTGGAAGGCAGTAACCACCTTTGGCAAGAAGGACGGACGCGTCCTAAGAACAACCTTGTCTGGATGGACAGACAGAAAGGAGGTTTGCATGATAGAGCCTGGAGCTCACTCACCCGCTGAGCGGAGGTGATGGCCACCAGAAAGGCTGTCTTCAGAGTCAGAAGACGAAGAGGACAGTTATGTAGAGAGCTCAAAGGGAGCGCACATAAGAAAGGTAAGAACCAAGTTCAAGTCCCACTGAGGCATCACAAACGGAACAGGAGGGAAGAGGTGTGTAATGCCTTTTAGGAACCTGTTAACAACAGGGGACTTGAAAAGGGAGGGCTGATCAGGAAGCTTGAGGAAGGCCGAGATGGCACAAAGATAGCCCTTGATGGTACCCAGGGCAGAACCCTGTTGGGCCAGGGAAAGAAGGAACAGAAGAACCTCAGAAAGAGGGGCAGAGAGGGATTCACAGCCTTTGCTGTGCACCATGCCACAAACTTGTTCCACCTGCAGGCGTATACCACCTTAGTGGAGGGACGCCTGGCTGCCAGAATTACATCACAAACTTCGGGAGGCAAGTCGAAAGGAATCAACTGCCGCCGCTCAATCTCCACGCAAGCAGGTGGAGGCTGGACAGGTTCGGGTGGAGGACCGTCCCCTGCTGCTGCGACAGAAGATCCTCCCGAAGAGGCAGACGGATCGGGGGATCGACGCTCATACTGAGTAGCTCGGGATACCAAACTCTTCGAGCCCAGTCCGGAGCCACAAGGATGACTTGGGCCCGGTCGCGCCGAATCTTCTTCAACACTCTGGGTAGAAGTGGTATAGGCGGAAAGGCGTACAACAGACCGCAACTCCACTCGCGACGAAGCGTCGCCGGCGAGTGCCGCCTTGGAAATTCCAACGCGCAGAACTGATGACATTGCGCGTTCTCTTCGGTGGCGAATAGATCTAACCAAGGCTCTCCCCACTGTAGAAAGACTCCTAGCGCCACTTCCGAGTGAAGACGCCATTCGTGATCCATCATGCACCTGCGGCTGAGTTCGTCCGCCCTGGCGTTCAGGGAACCTGCCAGGTGTTGAACCATCAGGAACATGCCCTGATGTTCCAGCCATGTCCAGAGGCGCAGAGCCTCCTGACAGAGGGTCCACGACCCCACCCCGCCTTGTTTGTTGCAGTACCACATGGCGGTGGTGTTGTCTGTGAACACCTGCACTACCTTCCCTTTGACAGAGGGAAGGAATGCCTTGAGTGCAAGTCGGATCGCCCGGAGCTCCAGAAAGTTGATATGGAGCCGGGACTCCGCCGGAGACCAGAGGCCTCTGATCTCCGCCTCTCCCATGTGACCGCCCCATCCCAGAAGGGACGCGTCCGTCACAACTGTGTGCTCTGGCTGGGGAAGGGAGAGGGATCTGCCCATGACCCATTGCCGGTTCGAGAGCCACCACTGCAACTGTTTTGCAGTCCCCTCCGAGATCTGGACGTGATCGGACAGGTTGCCCTGGTGCTGCGCCCACTGGAACTTCAGGTCCCACTGCAGAGCCCGCATATGCCATCTGGCATGATCGACCAGCAGGATGCAGGAGGCCATGAGGCCCAGCAGCCTCAGGGTCATCCGTGCCGAAACCCAGGATAAAGGCTGAAAGATCGGAATCATAGCCTGAATATCCCGGACTCGCCGTTCGGGAGGATAGGCCCGAAACTGCGTCGTGTCCAGAACTGCTCCGATGAAAGGAGCTGTGGAGAAGGAATCAGATGCGACTTCGGCACATTGATGGAGAACCCCAGCGAGTGCAGGAGTTCGGCCGTAGTCTGGAGGTGGGAGACGACTGCCTGGGGCGAGCCCGCCTTCAGCAGCCAGTCGTCGAGGTAGGGAAGACTGGAACCCCTGCCCGGCGCAGATGAGCTGCGACCACCGCCATCACTTTTGTGAACACCTGAGGGGCACTGGTAAGGCCAAAGGGAGCACGGTGAACTGAAAATGCTCGAGGCCTACCGTGAACCGCAGGTAACGCCGGTGGCCCGGCAGGACGAGGATGTGAAAATAAGCGTCCTGCAAGTCCAGCGCTACCAACCAGTCTCCAGGGTCGAGGGCAGTCAAGACCTGAGCTAGGGTGAGCATCTTGAACTTCTCCTTCCGGAGGAAGCGATTGGCGTTCCGGAGGTCCAAGATAGGACGCATGTCCTCCTTGTCCTTTTTGGGCACCAGAAAGTAGTGGGAGTAGCAACCACGTCCTACTTCTGGGGTCGGAACATGCTCGATGGCCCTCTTGGCCAAGAGGGCCGTGACTTCCTTCTGCAGAAGCACCAAGTGATCCCCTGACATGCGGTGGAATTGAGGTGGCATGGCTGGGGGTGGTCTCGAAGGGAGGGAGTAGCCCCTTCGGACAATGTCCAAGACCCACCTGTCCGAGGTGATGGGACGCCAGTGGTGAAGGTGATGGCGGACCCTGCCCCTACTGGCGTGCTGTGCACCTGAAAGGAAGGACTAGGAAGGCTTGGAGGCCGCGGACGGGGCGGTGTTGGTGGCCTGACCCGCACGCTGGTTGCCCGAACCGCCACGGCGGTATCCACGTCCTCGGCCACGCGAAGACGCTTGCTGCGCGGGCCGGTGGCTGGGCAGTGGACGTGACTGGGCGCCCCTTCCGTGGCCACGAAAGGGGCGAAAAGCAGAGGTTAGTGGAGGGCGCACAACAGAAAGGCCCAGGGACTTGGCAGTAGCCCGTGAGTCCTTAAAGCAGCTCCAGCGCATGGTCTGCTTTGGAACCAAAAGACCGACTCCATCAAAGGGCATGTCCATGAGTGTATTCTGGACATCACCCGAGAAACCAGTTGTTCTCAGCCAGGCGTAGCGGCGCAGCGCCACCGTCGTTGCAAGCGATCTGCCCAGCGAGTCGGGGGTATCAAGGCCACAACGTATGGTGTATTTAGCCGCATCTCTACCTTCTGCAATGGTGCGGGTAAGCAGTGTCTGGACCTCCTCAGAACACTGGGGCAAAACAGACGCCACCGAATCCAACAGGGAGTGGGTATATCGGCCCAAAAGGCAAGCGGTGTTGACGGACCGCAAGCCAGCACTGGAGGAAGAAAAAGCCTTCTTCCCAAACTGGTCCAGGCGTTTGGATTCCCTATCCGGAGGGCGGTAGGGAAGGTGGTTTGGGAGGCAGAGGCTTGGACAACCAAGCTCTCGGGGTGGGATGTTGAGAGAGAAACAAGGGGTCGCCCGGAGCAGGGCGATGGCGTCGGGCCACGTTCCTATCCACAGGAGCCCCTGTGGTGGGCTTGGACCAGGTGCCCAAAGAACGTCAGACAGTGCATCATTAAACGGCAGCACAGTCTCCGTGGAGGAAGCTGCCGGCTGAAGCACTTCTGTCAGGAGATTAGTCCTGACAGCCACAGTAGGCAATTGGAGGTGCAAGGCTCCAGCTGCTCTACGCAACACCGTTGCGAAATTTGCTCCCTCCTCCATAGCCACGGGAGGAGACAGCATGCCAGTGTCAGGGGAAGTGTCTAGACCACTGGCATCCCCAAGTTCCTCTGCCCAGTCCTCATCATACTCACACTGCCGTGTGAGAGGGTCTTCCGACCCCTCCCAGCTCTCCTGGTCCTCCTCTGGTGTAAAATATGGAGGAGGAGGGTCATCTGGGACCTAAGGTCTCATCGGCGCCGGAGCCGGCGTCGAGCAACGTCGGTCCGGCTCCATGTCCGGAACCGGAGAGAACCGGGGAACGACGCCGCCCGGAGCCCCGGGCGGCGTCGGGAGCGGCACCGGGAGATCGGCGCCGGCGGAGGCGTGGTTAGGTCAACCAGCATCGATCGGGGTTGCGGTACCACCGGGCAGGATCGAGACCGGGGCCGGGCCGGGGCCGGGATCAAGGCTGGTGGGACAGGCGACGCCGGGACCGGAGTCGTCGGCGACGCCGGAGCAACCCCATCAGGGCGCGCGGGGCCCGAAGGCGCACCGGAGGGACCTTGAGGCCCGAAGAGGCGGGCCATGGCCGACAGGAATTCCTGTATCTCGGCCGGAGTCGCCCCGAACCCGGGAAGGACGGGTAATGCGGGGGCGGCGCCACAGGCACATCCGGAGCCGCGGGGACCGGTGCCGACAGGGGCCTCAGCCGAGTCGCGAGACCGGCGAGGCGAAGTCTTAGAGCGATGGTGCTTCTTAGACTTTTTGTGCTTCGACTTACCCGAGGAGTGCGAAGACTTGGACTCCGACCGGCGGGGCTCCGCGACCGGCCCTCGACCTCTCACGGGACCGGGGCTTGGTGCGGCGCGGAGCCGACTGCCCGGACCTCGAGGAGCTTTCGAGACCGCTCTCGCAAAGCCTTCGGGTGTAAGGCCCGGCAGTCAGGGCACGACTTCATGTCGTGGTCTCGGCCGAGACAGTAGAGACACTCTAAGTGCGGGTCTGTGATCGACATCATTCGACCACAGGCGTCGCATGGCTTGAAGCCGGGCATCCCTACCGACACCTAGGAGACGAAAAGACTCGAAAAGAAACAGTGAAAAAATCACCCAAAAATTTTGTCAAAAATTGACTAGGGCACTGGTCTTCCCGGATCTGCGCTTACTGGCGCGGAAAAAGAACTGACGTCAGCGCGCAGGGGCGGCGTCTAAGTACTGCCCGCGACGCCATCACGGTGATCACGACGCCTACGACGGACGCGGAGCCGCACGACGCCGCCTACCGACGCGCAAGGGTACTGCTACGCAAAAACTTTCCGGATCCAGCCTGACGCCTGGGGATATTCTAAGGTAAGGAATCTGTCACTAACGTGTCTCTTTCAGATATAAAGCGACGCTGCCAGTTTCTCTGCGTGAAGGAGACAGACAGGCTGGCCGAGTGAGTCGCCCTCCCCAAGAGGAATTGTAGGTCGCCCTCCTGCTGATCGGAGTTGTTCATAATTGAATTAACGTGCTTGTGAATTCAATATGGGCGGTATGTGGTGCGTTGTGTCTCACAGGATTAACTCCTCATCACTGGCAGAGACAAGACAACATGAATGAATTGCTGCCTTTCCTATGCAAATCGGCTGTCACGTAAGATAAAGCGAGCCGCTGGGCCAGCAGAGCTGCAATCACTTCAACGCCATTATCGCAACTTTGTGGCTTTACGTTGCAGCCGACCGTGGTGGCGTTGTCCCTCAGCCCTGGTGTAAGGACATGCCTCAGCATAGCAGTGGGTTTATTTTTACGTGCAAGCGTCTTGCGGGGTGTAAATCACAAGCTCGCACGCGGTACACACTGCTCGGACTTATCTGGGGCCTGCAAGCCGTTGTATTAATAGAACCTGCTGCATTTTCTTTTTATAAAAACATGAAGAGCAGTTTGGTGGTAAAATGTCCTGGGCCTTTCTCTCTTGTCAGTCGGGCTGTCTCATCATGCGGCTAAAATTAGGGCTGAAGTCACTCACTTCTTTCTCCTCTATTTTTAAACTCTTTTAGCACATGCATGTGCGCGTGAAGTATGCATCTGGGACACTGTTTACTGTTTGTTGGCAAATCGGATCCGAAATACAGGCATCTATTCGTAACCCAGTTTACGCCACCGTCCAACCCACCAGTGCATATGTAAAACCGCTGCAACACGTAAAGTGATTTCCTTCTACTTAGCGCTTGATCCCGCACTCCTCCCGTTTCTAGACGCTATAAATCAGACGTTACTGTTAACCAACTTAATCGTCGGTCTGTGTCGGCACTGCTAGGATACCATGTGGAAACCTTGCCTGGGTCAGAGTGCTGCTCACAGGAGCACAGAAAGCAACGGTCACCGAGCTGGGACCTTGCTGTCCAGGCCATCTCCGTGGTTAGTGAGTTCTTGTGACTGCAGCGCCCGACACCCCCTAACACTCCTAATCATTTCTCCCAGAAAGGTCTAATGTTTAATGCTTCAATTACATCCCTGTAATTTCAGCACTCCGAGTTCTTTTTCACCATAATTAATTACATATTAAGGGCTACGTGCCTCACAGACGCAACCCCCAAACCTAAAACAAGCATTTGCAAAGCAATAGGTCTCGCATTTACGCAAGTTTGAGCTATTGACATTGCAAACAACAATGCCTTTTATTTTTGTTTTCGTTTTTAAAACATAAATAAAAGGCATTATCATTTACAATGCCAATAGCTTAAACTCGCGTAAATGCGAGACCTATTGCATTGCAAATGCTTGTTTTCAAATAGTTTTCATTGTCCTTCCACTGGCCGTGCACTTGCAGAGGTACTTTAGGCCAGATGCATCAAATGGATTTACCCAGTGTTCGAACCTATGGCCCTTTGTTTTTAGGTCGAGCCTGGGCAGCGCATGCACTGCTCTGTGAGGCATGTTGTAATCTAAACTGTTGCTTGGAGCACCGACCATCTTTTCCATTTTGTTCCTGTTTGTGCCCTTTATACATGAATGCTTTTGATTGGTTAGCATGCTTAACTAGTCCCGCCATTTCCTGTTTCGGACCCTCCCAGCAGACTGCCCCTGCTACATGTGGTCCTACACGTTTTATAATTTACATTCCTTCCTGCACTATTTTTTCTTTGGGACTGAATGTAAGAGCATGGCACCCACTTCGCGGACGCCGCGCTTGCATTTTTCAAGGTATCTTTATTTTATCTCCTACTAATGTGGGCACCGCGCATAACTTTTTTTATACACTGAACTGTGCTTCATGTTATAGCACGGCGCGCGCTATCATGTCTATTTTTTTTTTATCACCATGGCACCCGCTTTATAGACCGCCATGCCCATAACTTTTATATAGACGGGGGCCCGCGTTTATGTTTAACATCCCGATAGCTGTAACTCTGGCAAATGCGTAAGCAATCCAGGAGTGCGTGCATGTTTCCCAGCTGTGCTTCTTTCCCCCTTCTGCTCCGTGTTGCTCTCTCTCATCCGTCTCCTTTTACATCTCTATGTACAAGTTCAGCCTGTCTGGGTGTCTGAAGCTTCAGGTTGTGCACCGCTACAGTGTGTCAATACTGTGCACCATGTTGTAGTGTACACTGGTGTAAGCTTGTGCAGTGATCCGGTTTTGAGAACATCACTCGTGTACGTATAGGAGATGGAAAGCATTGCCTGGCCGTCTTGCAGTGTGAGAGGCGCTTTCAGGAGAAGGGCCATGTGCTTATGCTGGTCACTGTCCCCATCCGCACACATACATCAAGCAAGCTGCATCTGGGAATGTAAAGTTTGGAACCTCGCAGCAGCAAAAGCAGGAACTGAAGGGTGTGAGGTAAGGGGAGGTAATCACTTCCTGGGTGAGGAGCTTATGAACTATAAAGCGAGGGCAGTGACAGGAAGTGGACCGTCTTTTCATCTTTCTGTGGTAAGTCTATTAAAGGGCTACTGCTGCTTTCACACACAGTCACTTCTATTTTTAGGTCGAGCCTATAGCGGCAGCGCGCATGCGCTGCTCGCTTTGCGAGGCATGCAGTATTCAGTATGGCGTGGAAGCTCCGCCCATCTTTTTCATTGGCTTAGGTCCTAAATGCTGCCTTCCGATTGGTTTTAGGCTTGTTAGTCCCTCCCCATGACGGCCATGTAGTCATTTGTATCCTTCCATGGCTACTGGCCCCTTTACTCTGAACACTATTTTCTTCCGTGCTTCCCCCCCCTTCCGCAGTCCGTGACTTCTCGGCCCCCCGCCCCCCTCCCGCCTTTTCGCCCGCACTCCTGTTTCCAATGCAATAGGTCTCGCGTAAATGCAAGATCTTTTGCATTGCAAATGCTTGTTTTAAAGTAGGGTGGTTAAAAGTTCCTAATCTGACCTAATGAAATAGGATGCGGGGCACTGAGTCAGCTGCATCAATTTTTAACCCTTGCGGGGAGGGAGAGGCTCCTCAGTGCACTGCTTCTTTTCCATTGTTCAAGATTTGTCTGAATGGAAAACGCACGCATGGAAGCACTTTATGTTTGTTAAGGTACTGCAGAGCAAGACCTTTCATTCTAGTGCACTAAAGTGACCCCTACTAGGCCGGTAAACAGTGCAGTCGTTCTTTTAATGTTCAATGTGCAGTAGGAGATGGCAACACCTGCAGTAAAGTGAAGGGAAGTTCAGACTCACACACAGTAGGACGGCTCTTTTATTTTAATTTTTTACAAAACAATATTTCTACCTCCGTTTACCTATGGGTTCGCAGCCTCACCCGTCTGCCGCTCTGCCCCAAATATAGCACATTGGTGGCGAGGACGACGGGCACACTGAAGCGCAACACCCCACGGAGGGGAGCACAGCTGAGAACATGACAACGAAACACATGCAGTAAAAGCATTACTTAAGCATAGAAGGGAAAGATAACCTTCACTGCATAGTGTGGGTCATTGTCTCTGGATAGAGACGGAGATCACCAGGAGGGGACATGGACTCGAGGCTGATGGATAGGACAGTATGATTGACAGGGACTTCATTACCAAAAGCAAAGTAAGGATTTTCCTTATACCCAGGTATGGAGTATAAGGTTATCTATCTGCCAAGTGAGGACTCACGCCAAGCACATAAGGACGAGGAAGCGGGGTTTGCGTACGTCTGTGGCACCAATCACCCCCACCGACCCACTATGTTAATTGCTAGATAACCTCAATTCCCAGTCCCCAACGCACACTCGGTTTGTCTTTATTTCCGCAAATCCGCCGGTGGGACAACGGGGCCTCTCACAGTTTTTACCAGCAATGGGCAGACGACCTGGAGCCTTCCAGCACTGGCACTATTAAGTTAATGTTCTACGTGCCTTGCGGCAAATCCGTCGCTGAGCCAATGGTAAAATCAGAAAATGCCTCAAGGACATATACAATGAAAGTGGTATGCGAAAACACAAATGTATGGCTCGTGCGCACGTGCTGAACAACAGAGGGATTTATTCTAACAGGAAAAGGCGGCGTAAACAAGCAGCGGCACCCTGGCTCCGGCAGGGTGTGTTGCTCTGCTGAGTTCCTCCTTTGGAAGACATATGTCCTAGGGTAGGAGACGCAAATCAGAACTAGTGAAGATGTAAGGCCTTTTTTCATAAATTCGCTTTAATAAAAAGTAGACAAAAGAGGAAAAGAGATCTCTGAAAGCTTTCGCAACACGTACAATTTTTATGTTTTCTCTTCCAGTTAAGTACTATTGAAGGAAACAAAAGCCCCTCCCGAACTTCCAAACTGCAAGAGTAACAAGCATTTGCAATGCAATAGGTCTCGCATTCACGCGAGTTTAAGCTATTCGCATTGTAAATGACAATGCGTTTTATTTATGTGTTAAAAACAAAAATAAAAGGCATTGTCATTTACAATAATAGCTCAAACTCCCGTAAATGCGAGGCCTATTGCATTGCAAATGCTTGTTCATCACGGAGGCCGTTCTTTTTAAACCTGATGGAAAACAGGATGCATATCTCTTAGAGCCTTTTAAAGAACACTATATCATGGCACGCTAAAACACTATCACGCCTCAGTAACACTCCACTTCCCATGGCTGCCAAGGTTTCAGATTTGTATGAGTGACATTTTTATAATTTCAGTGTAATTATGAGTGACGTTTCAACGACTATGAGTGACACTTTCTCCCGAGCAAAATCAAGCAACAAAGTGGAAGGAAACATATAAATATCACGAATTATCCCCATTTTAGCAAGGAGAAACTCTAAGCAGATCAAACTGCTGCAAAGCCACAGAAATGGAAGGGCACTAAAATGAACAGTCTTAACACAGTCAGCTGACTCGCGGACGCCGCCGCAGTCACTCAGGCACTGAGCAGGCCTCAGGCTGACAGGCACACAGTCAGTCACAGCCAACAGCCAGGGTACTGTAGTGTATTATTTTGAAAAACTACCTTCAACCCTAATTAAAATCCTATCCTAATTCGGCCACCCCGGCCGGCACACAACTACCTGCCCCGCAGCACAGATGAGCTGCCTAAATTCAAATTAACAGTCTCAGTCAACACAGCTGATAAGCGAACGCCGCAGATCGGCACCAAATGCAAAAGAAACAATTGATGGACAGATCGGCACCAGACATCATTGATTGGCAAGCCTCAGGCTGACACACAGGTTACAGCCGGGAGCCAGGGCGCTATAATTATTTCAAAAAGGAGTAGTACTCGACTGACTCACCATAAAAATAAATGATTATACCCTGGGTGGGCCGCCGCGCCCGGGTCGGCGCGACGCTACCTGCCCGGCCCTCAGATCACACCACCAGCAGGCTGTCACAGAGAGCTACACAAGGCTCTGCTGACTTAAGTGACGCAGCTGGCCGTGGATCTGAAAGTAATGTTTATTTTGAATCGGACGGCCCACCACCAGAGTCACTAACCTGACCGGCTCAAAACGGCTTTGTCACGCAGCGCCTCGTCCTTGAGAACTACACTTCAGCTGTGGGCAGGCAACTGATTGACCGCGCGCTAAACTGCTATTTAATAATATTTATAATTTATAAACCAAATTTAGCAGCAGAGTGAGAGTCGGATTATGCATATTGTTAGTGAACACTTCACTAACTGACTGTAGTAACAATGGCCTACCTCATACTGAGTCACTCTCAGCCGGCGCTGGTGGGCCTGGGATCAAGTGCGGGCAGGATCTCATATTCCCGCGTTACTTATCGTCGATTTATTACCAGCGGTGATGGCAGTGAGCAGCTGCTGGAAGGCTGTGCCTTGTCCTGGCGTCCAGCACGGCAGGTCACCTGCACCAGACTGCGGTTCGAGCAGCGAGGTCGGGGGAGCTGCAGCGGCACCGCACTCAGTGACTTCTTGATCCCTGAACTTCAAAGCGCAGCCGAAACTTATGTCGCCCGCTTGCACCGCAGATGGTAGCTGAGCAGGTCAGAGGACAGACCTGTGACTATCCACGGTCCGTTCAGTTCACCAGTGGTGGTCGTCTAATGACCCGGTCGACTCACCGGATGTCCATTTTTAGATAATTTCCCGAGCCAGTCGAGTCCGACCCCGGCGCTTCTGACCAACCTCACTTCCTACGTGAGGTCACATCCCCCCACCACGGCGCCACAGAGCCTGTAACGCAACGACTCTGCTGAGCGCAGGCCCCGCCCGGGTCTCCAGGCAGCAGAGGACAGATTGCAACATTGTAGCACGGCACTGAGAGATCTTTAACTGTTACTGAACCAGTGCTGGCAAGTGAAGTCTGCTGCGGCCCGGGCCGGCCGCACGCACAGGTGTCAGAGGCGCAAGCGCGAGCTAGTACCTGGCGTAGGCAGCCAGTTTCAGTGCTGTCAGCAGACAGAGTGCGGTCAGTGGCAAAAATGCGTGTCAATGCATTTCAGTGCGGTGATGCGGGAACACCACACTGAAATGCGTTAGCGTCACGCCTGATACTTGGCAGGCCTGACTTCCACTCTTAAAACACTGCTGTCCCTCCAGTCACTAACAGTGTCTTTACCCGCTGACTCTGTACAGCGCCTGAAGCCTTTCATCAGGTTTGCACTATACAGATACCATATGTATAGAGCCAAGTTATAAGCAGTGCCCTGGTAATCCTCCATCTAATTCTGTTCACCCCCTCCCAAAGTGACGTTGATTTTATTCACACCCAAAACACATTAGCGCCATTTTACAGAGTTTGCCAGTGAAGCGCTACTTTTGTTTTCTTTTCTTTCTCTAAACAGCACTGTTTTCCCCGGGTGGGGAAGTGCACCATTCCTGGATGTACTGCAATACCTGCTTGATGGGTAGATTGGAAAACAAAGTGCATACCGCGGCTCTGTGTTCACGTATGTGGTCTTGTCTTTTTAAACCATACTGCTTACGTTTTGTAATGATATAAGCAATGGACATTGAAACAGGTCCCTTCCGGCCCTGTAGTCATGTCCTTAACTTTTCATGCAAAAGCACTCATTGATTACTGAATAATAAGTGCAGAAGCGTTAAGGTAACCAATTTGTTCCTTCTTACATTTCACATGCTTTACTTAATCTTGCATTCCCTATGAGTGTTTGCTTTTTCCAGGATGTTGTCACTTTTGTTTTTTAGGCAGCATATTACTGTAGTCTAGTGCGTAATTTGAATTAAGTCGCATCCAGGTCTTTATAGCGGGCGTAATTGGGTTGTAGTTGAAGCAGTGCGAGTTTCTCTCAGTGGGAGGAGGATGTGGCACTATGACCAGAGCTGCCGACTTGGGAACTGGGGAACCAGGTTCAGCCTTCATGACCAGTCCCCCAGACTCTCCTGAGGGAGCACATTCCCGTGCTAGACCTTAGAAGGCCCTGCTAGACCTTAGAAGCCCTGGTGTCTTAGCCCAAGCAGGTGGACCCTAGCGGTGGCAAGTGTGGGTTAATCTTGAAGGCCTGTCCACCACAACCTATTGAAGCTCACCTCAAGTCTTTTGGGCAGGCCTATGAAGCAGCACACCCTAGAGCAACAGTGACTCTGTCACTGAGGTCACAGGACCCTTGAGCAAGGAGGCTCTTGGGCGTTGCGACCGGTGATATCGCACTGAGCGCTCACTTCGGGTGGGGGCGTCATGTTTGCAAGTATATTATGTTTTTAAAAGCGCTTGCTGCCTCCTTCCTGGCCTCCAGCAATTTTCGGCAACAATAAAAATGTCATGATAACTCCGGTGATTAATATTCTTCCTAGCGAGAGATGGAGTTTTGTCAAGTGGAAGTTTTGACTCATGGAAAGGTAGCACAGAGGGTTAATGTGCCTGCTGCAAAGAACATGTACCATGCAGATCACAAAGTGCACATAATGTTAATAGGTCAGTGGGTTGCTGCTTTTGTCATTGAGATCCTTTTGTTACTTAAGTCAAAATCCTAACATTGAACAATGAGCTATTAACTGTCATCTAAGAGCTGCATGCAAATTGCAAGGTATAAATTAGAGCGTCATGGTTTTTTCCCCAGTCTTTGATTATCGTAATGTTGCAAAAAGGGTTTGTTTGGGTAGAAATCAATTCTGGTTATTAAAGAGAACCAAGCAAACACAAGGAGATGATGGACGGAGCACTAAAACTTTTCAGACACTCACCCCCTTGTCACAGATCTGGGTTGAATCCATCATCGTTCTTTAGCTCACTTTGCCACCTCAGTTCAGACCCAGCTATTTGCATATCAGTCTTGACTCTGTGACTCATGGGAACAGTCCAGCCCGAACTGCCAAGCCAGGTCTTCCCTGAACCGGAAACAAGCATCCTGGGACCGGTTTCAGGGTAACACCCCTAATCAGCTAGGCTAGCTTGAATCCAGTGGCAAAGTGAGCAACTTGTGTTTGCTTTATTTGCCCTAAGTTGGCAGGGTATGCACAGACGTGCGTCCCTTGCTCACTTTGCCACTGGATTCAAGCTAGCCTGGCTGATGAGGGGTGTTGCCACGAAACTGGTCACAGGATGCTTGTTTCCGGTCCAGGGAAGACATGGCTTGGCAGTTCGGGCTGGACTGTTCCCATGAGTCACAGGGTCAAGACTGATATGCATATAGCTGTGTTTGAACTGGGGTGGCAATGTGAGCTAAAGAACGATGATGGATTCAACCCAGATCTGTGACTGGGAGTGAGTGTCTGAAAAGTTTCAGTGCTCTGTCCATCATCTCCTTGTGTTTGCTTTATTAAAGAGAAGCCCCAACCATGGTATTACGTTCTAAATTCAGAGTTTGTGTTTCTCCAGACCAATCGCTATTAAATTATACTGTCTACTAGTATGATTGTCATGTGACTCCTACACCTTGTAGTCCATCGTCTTATGTAACATTTCCTATACAGTGATTTACACGCATGATTGATTGTCTCTGTGTAATGTGTGTGTGATATAAAGTTCTCTGACACACTACACTAGTATCAGTGGCACTGTAAATCAAATTAAATGCATCTGAGCAAGAATGTGGAGACTCGAGGGGCACTGTTAAAGGGTGGTAGTGAGGGAATCCTTGGCAGAGGGAGTCATAGGGGGCACCAACAAACATTGCCGCACAGGGCTCTACCAGCGCTAAAGCCGGTCACTTCCACTTCCTACAGTTCTAACACCAAATCAAAAACGTTGATTTGAAAACCCCTTAAATCTGCAGCATACCTTCAAGTCAATGTATGATTTAACAGTGGTCTCGGTTGTTCTAGGTCTTTTTTATTTATGTACAATCTTTGTTTGCAATGGTGTCTTGTAATTTTGTATTATATGTGTTGTGTTTTGCACTTAACATAATTCTGGCGAGTAAAGAGCCCACAGTCAAAAAAGATTATCCTACGACTCTTAGCATGTGGGATACTGGTGAGAAGATTTATGTTAAAACAAATTACTAAGTATTAATGTCATCCGAAGGGGACACAATAATGGTACAGAATGATAAGGAGCCTTTTGAAATTTGCGATTATATCCATGGTGTGAGAGGTTTTCTCTTGTGTAATTTTATATTTTGAATGATCCCGCTCCTCATTACCTCAACAGGATCTCTCCCTTTATGAGACAGAACTGGAATTTTTATCATGCACTCATCTGGAAACAATCAGTTAACATGGAGTAAAAAACATCCATCTTTTTGAGACCTGCAACTAGCTTTTCCATCCAATGTGACAAATGTAATACAGTTTTAAAATATATGGACTTATTTCATTTGTATATTTATCTTTTTGTCCTTGTTACTGATATCCACGTTAGGTCTCTTCAGTGATGCCAAATAAGATCAATAGTCCTGCGATGTCACTTCTTGTGATGTCACTTCTTGTGATGTTACATGCAAATTAGAGGGGCCTCACATCTTCCCTTTCGCCCGGTGCCCCAGAAGTTCTTGGACAGGCCCTGCGATCACATATAATGTAATAACATTTCACATAATGTAACACCCCCGTAACCTGCAGGGCCGCTATGAGCCTCGTACAGCAGTCACCGAGAACACCGGCACCAGCCAAATGGGCACGCCCAGCCAGAAAAGAACAGACTATCAATAGTGAGTTGCCGGCCGTGAACAGGCTTTCAGTCGTGAGCAGACGGCCGGCACGGGGCTCCGTGGACTCATTCAACGATCACTCACGTTGACCACTAGAGATCAGTCCGGCTCCACGCCGCCACCCTTTTAATCCAGAACCTTGGCGTCGGCAGCCTATTCTAGTCAGCCCAGCAGAGGACAGGCGATCACGAGACCATCATATCAACCACATCCCGTTCCAGAAAGGAAGGCTGCCATTAGCTGTCGCCCGTCAATTTCGCCAAAGTCGGCTCGGGAAGAGGTAAGTAAATAAACTCCACAGCACAGGATTTACGATGCGCTTTACATTGGCGAATGTTAGATCAAATGCTCCAATTCTACGTCATTTTACACATTGTGGTACCGCCCACTCCCAGGTAGTTCCCAGAATATGCTCAGCCGTGGGATTGGTTGTTATGTAACCCGGAAGTGGTAAAGTTACAGAAACGTGATATCCGTTTCAAGATGAGCGCGGGACAACAGACATTAAGCTGAATTCATGGATGATCCTTGTAAGTAATATATGAATGATCGCCTATTACGGGATTTCTTTCATACTTAGCAGTTGGATTTCTCAGCAGAGCTTGTCAACTCACCCAATTAAAGCGAGACTCTCGATTTTAAAGCAAGCAGAAGGGTTGTATTTTACATTTTGTAGCTAAATTGCACCCACTTAAGTTCAAGCATAGGGGGGAAATTCTATTCACCCCAATTATTTTTCGAAAAACCGCTCTTTCTCGCTCCCAAATTTGGGCATGTACAAAGAATGCGGCATTCGGCGTTGTGTGCTATGTTTGAACAGCAGTGCCGTTGTTTCCTGTGTAGTTTGTGTGTAGGGTGGACCAATGTTCAAGAAGAAAGTTTCTCTCGCACCGAAGCAGTTACACACTATAAGCAGCAGTCTCATACCTAACACACGAAAAATCTCACATTACAAAGGGCACTAAATGCTGACATTACTCACAGACTAGCAGTTGCTAAAGACTCCCACTCTTTACCAACATCGCCCCAACTCCTCACAGAGTCGTCTCACCGCCGGCAGCACTCTTACATTCCCCACACACAAGCTGTCTCATACAACTGGCAACATTATCACACACTTTTCAGACTTTGAGGAAGAAACTATTGACAGTACTCAACACCCTTCAGTCTTTACTGGAACACTCCTTGCAGGGAAGTAGTTACGCTGGTGCTAATATCAAAAAAGTTCTTGTATTGCCCACAATGTAACAGTCAAGCACCACTGACACCTGTCTTACACTTTTTACACACAAACTGTTTCTCACCCTCACAGGGTTAAGAGTGAATAACTGTCTGGTTCGAAGCATCAGGCATTGTTATAAGCAAGACCTGTTGGTTTTGCCACTGCTTGTTAACAGGTTGTTCTCCAGCAAAACATACCGTAAGCAATACGTTAGTTAGGCAGTTGAAGATTTCTTCAACCCATGGTTACAGATATGTGGAAAGTATCGCTGACCTTCCTCTGCACCATGAAGTGGTCATAAGGTTTTATTAAGCACACATACATATTGTGCCATGTCGCCTTTACTTAATCTAGGCAACATGCCACGTACTCAATTAGACCTGAATTCTTTTTTTTCCTTTTTGAGGTAAGTGCTTTACAATATGAATATGCCACTACATGCATGCACTGAACTGCACTGGCTATTTGTGTATTGTCACTCTGTAACCTGCTGTAATGCAAAATTGCCGATTAAAAAACAGCCGGATGTAGGGGACATATAGGCTATTTTCTCAGACACGGAAATTAGTCCGATCCACACAAAAGGGGTAAAAGTACATGCAGTGATTTACACATCCATTTGAATGTACTTTTACACTGTTTGGAATTCACAAAGCACTAGGCCTGGAAAGCTTTGCCAGGCACAGGTTTGCAGGTGTGCTTCTGAGGGAATGTCATGTGACATTTGTATGCCTTTCCTTTTCAATGGTACATACTTGTATAGAGTGTAATTAAACAGTGCTGAAATGTAGCCTGATGTGCACATATAATTTTTTTTTCTTATTGAGAAAACACTTCGCCATGTAGAAAATCTTCTTCTTAACGTCCATAATTAAGTTTTGGGTTAATCTGTTTTCACATGAGGGGAGTTGCTCCAGCTCTTTGTTTCATGGGTGCGAGAGGTTATGATTGGAGATTATAAACCCCCACACATGTACAGGTTTGTTCACTTAAACTTTCATGGCTGACCGGGTCCTCTACAGCCCATGTCCCACCCGTTGCTTGGGACCTCATACTGCTCATTTCACAGCACTGCTAGTATTACTTTTGTGAACACCTTGCAGGTACAAATGTAGCTTGTTTTGTACATAAATGTAGATTTAGAGCTGTAAACCCTTTTGAGTCCCTCCTATCGTCTGTACTTGCCTGTAGTATGCATTTCTGTATTTACATATGTTAACACTCTAAAGCAAGAATTATTCTTATTGCCAGTACTTACTTGTTTTTCTTAGAAAGAAGCCTTCTGTGCACAGTTTATACCCAGAAATTGGTTCCAAGCTTGCTGTGCCAAGGAACTCAAAAGGCATTTAATCATCTTAACAGCTAACACATGCAAGCTATTTTAAAGACTTTAAACACGATCAGGAGTTCTGGAAGAAGCCACATTTCACGCCACCTATCTCAGAGTCTCTGACCAGCACAATCCAGGCATCCTGGGATTATCATCCCTGCTAAATACCCCACTCCTGCACTCTTGCCTTTTTCTTCTACTAATCATTCTTCTGTTGTGATGCCGCTTCCCTTGAGGATAAATCTGATTGCTACGTGGACCAAAAGCAAAAATGTCTTGGCTCCCACAGCAAGAAACTGTAAGTCTATAGGCCTTTCACTCATGTGAGCATCGACTGCTGTGCCTCCAGACTATATTCAGGTGGTGTGTACATTTATGCTTAACTTGGGTACAGGTTGCTGATGTCCAGTCGCCACATGTTTACACTGCATGATCTTATACACCAGTAATTTGGTTTGTTGACAAGCATGGCTGGAGCTTTCAAACCTGAAGCCCTTTTGTTCCTTTTGCTGCCCATATTTTCCAGCAGTACAAAGCTTGGGTATGCTCATAGGTGGGTCGAGTGCTCACTGCTGTAGGGCTGGCGCTACACATCAAAAGGCCAAAACGAGACTAAATCTAGTCTGTCGGAGGAAACGGGGTTTGCACTTTAGGCTTGACAGCACCTGTTTGAGCGGAAGGTACATTGATATGTGTATGGCTGGGCGTTGTATGTAGTGGCAGAGTGATACAAAGTAGTGGACCAGAATGTGATCCAGGAGAATTTCCTCTGGCTTGATTAATTCAAGCAATCTGTTCAAAACTTTTTTATTTTTTTTCTCGGTGGGTGCATAAGGGGTCTCTTCTGTAGCTGCTACCTTAATAAGTATTAAAAGTGAGCTCTCTTGGATAATCATAAAGATCCACCTATAATCAAGTATGCAGTCAATCAAACTCACATTCAAGTCTACACTGTTATATCACACATATAAATACATCCACAAAACTCTGAAACCCCAAAAAACAACTATATAATACACAATGGCAACAAAACTCAAATATATAAACAATCAGGGTTTATTAAGATTAATTAAAATAACAATAGAAAAAAATTCATTTGATACTAATAAAATACATAGATTACACAATTAAAAACATTTAAACACATCATGAGAGACACAATTTATTTTTGTGAAGCACTTAAATTCATCAAACACAGTTATTCCCAACAGGAATCTCATGAATAAACACCATCAGTCTATGTATTTGTAGTTTCATTAGACATGCGGCTGTTCCTGGATATAACCCAATATCGGAGTTCAGGCGTCGATGCGTTTTGGTGGTAGAAAATTTATAAAAACACCACCTTCATCAGGACATATACAATGCTGGTCTTTCTTTCTAAAGTTTAAATTTTTGATATACCTCTAATTGTGTATATGGAAGAGATAATGGTTACCCAACCAATTCTTCCAAAATTATTTTAAAATTCACACGTGGTCTATTTAGATCCACTGTTGATTCACCTCATTGGTAATTGAAGTCCTAAATTCGTTCATATATATTTATAATTATATCGATGAGAATCAGGCTCTCAAAAGCAATCTTTTCATAGCGGAAATTAGTGTTTACAGTCCGTTATTCACTTCCAAATGTGGCACACAGATTTCACACCTTAGAAATGTGGTGAAAGTAGATAACTGTGTGGCACAACGAGTCCTTCTAGTATTTCATCCGCGGGATTCAGATCGACATCAAAAGGCCAAAACAAGACTAAATCTAGTCTGTCGGAGGAAACGGGGTTTGCACCTTAGGCTTGACAGCACCTGTTTGAGCGGAAGGTACATTGATATGTGTATGGCTGGGCGTTGTATGTAGTGGCAGAGTGATACAAAGTAGTGGACCAGAATGTGATCCAGGAGAATTTCCTGTGGCTTGATTAATTCAAGCAATCTGTTCAATTTTTTTTAATTTTTTTTCTCGGTGGGTGCATAAGGGGTCTCTTCTGTAGCTGCTACCTTAATGGCAGTTTGTAGCTGTTGCATCTGTTCTTCCGGTAGAAGTTGTCACTCCCTGTGCTATGTTTGCAGTTGTGTTCATTGTGTTGGCCCCTTCATGGTGGCAAGCTGTGGTCACTGCTGGGTCCCTGCAGTTATTGCTGTCCTTCCTCATTCTGTGATTGCTTTTTTTCCTGCTGTGTACCAGCTGTTGTTGCTGTTGTGGCTGTGATGACATTTTTTGCCACTGTTCCCTAATATGGTGACATTTGTGGTCTCTGCTGCCATTGCAGCTGTGGTCACTATTGTGTTGCCTGCTGAACTTGCGGCTGATACTGCCTTGTCGGTGATGCTTGTTGCTACTTTGGTCCCTGCTTTTGTTGTCCCTGCAATAGTTGCTCATGAGTCACTGCTGTTGTCCATCCTTTGCTAGCAACTGTTGTTGCCCCTGCCGTGATGGCAGCCAGGGTTGCCTCTCTGTTAACAGCTGTTTGTAATCTGGTTCCTGCTGTGGTGGTAGATGTGGTTGCTGTTGAAGTCCTGGTGTCGATGTGGGCTAACATCATGAGTGCCAATCGCAGCTTTTGTGTCAGGGAAGCTCATAGTGTGAACAGAGAGGGACTATGTTTGACCCTTTCCCAATATAAACACAACGTAAAACTGCTCAAATCCCCATTGAAGGACTTTCTGTTTATCGCAGGATTTCTATCTGTAAAGCTGCCTCTAGCTAGATCTGCTTTCTTTGAGGATGGATAACAATCGCATTAAAAAGGCTGGGAAATAATGTCTCAGAATAGCGTACATATAAAAGGTCTCTGTTGCAGAAGATGGAGGAAATACTTATCAATCGGGCATCTAAAAAGAAATTCACTTTAAAAATGAGGGTGGCCAGCAATAAATGGAGGAGCAATATTAGAAGTAAAATGGTCACAAGAAAATAAATGGCAAAAAAGAAATATTGGGGGGAGGAGTTGGCCTAACGGCTGGGGCGGTCGACCTCGAATCTGGGGAACCGGGTTCGAGTCTCGGCAATGACGCTGAACATCCTGTGATTCTGGGCAAATCACATAATCTCCCCATGCCTAACAAAACAAACAAAAAATGAATGTGTCCTCATGTAACGCAACTGGTGCTTGTGTAAAGCGCTCTGATACCCGATACCTTCGGGTCAAATTCAGGCTATATAAAACACCGTAAATTAAAAAAAAAATAAAAAAAAATATATATATATATATATATTTAAAATGTCGATGTGGTAGTAAGCTGCCTAACCATTGGTTCCAGTGAGCCATCACTGCTCTGGATGCAAGTAGATTATATTATGGGACCAGTATTCTGTCCATTTGCTCATCTTGTGTACATTGCTTAAGAAACATTTATTTCTGTCAAACTGATACTTAACGTTTTCCGAGAACTGGATGGCTTCTGGCTATTCCAGTTACCAACTTTGTTAGTTGGTTGATCAAAGCATGACTTTGGTACTGGCAAAACCTTGCTTTTTTAGGAGAAACAGATTTATTGCATTTAACAATGTCTGTCACGACCTAAAAGTCATTTTAAAGAATAGATGGCTTTAAAGTTGCAGCAGAAATCAGGCCTTAGTTTTTTCATGGCTCAGATGACAAAATAGCTGTGGCAGTCCTTCTTTTTAAATAGTAACAGAGTTTGCTTTTAAAGGCCCAAGGTGGGAGGTAGGGAATCTGTATCTGCATATCAAGCAGCACTAGTTAGCTACAGTTTGTTTCATCCTGAAAATAGGTTTCACATTTTTTACTTTGTAACTACTGTTTATAATGCAGGTTGAACTTTAAACTCAGTTGTATTGTTTTACTACACTCACCCGAGCATTAAAACCTTTGCATTAATAAATAACGTGTACATCATTTTGAGCAGATTTTATATCTTTTGACTTCACCACATGCGGCTCTGTAAGGTAAATGTGGAGTACAAAACACAGATGACTACAAAACTCATGTGTCAAACGTGTACACATGAATACTCAAATTTTTTAGGATTCGCTTTCAAAGTGCTTGGAAAATCTTTTAAATAATCATAAAAGTGGCTAAGAGCTTCTGCCCATTACTTACGTTTGCTTACCATTGGTTGGCTCCCACATCACTCTCATTTCCTTGCTTCCTATTGGTCAGCTGCTCCTCCTGTCCTCCGGCTTCCTCATGGGTTTCGGGGATTTCGTCCATGCGCTGGAGCATGGACCAAGTACTCCTCTTGTGGTCAGTACCCTTCCACTGGCCAGCAGGCTCCTGTGGGCATACACTCTTTATTTTTATTTTTTAAACTTACCAGCATACACTCTAAGAGTGCATACATCTGTAGTCCCTCTCCTTCACTCTGCTCTCCATGGAGTTAAAGGTGTAACCTCCTGCTGGCCTTTTCCACCAAACCCTCCCTCCTTTCCTCACCCACTCCCCATGGTTTCACCCAAAGCCCCTAATACGATGTCTTTCCCAAGCTACTGGCTTTGCCAATGCTTTTTTTAAGAGACGCCCCTTTTAATGTTGATTTGAGTTTGAGTCTTTTGTCCAGGATGACACCTAGGGATTCAGCACTGTCCACTATGGTGGGTTTCCTGTTGAGGATGGTTAGATTATTCATCCAAGATTGGAGGTGGAGAGTTTAAGGTAGAGATGAGAAAGAATTCAGTTTTAGGGGATTAAGTTTTTAGGTGATGAGATGACATCCATTCTTGGATGGAGTTAAGGGTGGTGGCAAGAAACGAGATGTCATGTGCGGAGGACACCTTGAGGTAGAGTTGGGTGTCATCGGCATATAAGTGGTAAAGGATCCCAGCTCCTTTTAGTAGGGCTCCGAGCGGTTCAATGTAGAGAATAAATAGGGTTGAAGCAAGCATAGAGCCTTGAGGGACACCTTGATCTACAGCCCTTGGAGTTGAGAGACAGTTCTCAATTTTAACTATCTGAGATCTCCCCACAAGGCAAGATTCAAACCAATTGAGAACTACTCCTTCAATTCCCATTCGAAGTATTAATGTGTTCAGAAGTATGTGATGGTTAACAGTGTCGAAGGCTGAAGAGAGGCCGAGAAGGATCTGGAGGCAGGGGCTGCCCGAGTCTAGTACTCAAAGGGCCTCATCAACAACTTGTAACAATGCGACTTTAGTGCTGCAGCCTTGATTTGAAGCCGGATTGAAATTTGTCAAGAAGATTATTGTCCTTTACGTGTTGTGTGAGTTGTTCCGCTACACATCTTTCTGTGATTTTGGCGAGGAAAGGGAGGTTGGTGATAGGGCGGACGTTGTTGAGGTCACCCATGTCAGCTTAGGGTTTCTTTAGTAGTTGGGTCACCTGACCAGATTTGATGACATTAGTAAAGGACCCTTGGCTGAGAAAGAGGTTAATTAGATTTGTCCAGTAGGAGGGGGTGGGGGGTTGGGGGGGGGGGGTGTGTGGGGGTTTGTGTTACTATCCTTGTGGGGACTTGGGTGTGATAACACACTCACGCTGTGGGGACTTGATTGCACTGTGGGGACCTGAAACGAGGTCCCCACAAGGCAATGTCTTCTAGATGATATAAAATGACTTCAGGAATGTCTGTGTCAATTTTTACAACTTTTTAAAAAATTGCCTTGTGGGGACCTGTGTTTCATCAAGTGTTTTTATATTTTTGCTCAGCTCTGCCCCCGGAGACAGGAGGTGGTACTGCAGCCTTAAACACACTTTGCATTTAAACACACATTGCTTATCAGAAACACATGCTAGCAGTAGAAAGGAGTGACATTTCAAAGGGAACGCTGCAGAATCAAGTATGTTTCCAAATATTTTTCATGCAAATTAACCTTTTCTCTATTCATTCAAATAAAACTGTATGTGCATGACGCTATTAAATTTGGACTTTTTGTGTCTGAAAATTGTTAGCTGTTTTGTAAACATTGCTAAAAGGAATTAGGGTTAGTTTTGAATCCAAGAATATGTCACTATTGCCGTTTGATAGTGGCAAACGACAATAATAAAGAATTAAAGAATGATGGTGCACTGCACTGTGATAAAATATAAACTGATCTGATCGTTTTTTCCAAATATCCTAGAGGCATCAATGCAAATTGTTACATTTTAATGCTTGTACCATGATTTCGGAGTTTTTGTGTTGCTTTGCCTTTGTTCACATAATAATATGCTATATTGGATATGTTCTTTTAGATGAAGGCGCCACCTTAGGGTCATCAGGTTGGTGTTCTGCGTTTTGTGTTTTCTATGAAACATTGTAAATGTTAATGTACAGTTGCTCTACCAGGCCACCATCTCTATACATCAGAGAAATATTACTGAATGTTCTGCTTAGTCGTTAACAAACGTCATATTCCCACATATTCAGCAGATATCATGTTGTTTTCTTGTGCCTAAGTTCTCTTGCCAATCAATTTGGCTACATATAGAAATAGCCAGCGCACCTTTTAAGTAACATATTTGCTGTGGTGTAATTTTACAGCTTCTTCTGAAACCCTCTCTGTTGGTTTTCTCCTCCAAATAGTCCTCTTTGCCAAATACATCTGTGCATCTATGTTCCCAAAGAAATCCTTCTCACTGCACGTATGCCAATAATATTTGCTTTGTCAATGCTTTTTTACTTTTAGAAATAGTCCTTATAAAGGTCGTTTTACATCATGGATCTAATGAGTGCTAAAATTCCAGTTTGGCAACCGAGCACCTTGTTTAGCTCTTTTAATGATTTGCAACAGGTTGAAAGTAATTTAGTTTGCGTGCATGTGAATGAATTTATGGTGCAGAATATAAATGAGCAACGCCACCCATTTTTCTACAAACTTTAGTAACATCAGCAATATTGCCAGAGAAAAAAATGGATTCTGCAAATTGCATAGACGCACATGATTTTTTAAATACTAAAAGCAAAGAAGTTAAAGCATGCTAGGGCAAAGCAGACATATTAAACATCAGAGTTGCACTCCGTCATATAATACATTATCTTCTGCCCATTTGAAATGAAATGCAATTCAATATTTGATATATAAGAAAATCACATTTTACTTGAAAACCCAACCTATCCTTTAGCACTATAGACAGAAAGGAAACCCAAGCAGAGTCCAAAGCAGGGCCTCGGTATGGCCACTCGCAGATGCACAATCATGCATCACAAAAAGTCAGTTAGCATAAAAAGAGACGTGGAGCATAAAAACTCCCAGAATGGAGAGGGAGAGGTGCTGCAAAAGCACGCACCTTGAAATGTAGCTTACAGAGCAGCAGCACTGGGTGTGACTGACTTAATATCCTGACAGCAGTTGCGGCTGAGGCACACCAAACAGAGACTCTGGTGATCACAGCCTCGAGATCAGTGCAATGTCATGATCAAAAAAAGAAAATTGAAATATATAATTTGAGAGTCCCCTTCAAAATTCCATGTGTATAATATGCACCTCACGTTGCTGTTAAATATCTAACTGGAAATAAAAAATCTGTCTAGGATACAGGTGTTTCAGAATTGAAAGTGCTAAAATGATTGTTTTATAACTCTCCTGAGTGTCATCAACAAGTTTTTGCTCTTCTTCGTGCCCTCACAGGTCATGACTCATGAACAACCTTCAGGAAAGGTCCCAATATGCCTTTTTACCTAGCCACTGAACCCTAGGTTGCATCTTGACTGTTGGGTGAGGGTAGTCAAAATCTCTTGAGGTACAGCCTATCTGTTTAAAAGAGCCCTAACGGTGTCTTAGTGAGTGGTGCTAGTTTATATTCATACACCTCACTGCTTTTAGATGGGCTTAGCCTCACGTCTTCTAGGACCACTGATTTCTACCCTGATCCAGTCCTGTTCTTTGCCCACATTAGGTAGATTATGAATAATTTTGGAGAACTGACAGCTATAATCTTATGTTATGTTATGTTGATTTGTACTACAATATATAGGTGATCACAGTAACAATAAACAATTTTGGAAAACAAAAATGAAATTAAGCCAACATTCACAAAAATATTCGCAATAAATGCAATTTATTCGCAAAAGTAAATACGTAATTTAAATGTGGCAACGCAGTTGCTCTTTAATTACCACACAGTTCTGAAAATTTAAAAGAAAGGTGCTCAGGTGTGAGATAAGGAAGATAGAGTGTTGTTGGTCAATGTGAAACCGTGAGGAGGGTGGACAAGGAAAAGAGGTGGGACATGTATCCATCACATTTTTTCAAGATACAATTCCAGCCTAACACAGGTCAATTGTTCCTATATAACACAGAGCCTTAAAATGACCCTGTTGTTAATTCACAGTTGTCAGGGCTTGTGTGCTAGTTGTAGTCTTCGTTTCGACCCCTGAGTAAACAGCTAGGTGATTCCAGCCTTAGGGTGGGGTCTTCTTCAGGACAGTGAAAAGAGAGAGAGCACCTGGAAGTAAGATGAATGATACGTGATTAGTGGGGCATGGTGTCTCCACATGGGGAAGTGAATGTGGCTAAAAAGAGGTAAGGTTTACCTAATGGTGCATCCAGCGCAAACGTAAAGGCTGGGCAGTAAGCTGAAAGTTGGGCTCATCAGAGCTCCTATATGAGGAGGAAACACATGTTAGACGGTGCGTTTAGGAGTAAATCCTAAACAGCAGTGCAAAAAGCATCTCCCTTTGTGTAGTGACACTTACTATGCAAGTTAGGGAGAGGTTGGCATTATTACGGCCTTCCGTGCGCGTACATAATGGACAGTAACAAATTGTAGGTCACTAGATCCTAAGCAGTTAACAGTGAATGATCTGGAAAGATAAGGTACAAAAATGTTATGCGTTAGAACGGGGAAAGGCGTCTACTGAGAAGGACAAATCTATAGATGAAAGCCTCATGGAGGCTGAGTTTAGGCAGGGTGTACACAAGGAGCTATTTATGTTTGTAAAAGGCCTGTTTAAAAACTAGAAATCCTAACAAAATAGACAAAGTAATACTGTTTGTGATATAAAATAGGCCCAGGGTGTGCGCATTACTGAACTCATTGGGAGCCTGTTCATAAGAGAAAAAAGTCAGTGTAATATTGTGGCAAAGGAAACGATGTTAAAATAAGCGATAACGGAGCGTTTAACAAATAGTGTAAATAAAAACGACATGTCAAAAGAATCGACGCTAAAGCCTGCGGTAGCGCCTACTTAGCACCTATCAATGGGACCTCACCTCAATGTAGTACTGTTCGCCTCAATGTCTACTTGTAGACTGAGCTCGCGGTTACAGGCGCACGTATTTAAACGCGGAGCGGAAAACGTGCACGTTGGGTGCAGCCGCTTCATGCCTCCCGTACCGGAGCGTAAGGTGGCGAAACCATGGAAACGGAAAGAAGGCATTGCTTGCTCAAAAGCTTATGTCCGCCAACCGTTAACTCATTGTTGTGTCTATTCCTGCTTAATGCTTATGTCCGCTAGCAGTTAACTCATTGTTGTGTGGATGACATCGGGGAATGAATAATAGGGTTCTACCATGTTTTGACTCAAGAAAGGAACATATTTCTTAAACATAGTTGCTTACTTCCATATTTACACATGTGCAAACAACATATCGAGACTAATTTAAAGTAACATCAGACAGCGATATTGGGAATAAATATTACAAAGATGATATGGGTCTCTTGAAACCACGTGCTTGTTATTTAAAAATAGGAACTGCACATAAATAAAATTAGCGTATTTTTCACCTATGTTGAGAAATATATACATTGGCATGAAAAAGATAACCAATTATGTTCATTGCATGTATATACTGTTGAATAACATTATGAAAGGCATGGGTGAATACAGATAAAGGGTCATATGCAGGATACAGTAAAGGGCACATTGATTATATGGGGTTAGCATCATTCCATAACTAGGGTGGAAAGTTGGGCATTGGTGCCATCTTGTTCATTCAGCCCATTATTCACCGTGTCCAATTTATGCATCCACTTACATTCTCTCATGTTCATGACGGAATTAATATCACCTCCCCTGCTTCCCAGAGATACTTTTTCAAGGACTAACCATCTCAATGATTCTGGTTTGTGCACTTTGGCCGTGAAGTGTTCAACAAGTGGTGCACCTGCTGTGCCGCATCTAATCCTACTACAGTGTTGTAGTATTCTCGTTTTGACTTTCTGTTTGGTCTGACCAATATATAGCTCATTACAAGGGCACAGGATGCCATAGATCACATCAGTTGTGTTGCAGTTTGAATGTATTTTCAGATTGATGGTGTGTTGCTTATAGCAAAATATCTTGGTCTCGATTGTCAACCTGCATGCTTTACATTTGTAACATTTGAAATGTCCTACCACTTCCGGTAGGTTCCAAAGTGTTTGGATAGTGGGTTGCAGTGGTGTGTAAAGCAGAGATCTGACCACATGATCTCTTACACTCTTAGCTTTCTTAAAGGAGTGTAATGGAGGTTCCGGTATCTCTAGATCGTCCAATATGAGATTCCAGTGTCTGTTAACGATCTTTTTTATCTCGTTACTCCTCGCGCAGAAAGTGGTTACACATATCATTCTTGACATTTCAGTGGAACGTTGCTTGGGAGTGAGGAGCGCATCTCGGTCGTAATACCAGGCTCTCTTTCTAGCCCGTTTCACTAGCCTTTTGGGGTACCCACGTTCGATGAGACGGATGAGCAGATCGTCTGACTCTTTGAAATAGTCGTCCTTGAGAGAGCAGTTCCTTCGGATGCGCAGGAATTGCCCAAAAGGCATGTTGTCACGTAAGCTTCTAATATGGTGACTGGAGTATCCTAACAGAGTGTTCCTCTCCGCTGGTTTTCTGTAGAGTATGGCGTACAGGTGATCATTGTCCACTTTGATAGTGATGTCAAGGAAGTCCATAGTATTCTTGTGCCAATTCATGGTGAATTTTATGTCGCTGGATCTGGTGTTGAGCCATTCGAAAAAGTCATGGAGGTCATTTTCTTCTCCCGTCCAGATCAGGAGAACATCGTCTATATATTGGCACCATTGTGTGACCTTAGTTTTATAGGGATTCGCCTGGTTAAAGATGAATTGTTGTTCAAAGTCATCCATGAACAGGATGGCCAAATCCGGGGCGAAGGCTGCGCCCATGGCCACTCCTTTGGTTTGTAGGAAGAACTCGTTTTGAAATAGGAAAAAGTTCTTCATCATGGTTACTTCAAGTAGTTCTATGATGAATTCCGTTGGGATGCACAATAATCACCTGCGAGGCATCCAGGCCTTGAGCATGCATGTGGTCCCCGCAGAGTTATTTGAAGAGCCAGGTCTTCAGCTTCTTGCAAAACTCATGAAGTGAGGAAGAGGCTCTGATGTGTTGTAGGAAGTTGTTCCATGCTTTGGGTGAAATGTAGGGGAACACGCAACCTTCTGATCTGCTTTTGTGGATACAGGGGTTGTGTATAAGTGAGAGTGAGTCTGAGCGTAGGTGTCTGGTAGGGTGGTGAAAGTGTATGCAGTTGTTTAGGTATGTTGGTCCGGTGTTGTGCAGAACTTTGTGAGTGTGTGTAAGGAGTTTGAATTGGCTGTGTGTGTGGATGGGTAGCTAGTGGAGCTCGGTGAGGTAAGATGTGAGTGCGGTGAGGTGAGATGGGAGTGCGGTGAGGGAGGTTTACTATGCATTTAGCGGCAGAGTTCTGTATGGTCTGAAGTCTGTGTAGGAGTTGCTTGTCGATTCAGGCATAGAGTGCATTGCTGTAGTCGAGCCTTCTTGTGAGGAGTGCTTGCATGACGAGTACTTTGGTGCATGTGAAGATTTTTTTGTAGCATATGTTGGATGTGAAAGCAGGCAGTACTCAATGAGTTGGCTTGTGCCATGATCTTGAGTTTGTCACCCAGGATGATCCCCAGATTTCTGCCATGGTTGTTGGGTGTTAGTGTTGGCCCTGTCAGCCACCAGGTGTGGTCCCATGGGGAGGACTTCTTTCCAAACACCAGTACTTCTGTCTTAACGGCGCTGATCTTTAGACACTTGGTTCTCATCCATTCATCTACCAAAGTTGTGCAGTTGGTGAAGTTGGTTCTGGTGGAGGTTGTTGT
Organism: Calotriton arnoldi; assembly: GCA_963921515.1. Classification (NCBI taxonomy): domain Eukaryota; kingdom Metazoa; phylum Chordata; class Amphibia; order Caudata; family Salamandridae; genus Calotriton; species Calotriton arnoldi. The sequence continues at coordinate 331,566 of CAWUFW010012408.1, forward strand.
GTCCTTCAGGGAAAGGATGGGTTGGGTGTCATTGGCATAGGAGAGGATGGTGATGCCCTGGGCTCAGATGATGTTGGTAAGTGATGTCATGTAGATATTGAAAGGGTTGGGCTGAGAGATGAAGCCTTGGGGACTCCGCAGATCAGGTTCGTGGTCTCCGAAGTGAAGGGAGTCTAACTTTTTAGGTTCTTTCCATGAGGAAGGAGCAGGTCCAGCTGAGTGTGGGTCCTTGGATTCTGATCTCTTGTTGTCTTCTGATGAGTGTGTTGTGGGAGACTGTGCCATATGCCAAAATGCCGCAGAGAGGTCAAGGAGGGTGAGGGCTGCTGTTTCTCCTCGGTCCATGATGATCCAGATGCCATTGGTGGCTGCGATGAGGGCTGTTTTGATGCTGTGTTTTGTTCTGAAACCTGATTGAGTGTTGCCCAGTAGGTTTTATAGTTTGAGGTGGCTTGTGAGTTGCATTTTGATGGCCTTCTGTATCACTTTGGCTGGGTAGGAGAGCAGGGAGATTGGGTGGAAGTTGCTCAGTTGGTTTGGGTCCGTTGATGGCTTCTTGAGAAGGGCATTGACTTCTGGATGCTTCCAGTCGTGTGGTGGATGTGATGGAGGTGTTGATGAGTGAGGGCAGTGCTGATTGGCAGTGCTCCAAGTTTGTAGATGCAGTGGGGGCATGGATTTGTTGGGGCCCCGAGTGGATGGTCTGCATGATTGTTGCTGTATCTTCTCTGGTGAGAGTTTTCCATTTGTTCAAGTGGCCGTTTTGGAAAGTGATGGGCAGGCTGGGAATGAGATCTCTGGGGTATGGTTTGTGTGTGAAGTTGTTGTAGGTGTTTCCGATTTTTCAATGGAATATGTTTGACAGTTCGTCGCAGAGATTTTGAGAGGGGTGATGCTGTTGGCAGAGGGTGTGTTGAATTCCTTGATGATCGAGAAGATCTCCTTGCAGCTGTTAGAGCTCCCTTCGATGCATTCAGCTAGTGCTTGTTTCTTGGTGTCTCTCAGTTGCTGGTAGCAGTGTCAGAGTGTGGCCTTCCAGGTGGCTCTAGTGGTGATTTTGTGGCTGGCTTTCCATGTCCTTTCTAGCTGGGAGATTGGGTGGAAGTTGCTCAGTTAGTTCGGGTCGGTTGATGGCTTCTTGAGAAGGGTTTTGACTTCTGAATTCTTCCAGTCATGTGGTGAATGTGATGGAGGTGATGATCTGAGTGAGGGCAGTGCTGATTGGCAGTGCTCTAAGTTTGTAGATGCAGGGGGGGCATGGATTTGTTGGGGCCCCGGAGTGGATGGTCTGCATGATCACCGCAGTATCTTCTCTGGTGAGAGTTTTCAATTTGTTCAGGTGGCTGCTTAGTGTGTGAAGTTGTAGGTGTTTGCGAAGAGTTTTTTCCGTATTACAGTGTGTTATTAAGAGCTTAGCAGCACAGGAGGCGGGGTCTTGAAGCAAGTGTGGCCATTAGATCTGCTATTATTCAAATGATGGGGAAACAGGAGGATTGGATAGGGGCAGTAGGCCTACTGTTTACATAATAAAACATCAACATTGTTTTTGGATTTAAACTATAGTGTGTACCTCCACATTTACCCTCACTTAACTTCTTTGTATTGTTAATTTGGTTGTTCGCCCCTGCTGTAGCCTATGCCTTACTAACGTTTAAATTCATGGTAGTTGTGACCTCTTCTGATAGCGCAAGATTCATGAAAATTCCTTTAATTGCATGTGGGACTCGCACTCTGGACTACCACCAGAAATGCTAATCTGCCTTACAGTCTTCATGTGAATGTGGTTTGTTGAGTTTCATCTTTAATAATAAGTCACCACTCAACCGTAGTTCTTTCAAAAGCCATGGAGTATTTTGTGTGGAATGATGGGATTGAAAGAGTAGTCTGATCGCGCGACTTGTGAGTTTTTAAATGGTACTTACTGTTGGTGCAGGGATTATCCTATTGAAGAGACCTGTATTTTGACAATTAACCTCCAGCATAGGAAAGGACAGTTGTAAAAGGCAGAACACATGAACAGCTGAGCCATTCTTTACCTGTTCGTAGACTGTGAATGTGTGGCACAAAGCTTACGTATTTGTGCTGGCAGTGACACCGGCTTCTCCAATATGTACAGTGACTGTCATCCACGCAGCACAAGTCCTTCAAGGAGGTTATGACATGGTCTCTTTTATCGCCTTGGAGCTTCCTTCCTAGTGCCATCATTCAAGGACCCACTGTGGCCCATGGAAGAATTCCCACTAGCCTCTAAAATGTCATTCTGTGTGTTATGCAAAGGTGACCTTTGTGTGTGGCTTTTTAGATCTAGCTTGACCATGCAGCTCTCTGTAAGCCCTATTTGTTAACAGCTATTTCAACTATACATATTGCGGGCTTTGGCTCTACACAGAGGAGTGTCAGTCTCCCACCTCATACTATTGGCTACTTGTTATAGTATTCCACCTTCCAGCAAATGCTTCCATTATAATACACCAGGGACTATTTTAAATTCTAAAAGTACTGAAGTATTACACTATTTGTCACATTCAGTTCTTTATCTGCTGTGTGCACACTGTGCAGAAAGGAATCATGTTTGCTAGTTTTTCCACACAGTGGCAAAACTAGTAGGGTAGCTTAACTGTAGTACTCAGCATTTGTCCATGCAACACGTGCATAAAACATTTGAATGCCTTTGTTAACATGTACTGCTACAGTAAAGCCAGACCTATTGGCTCTACCAGTATTTGTTTCTCTTGGCACAGCGGCAAGTGGTGTGATAAGTGACCAAATCTTAAAGGTATGTGGAAGTTTTAAATCAACCATAATGTTTTCAACCTTTAGTTTTATTGTTGTGCCTGCTTGAACAGTAGTTTGTGTTATGATGGATTCTGTAGCCTACTGTGCATTGTTGAGCACACTTTAAAAGACCCATAGAATAAGTATAGTTGGAAATTTGCCACAGGACCAGTAGATGGGCTAAAACTGTGATACCTCTTTTAAAATATTAGCACCAATAGCTAGTATCAGAAAGATGTGTAGTAATTTCTGAATGTTGTCCTAAGGCTGTCTGGTAATATTGGCCATTAAAAGAGTGCCCAAATGAATTTTTGTGCTATTGCTAAAGTCAATACCAAAAATCTGAACTTGTTCAGAGACTGGACCAAGTTTATATAGCCATTTTAATTTGAAAAGCAATTTTTACATTAGGCTGTATGTCAAATGGGTTAGGGTGTTGTGTGGGGCATGGGGGTTTGAATGTGATATATTCTCACATGCCTTATCTCTCCAAAACCCCTGCGGCTTGCCTGATATTTCAGTGCCACCTGACTTGAGACATTTTAGAGTAAAGACTTATTGATGCTTTATTACCATTTGTTATGTTTTTTTATTGCAATGTGCACTTTGTTACAGAAGCAATCAGTGTATTGAAGACACACTGAAAGCTGGCGAGAGAGACAGCTCAGCGAGTTAAGTATTCACTCCTGCCACCCTATTGGAACTCACTGCATGCCTTTGCTGCAACCTTTGGCAGGGCAGTGCGGTCTTTCTTCCTTTTCGAGGTGGCTTAAATAAGCTACATTGAGATAAGCAGCCATGCAGCGCTATAAACCGCAAAATCTAGCAGCACACTGTACATAAAAACTGTGGGCGGTTTAAACATCAATAAATACTTTCTTTCTTTGAGTATATGTACTGATGAGGGGCTAAACTTATCATTTCGGTCATACACAATGCATCATTTCTTAAAATAATATTTTCGAAATGTCAGGAAATGCTCTAGGAAGAAGGTTAATGAAAGGTGAATAGCAGAAGCAGGATGCACCATAGTATACGCATACATATTTTCCAGCTAATGGGTATGTCTAAAACTACAACTTTTCCTGCTGTCAAGCGCCGAGTCTTATTTGATATGTGCTGACATTCAAAATTGCGTGGTTCCCTCGATTCTTGTTAAAAAGATCCCAGAGGCTCTGGCCAGTGTTCCTGTGCAAAGAGAAAGAAAGGGCGTCAGGGCGTTTCCATGGTCAGCCAAAGATGTGCAAATGCACACATCTGCATAACAAAGGGCCAAGTAGCCAACGTTGCTGAAAGCACCTCCAGGCCGTGAATGTCAGACATTGGGGGATGGGGCCTCCTGCAACATAATACACACACCTTGGCTACCTGAGGAGACAGCGCACGAGGCCGGGAGCAAGTAGAAGTAGGTGCGATCGCTTGAAAGGCTGAAATCTGGGCAAGGCGTTTTTGTGTCTGTGCTCACAGCAAAAACTTCTATAAGTATCGTTTTCAAATTCAGTAAATGCTGAGCAGCTTTATTCCTATAAAGGCTAGAGCAGCCGACATTGGAAATTGGAAATGGGGCTCAAGTCCTGGCGTTTGCTCAACCTCCTGTGATTATGGACAAATCACTTAATCTGTCTGTGCCTTAGAAAAAAATCAGACAAGCGCTGTAATGTCCTTGGATCAATCAAGGTCATGCTACATTAAAAAAATCGCCAGTAGCTAAGGCACCCTCACGATTTAATAAGAGCTAAGCACCCAGTACAAGTGCATTTGTTGAGCAGAACAGCGACTTCACCTGCAAGCACGCAGAAAGTTAAACACCAATGTTTCTTTCGTTTTCACAAGAAAAACCCCTTTAAATTCATATTGTAGCTTCTATGCATTATTTTTCTTTGAACATTTCGAAATCATATCCACCTTCTCCTTTTTCGGTATTTTTGAGGAGGGATGCGTTTCTGAAATTAATCAACATCCTCTACTATTTCAAGCCTCTGCTATTTTAAACAAGCTTTGGTAAATGCATTAGGTTTTGCCTATGTGATTACTAATACGTTTTTTGGATGTATATTTTAGCTTGGTGAGCAGCTGTGCCATATAAGTTACTGAAACTTCGTAAGAGTTATGACTTCTTTATTGAGAAAGGCAATATGTGCGGTAACAGCCTTTTCCACACAATTATGGATTTGCTGCATTTGTCATATAATCCATGATCAGATGCATAATCTGCAGATAAAAAAAAATACAGTTTCTAGCTCAAACGGTTCAAAAGTTCCTGAAAATTCAGTGACGTGGGCATTTGAAACACAGCTAAAACAAAACCGGTGGCGAGTAGACTTCAGTGCAGACGGCTTAGTACAATGAGGTGTACGAATGGTGAAATTAGTACAATTAAATGTGATATAATAAAACTGGTTATGTATGTTGCCTAGATACGACAGAACTGCGGTTTGTAATGTTAATAGAATTTATAGTGTGCATTGCTGCCCTGGACAGGGCCTCCCAGTGCGGAAGAGCTTGACAATAATGCATATCTGTACACAAGCTCAAGCTTGGTATGAAGCGCAATGGAAAACCAAATAATTATTTGTAGGCCGAGAACACATTTGTTCATGTGTGGTAGACTATGCCACACTTTCAGTAGGGCCAGAAATAAAATATTTTTATATTAAAGGTACTTTCTTATTGCCTCTCTCCGATGTAACATGATCTACATCTATAGATGTGGGTAAATAAAGTTATGTACTGTAGTGACACTATACGACATGTTAGAATTAGGACTCTCTTTTTTTACGGGCCAGATAATTCAGTGACGACTGAGGTGACGTGTGACGACCGACGCAAGGGGGCGTGGCTGGTAATGCTGCGAGCGGTCCTGAGCTCCCTGCTCCTCGATTTCCCGGTCCCAGCATCTGACTCTTTCACAATCAAGGGGTGTGGGTGACTGTAGCTACCCCCGCCAACCCTGCAGTCTCCACTCCCGCCATTCCTGCCGTGAGGTACAAAGGATTTGCTGGTGCAGGCAGGTGCAGGCTTGCTACTACAGCCTGTGACCATCAACCCATTAACCCATTAGACTCCAGATTACCATGGGGACCGTTGTTCTGGTCAGCTGCCTCTGTGCCATCTTTTTTGCTGTGGGCTGCGGAGTCAGGTGGTCCTCGCTGGTCCCTTTGCCTGTCCCCCATCCCCAACCCCCCTCCGTTGGAGTCGGCCCGATTCAGGTCCTAGGAGCACTGACCAAATCACCTTGCTTAGTCTGAGCAACTTGCGGAGCACCTAGCACCTCTAAGCTTCCTGGCCAAGGGAACAAAGGATCAAAGGATCATAGGATCAGCCTGTAAGTAGAAGAGGTGAGGAGGCTGAGTGTGGAGGGCGTAGTGTCCCTCTGTGTAGAGCAAAGCCCAGCCTCCCCCCACGGAGACGGCCCAGCTAGGACTGGGTGCGGTTTGTGGGATGGCCTGGTGAGCCCCGCTCAGTCTCGGTTCACCCATTATGCTCGCGTGTTGGCCCACTTGTTCTCCACTGTTTTTCTGTTCACCTGCTCAGCCGGTCAGTCTCAGTTTCTTTTCCTTGTATGTTTTATTTGTACTGCCGCATCAGTCGTTGACCTGTTCTACTACCGTTTGCATTTACGGAGCATTTACGTAGCCCAGAGGAGCTCTACAAGGGCATGCGAACAGCCACTAAACCCCACCTTCGGATCATAACATCGTAGCTACTTGCCACCCCCTCAGCAGTGCCTTGTATTCCCCGCAGTACCACTGCTTTTTCCACACTTGGAGTTACTGCTGAACCTAGTGCCACTGCCAAAAAGTCACTAGAGTCATTGGAGGGTGCCGAGGGCTGGTTGGTGCCATGGCATTTTTGTTTTCAAGCCACAAACTAATATAATTAGCTGGTAATGCCCTCAAAGTGCTTACGCTCAGGGCGCTCAATTGCCTCTTTAGGATCACCCACAGGGTCAGCTTGTCGCACCTCTGATCACTCTAGTCCTCTCAAGTTACTAAAAACCATCAAGCGAAGGAAACCCCGGGGTCACTTGTTACATCTGAAATCCCATCCCGCTGTGATGTCGATGTTCTCGAAGGGCGCAAGGGGCACAGTGGCATAGGATAAGGTCCCGGGACTGGGATTGGCCTCTGAGGTAGTTTGTGTGGACGAGGTGGGTGTCTGCCCTATCTTTCTGAGCTGACTGTTCCACATTTCCCTAAGTTTTTTAATCAAAATATTGGGGGCGTAACCCCAATACCTTAATTAATACAGGCCATTGATGAGTGCTCTCTACCATTTGTGGCGGAAGATACAGAGATGGAAATGGACATGCCCGTGGAAAATGTTGAGATTCAACCTGAAATAAATTCTGCTGAAAAGTCGCTGGTATTCACTGTCGATAAATTTAGTCCTCCGAGCTACGCTGTGCAATCTCCTGTTCATCTTTCCCTTAAAATGTCCCCCCACAAGCCACAGACTCTAGACTGCAGCCTTGAACCTGGGGACTTGGAGGATTATACAATGCCGCACATTGCCATACTGATGGAAAAAAAAAAAGTATTGGAGGCCAACTTGAAAACGCCAGTCGCTAGGGAGCTGGTACAGAGACTGTCATCGGATACTCACGCTAGATGCTCCCGTATGCCAACTCTGTACAGTAGCACCTCCTCCAGTGTGTCCCGTGTGCATTCATCAGATTTGACAAATCTGGAGCCGTCAGAGGCATCGCCAGATAAAGGGGTGCATGATTTTCTTCAAATATTAAACGAGCAGATAATTGATTGGGGGGAGGGGCGTTCTTGAGATATTTTATGTTTTAGAGAGGATTCTCTTGTCTATTTTATCCTTGTTGGAGGAATCCACTATTAATTCTGATCATATACTGGATGTCCTTTCACCAATTTTAATGGGGGTTCAGAAGCTCAATTCTGTCAATCCCAGTATAAGTAAGGTAGAAAAGGGCATTGAAGTTAAATCCCAGGCATGCCAGACATGTATAGGGGTGTCTGGGCTTCGAATCCAGGTTGAGGTTCCGGAAGATAAGGGGGTATCCTCCACCTCACCATTTAAAGGTAGTTCCACGGCTTTTATTATAAATTCTGACAGACTCACATCATGAATTTTCTCAAACTGCCTTGTCTGTATGGACGTGCCGTAAAAAGTTAGCCAAGGAATGACAAATGGAAACCTGTTTACACCGTACACTGCGAAACATAGCCCAACAAGTCAGTTTCTCGCATGCGGGAAATATTTTGATTGTCTAGAACAGTTCTTGAGGAATAAGTCGAGTTAAATGATATGTAAATATTATCTCGCAAGGTAAATGATTAAGGTACGCAAGTATGCAGGTCAGTAAAAGAAATCAAGACAAAGTTGCTTTACTGTGCTCAATGTACAATGTCCAGAAAACTTGCACAAAAATCTCATCCATAGCAACGGTCTCCTGAATAAAACCACCATATCTTATTTTGGAAGCAGGTATTGCAATTTGGAGGTACTTTACATTTCAGAAGTATAATGATGGCCAAGGCCAGCAACGAATGTTTCTAGTGCCAAGATGATGTCAAAAGTAAAAAAAAATAATATATATATATATATATATATATATATATATATAGTCAGTCGGCAACTAAGAAGAGAGGCCCTAGTGACAGTGGCACCTTTTGCTCTGACTCCTGTAGGCATAGACAAATTAAACAAATATTAAGAAAATATATAAAAATTGTGTCTATAAGTGCAGTTGCTGGTGTGAAGATTTTATGTTATTATCCATCTCAATGCCACTTATTTTATTAATCACAGCAAGATGTAAGACTGAGTTGACCCTAAAGGGGTATTTAAACCTTTATTTCAGCACTCCGTCCATCATCTCCTTGTGTTTGCTTTGTTCGCCCTAAGCTGGCAGGGTATGCCCAGACGTGGGTCCCTTGCTCACTTTGCCACTGGATTCAAGATAGCCTGGCTGATGAGGGCTGTTGGCCCAAAACCGGTCCCAGGATGCTTGTTTCCGGTCCAGGGAAGACATGGCTTGGCAGTTCGGTCTGGACTGTTCCCATGAGGCACAGGGTCAAGACTGATTTGCATATAGCTGTGTCTGAACTGGGGTTGCAAAGTGAGCTAAAGAATGATGATGGATTCAACCCAGATCTGTGACTGGGGGTGAGTGTCTGAAAAGTTTCAGCACTCCGTCCATCATCTCCTTGTGGTTGTATTTAAACCTGTAACCTGATGTTACACCTCTATCTATAGCAAAATGCATATGAATCCACTGAGTTACCATAACAATTGTTGTACAGAATGTGGTACTTTTGGCTGAGCTGGTATGTCTTCCCTGGTTCGGGTACAATTCTGGATATGCGGTTAAAATTAGGAGTTTGCAAAATTGCATAATCTTCACAGTAAACTCTCAAAAAAATGCATAAAATGGTGCTTTTAGAGCAGAATGCGATTTTCTGGCATCTTGTTACTTTTTTCATGTGATGTCATTTCATGTATTAAAAAGCCTTGCAATATACTGGCAGGACACTGGTTTAAGCAGAAAATGGATCTTAATAAGATATTTTCTGCATGTATAAGTTCTCCTGCATTCAAAAGTTATAAAATTGTGTAATGCAAAATTTCGAGAAATTTTGCAAACTTCATGTAATGCAAAATACGGGAATTATACAAATTTTGCCACTGTAACATTTCTTACAGGGGAAATGGTAGTGCATGTTGATGAAATACACTTTATGATTTTTGAAGAGACCTTATCATATTTTTACCCTTTTGCTGCAATAGGTCTTTAAAAATGAAGGGATTCCCAAATTAAGCAGTGCAGGACAATCTAGTTACTTCCTTTCTTTAACTTCAACTAATGTTTAAATAAAGGCTTGTCTGTTTAGTTAACATGTTTTTAATCTTAGCGCTGAGTCAAGTAAACAGCAGCCCAATACTGCTGTTGACCAGGGGGACTACATGTAAAGGTCATGCATGTGGCCCCCTGGCCAGACTTTGAGTATCACTGCCCTTAATGGTTGAGATTGCAGTGGGACTAGTTAAATGTTACCCCTATAGGGCCCGATTCCGATGTCGGACGGACTCAGGTCCGTCCGACATCGGTCAGGAGCCGTAACCGACCGACCTGCTGTCGTCGGTTACGGCCCTGCAAGTACGATGCGACCGAACCCTGTTTGGCCACACTCGTATACTTCACAATGGGAGCATGCATTCCGAGCGGAATGCATGCTTGCATTGTGAAAAGCAGGGGTGCAGTTCATCCCTGCACCCTGTGGCCGGCACCCCAAGGTGCCTGCCACCGGGTGCAGGGATCAACAGAGGGCACCATAGGTGCCCCCAGGCCGCCACTTGTCTACTGGGGGCCCCCAAAGACAGTTTCCGACTGCCTTTTTGTGCCGGAAAGACCGGCACAAAAAGGCAGTGGAACGCTGCCATCGTACTCCCTCGGTCGTAAAGAGGCGGCCGGGGGAGTACTGAAGGATTTCCGGACGGCGGACGGGCTGTCCGAGCCCGTCGGAAGCCATCCGGAAATCCGAGGCGGATTCCTATCCGACCGAGCCCATCGGAATGGCTCGGTCGGAAAGGAATCCGGCAGGCACATTCCGATTTGGGCGGAGGGGCTCCGACCATCGTTCGGAGCCCTTCCGTCCGAAATCGGAATCGGGCCCATAGTGTTTAATGCCTTCCCCTAAATGGTTGAGATTGGAGTGTGATTAGTAAATTTCACCCCTTTAGTATACAACATCTCTGTTTAAATGCGTTACATTGAATGCTGTTCTCTTTAGTGCAGAAATTAGTCTCCAAAATGGTTTTAATCAAAGTAGAATTAGTTAATATAAGCATTTTACTATATAACCTGTTTAGTGTAATATTCTTTTATTAAAGAGTAGGTATTATATGGAACCCTTTAAGCATTGTATTTTTCACATACAATATTAATATTTGCATTTATAATTAATAAAGGTACATTGAACAGTTTGTGATTTTTATTTATTTTTCAACATTTATTCAATGTATATGTGTACATTTTTAATACATGTATATTTTTATACATGAGAAAAAGTGTTATGGTTCTTTTTTAACAATATTTTACTACATTTTTAAATAACATACAAGTTATTTAGGACCTTATTATGAGTTTGGCGGTCAGATGGACCGCTCCTGCCGCCAGGTATCTGCGATCCCTGGCAGTCCTTCAGCGGTTTTGAGGCCGTAATATGTTTGGCTGGGCCGCTGCGGCCCCGTCAAGCATATTATGAGTTACCTCCCCCCTCACTTTTCACGACGGTGAGCCCGCCGTGAAAAGTTTGGCGGTGAGGAAACAAAAGGGGCCCTACAGGGACCCCTTGTGCCTCTGGGCCTGGTGTGCCCCCTGTGTGCATGCACCCCCAGTTTCTGCAGGGCATAGACTGCAGGAACTTAGTTTGGCATTCCAAATTGAGGCGCCATTTTTATAGGCACCACTGTGGGACCCCCAAAGAACTTTCCGCCAGTGACAAAAGAAGTCAAAATCTGGAGGGCGGTGCGCACACAGGTTTGGCGGTGCGGCTGGTAGCTTGGTAGTCCCACTCCCGCACCGCCAAACTCATAATAAAGCCCATAATCTTTCAGAACATTGTTTAACGTTTTTCATTTTTACATTATTTTTTCAATATGGTAAAAAACAATTCTCAGCTATATGCATTTTTGCACCATTATTTTTTTCAAACATCTTTTATATAGGTATTCAAATATATTATAACTACTATGGGGCTGATTAGACCACCGCCACGGCTGTCGCAATGCCTATACTTTGCTTTGCGGTGGGTGCTGCTGGCTGCAGCACCCGCCGCAATGCAAAATAGGGACACTGCACATATCCCTGCACTACGTGGCAGGCACAATGCGGTACCTGCCACATGGTGCTGGGATATGTAGGGGGGCACCATGGGTGCCCTGCAGTGCCCACATCAGAGGACCAGGACGAAAGGAGGGCCCGCTACGGGCCCCCAATGTCGCTTTCTGCCAGCCTTTTCATGGTGGGTTAACCGCCATGAAAAGGCGGGCGGAAAGGACATTGTAATCCCTACAGCGGTGCCTGGCAGACACCGCCACCATGGTAGAGACTACAACCCCTCGGCCACACCGGTGGGCTCAAGGAGCCCATCAGATGCGTGCCGGTCGGTCTTGTCGACCGCCACCTATCCACCTGCCATTGTAATATGGTGGGCGGATACCATGGGTCAGATGGCGGTGGGACCGCCACCGACGGGCTGTTGGTGGCGGTTCCACCGTCATTATAATCAGGCCCTATATTCTTTTTTTGTTTTTATAGTATTCTTTATTTTATACCTTGCATAGCAGTTTTTTACTTTCATTTAACATTTATTATTATGGTTTACATTCTTTAAACATTTTAAATAATTTATACTTAAAGTCCCACTGTTATTCTACAGGGAGATGGTATTTTAGTTTGTTTTCATTTAGTGGCCATATTTTACCACCGACTCTACTTGTGTAGTATATCGTGTCATATTTCAATGGTTTTCCTGGTGGCGAATGGCGCTGCTGCTTGTCAGATAAGTTAAAACATTATTTAAGTTTCTGTTTATAGAGTTTTGGGATGAGGGTTGTAGGTGGAACTAGTTAATGGTAGTAGTAGTGTTGGTATTAACTTTTTCAATTTTTAATTCATACTGTGGGATCTTTTTTAAATAGTGCTGTGTTTTAGGCCTAGTTAGAGTTTGGTAGTCCTGTATTGATATTTTATATAATGTTATGCTATGTGTTTTGCATACTTTAAAAATAATATTTCTATTATGCTTGAAGATAGTTTTTCTCTGGGTGGGTTTTGCATGTTTTTTAAAATGTTTACCGATCTGAAGTTATTGTCTGAACCTGTGGAATTTCATAATTATATTGGTTTCTAGTAAACCATTTTATTTAATTTTGATTTTCTTTGATTTTCAAATTTCCTGGAGTATTTCCTTGTTTTTATATAATTTTTCAGGCTTTTATGGTTCCTCATAATGCAGATTGCTTTGTTGGATGTGAATTGCACCTGTTTTTTTTTTGTTTTTTTTATTTGGGCTTTTTTTGATGTATTTTTATCCTTTTTTGTGGTTATATTTTGACAACATGGATATGGATAAAAAAACTGCAGCTACAGAGTAGTAAGTTTTATTTACGTAATTATTTGTGGGCTGGAAATGTTAGATTTTATTATGTATGTCTATTTGATGTAACTGTTAGACGTTATTTTATATTTTATTTCTATGTCATGCATATACTTGGACCCTTTTGATTTTATTTGTAATTTTGTGCTTTGTGGTTGGTAATTTCTTAATTTTTAACTAATTAAGAAACACATTATTTTTATGCATCAGTCTTTTTGGATATTTTACTTGTATGTTGTGTTGACTGTTGTATAAAAACCATTTGTTTAACATTTAGTTAAAAATATGTTAGTTATGCTGGTGTGCACCTATGACAGGGTTTATTGATTATATTGTAGATAGTTTGTGTTTTTTATAATGGGGTTTTTGCTATTGATTCTAAGTAGTGTACTCTTTGTTGTTAATAAAGAATGTATCTTTAAATTTTAGCATGTGGTACATTCTAATGGTTTGTTTACTAATTTTAGATTTAGTTTGTGTCAATGATTGCTCCATTCTTAGCTGTTGGTAACTATGTTCTTTTAGTAGGCCTTCTATGAATTTGTAGAGGGTAGGGTGTGCTCCTCCTAATGTAGATTGGAAGGCATTGTGCCATCCTCTACTGCATTGTGGGTTTTGTCTTCTTGAGCCATGGTGCTGTCATAGACATTCCATCACTGCTTGAAACATGGTGCATGGCACACAGGGCACCGACTTGAGCAGCTCTGTCACTGCTCTCTGAGCGGAAGCATGCAGCTGCTGTTGCACCGCCGAGACAACACAGCCAGCTCGGCGGTGTTGTCATAATATGGCGGTCAGGAAGCTGCCAGCTTGGTGGCATTCTCCCAACCGCCTCAATGGCGGTCCGACTGCCAAACTCTCAACCAGGCCCCTAGTTTGCGGTCGTTTTGTTGGTACAATGGACTTTCCATAAGTTAGTTGTAGTGGTTAGCTCTCTGTTACAGGGACAATGGATAGTGTAATAATTCTTTTAATTCAAAGGCAAATTGGCTGTTTGGTGCATATTCTACACTTAGTGCAGATTTTTGGAGGTGTCTCCAAATGCTTTGGTTAAAGTGGCAAGACTTCCTTGTATGGCTGTGTGTGGGTATAGCTTAAGTACAGTTTGCATCATTGCCTCTTCAAAGAGACAGTTCACACCTGGGTGGGAAACCAAGGTTCATCGATGCAAAGTTAAGTAGAGAAAACCTGTACGATCTATTTATAGTAAGATTCTTGATATTTTGGGTCTCAATATTTAGGCATTGATATTATGTGGTCAATATTCTGATGGAATTCCTATTGCAGGCTTATTGATGTCCGGCAATAACAACAGGGAAGTGTTTAGAAGACGCGCGCTGTTCTGCTGTCCACCGTGGAACTTGCCATACTGACCTGATTTGATGACTGAAGTGTTGTTTTTCTGGATGGGTGTGATAACCGTAATGAACCAACAGGCTCTCTCTTCCACTCAATATCTATCGGAATACTATTCAATAAACCTCAGTACCTTATCATAACCACATATGAAACCCTCAAACTCTCCTTAGAATCTGGCATTTTCCAGGTGGAATCGAAGCAGGTCATAGTAAAACTACTGCTTAAAAAGCCCAATCTGGACCCTAATGTTTTATGTAATGACAGAACCATCACCCTCCTACCGGCTGTCATTAAGATCCTATGAAACTTGTGGCCACTCAAGTGTCCACATATCCAGAAGGCAATCATATCATTGATGGTGCCAAAACTGTTTTGCACCCAAATATCAATGGTTTACCCATGCTTTTACCATAGATGACTTGAAAATAGCAGCATATGCTGAAAGGCACTGTGCCCTGATTTTTCTCCATCTCTCAGTGGGATTTGACACTATGGACTTGCCTTCTTGTTCTCCTGTCTTATCCTCTGTTGGCTATCTGGCACTGTATTCGAATGGTTGTCCTCCTTCCTCGAAGACAAGACCCAGAAAATTGCAGTTTGCCAATATAGGTTGCCCCACCAACCTTTGAGCACCAGAGTTGTTCTATGTTCAGATCAGATGTTTTGGGATTTATTTCTACATTGATGCAGGTGACACTCAATTGAACTTTCATCTAAATATGGCACTCCCTCAAAATTCAGGGCCATGATGAGGTGGCTCTGCAATTGAGGGAGAGGATGGAAAAAATTTGGCTTAAGATCAACCTGCAATCTAGTTACTAAGGGAAACTCTTGCATATGGTAAACTAAACTTTGGCCCACCTTCTGCAGACCCTCTGCTGCTCCAGGTGGAAATGTTGAATACCTAGAAGTCAAAGTTGATTCTAAGGTAAAGATAGATTCTCAAATCTCTTCAGTTATCTCTTCTTGAACTTTTATATGCACAACCTTAAATCTATTCTTCCGCTCCTTAAACTTGAAAGTAGAAGAGTAGCCATTTCTGCACTGTGCAGACATAGATTAGATTATTGGAAAAATGGTATGAGAGTACATCCATGTAAGAAATCGTCATACAATGGACAAAACATCTCAGTTCTTGCTCCCTGACTCGTGAAAGCCTTGCCATTAAAACCATAACCTCTCATACCACCTTTTTGAACAATCTTAAGGCAATTTACTGAATAAGGTGCTCCACTCTGTGGTATCCTTAGCAACCAGCACCAAGAAATCCAAGGGTGTATGTGCACTTTAGAAATCAAGTATAAAATGTAACATAACACAACACAATGGTGTTGGAACATTCCTCCACTGTTCCATAATTGCAGTTCCCCATAACGAAGTTGTAAACAATTATGGAGATTTAAAATAGATAGACACTGTCTTTAAACACATGGCTCTGAAAGAAACCTTTGAATGTCTTTATCATAATAATCGAGGCTTATTTGAAGACACATGGATGTTTAGAATTGGCATTGGAAGATTGCATATTGTCTACAAAGCTGGAGTTTTAGGAAATTAAGAATAAACCTCTTTCTAATCCAAGGGCACATTAATTGACTCTTTAAAGAAAAGATACAATCCTTCCATAGTACGCAAAAGCTAGAGGTTATTGAATAAGAGCTAAAGAATTTCAAATTGGCTGTTTGGAGAGAAATGCAATTTTTGGACTATAAAAAGTAGCCTTGTGATACAGGACTAGCAAGAGACTAGTTAGGATGTTGTTTTGGCTTATAAAACTGGAAGATAGACTCAAGATATTCCAAGCATTTGAAAGAGGGTAAAACCTGGCCTAGTCACCACCTGATCAACTCGAAGACCCTCCAACAAGCAATGACCTACTGACACTTCTGTCACTTGGGCTCACAGAGTCATGGTTTGGTGACAATTTAAGTACCACCGTTGAGCACCCCACCCTAGTAGGCCACAACATTTTATTCTAAAATAGATAGAGTATGCATGGGGACAGAGTACAGCTAGCCTCCTTGATAATCGCAACACCATCAACCAATTTTTAAATACCTAGTGGCTTTATACACCATCAATCCCATCAGCACCTTTATTTGAACTTTAGTTTGCCACCCATAGGGATACAGCCAGTCCTTCTGAATCTGAATGAGTTGAACCCACTCTCTACCTACATACTAATGCTAACAAAATTGTGATCATGCAGACATTAGTCTCTGGTCCACAGATCAGATCCCAAACCCTCATCAGCCCTAATTTATAACATGCTGATCCATGAGTTCAAACAGGTGGCGCATTGCCAACGCAATGTGCAGGGAACATGTTAGAGCTAATTTTAACACAAAACCTAGACACCACTAACACAACAGTGCAGCCACAAGTACAGCTCAACCTCTCAATTTCCATCAACCGCTGAAACCTAACCATCCACTAGAAGCAGGGATGATAACGCCCCCTCTAGAGGAATGGAGGTCACTGATTATCCTTCAAGATCCCACTAAGAGTTTTACATTACCATAGATTACCACAATAAGTTCCCATCTGGTGATTTATAGTTAATTTTATGTGCATTTTCTTGTGGATCCCTTTGTTACTTAGTGTGTAAAAAGAGCTACATCAAAGAGCTCAAATGACTGTCAAGCCCATCCACACCACCAGTATTGGGGTCCTGCTGAGGAGCAAACCAATAATAAAGCATGCCAGCTAGGTTGGTGGGTGAGAGTTTGCATTCTTTTTTTCATAAACATACTTGGTTAACTCTGTTAGTCTCTCATTTGAGGTACCTTTCACCTTTGGGACCAAGTAATATGTCTGAAACAGTTTCTGATGAGCTTGATATTACTATGTGGAAAAGTAACATTTTGGGCAGCCAAATCCTCTCATTTCCCACTTGAATATTGCATAGCTATACTCACAGACTATCTCTGTGGGTACATGAACACAACTATCATAACAGACTATCCCTGTGGGGGCTTGAACACAGCTATCATAACACACTATCTATGTGGGAACTTGAACACAACCATCATCACACACTATTGCGGAGGAGACCTGGACATCACTATAATCACACAGTATCTCTGTGGAGACATGGGTATTCTTATAAATATACACTATCTCTGCAGGGATTTCACAATTTTTATAATCACACATTCTCTCTGAGGGAACATAAACATGACTATAATCATACACTATCTCTACAGGGACTTAAGCAGGACCATCATAACATGATATCTCTGCAGGAATTTCTATATGATTAACATCACACACTATCTCTGAGGGGACTTGAACACAACTATAATCACAAACTATCTTTGTGAGGACCTGAGAATCACTATAATCACACACTATCTCTGTGGGGGCCTGGACATCACTATAATCATGCAGTTTCTCTGCAGGGACTTCAACATGATTGTCATCACACATTATCTCTGATTGGACTTGAAAATGACTTTAATCACACACTATCTCTGTGGGGGCCTGGACATCACTAAAATGACATGTTATGTCTGTGGGAACTTGTGCATCACTGTAATCACATACTACATCTGTGGGGCTATGGGCATCACTATAAGTACACACTATCTCTGCAAGATGACAATGTTTATCATCACACATTATTTCTTAGGGGACAATAGCAGCACTATGATCACACACTACCTCTGTAGGACCATGAACATCACTTTAATCACACTATTTCTGTAGGACCTGGGTATCACTAGAATTATACACTATCGTTGTGCGGACCTGGTAATCGCTGTAATCGTACACTATCTCTGTGGAGACCTGGGTATCATTATAATCAAACACTATCTCTGTGGAGGCCTGAGCATCACGGAGATCACACACTATCTCTGCAGGGATTTCAACACGGTCATCATCACACACTATCTCTAAGGGGACTTGAACATGAATATAATCACACACTATCTCTGTGGGGACCTGGTCATCACTTAAATGACATGTTATCTCTGTGGAGACTTCAGCATCACTATAATGACAAACTAAATTTGTGGGGCCATAAGCATTGATATATTTACACACTATGCAAGGATTTCAGCATTATTATCACCACACACTATTGCTGAGCGGACTTGAACAAGACTATAATAACACATTTTCTCTGCGGGGATCGGGGTACCACTATGATCACACACTATTTATGTAGGGACCTGGGAATCGCTAAATTTACACACTATCTCTATGGAGATCTGGGCATCACTGTAATCACACCCTATCTCTGTGGGTAGTTGGGCATCACTATAATCATACCCTATCTCTGTGGGGACCTGGGCATCGGTATAACCACACACTATTTCTAGTGGGACCTGGGCATGATTGAAATCGCCCAATATCTCTGATGAGATTTCAACATGATTATCATCACACACTATCTTTGAGGGGACCTGGACATCACTATCATTACACTGTTTTTGTAAAAACCTGGAATCACTATAATTAAACATTATCTCTGTGGGGACTTGGTAATCACATAGTGTCTTGGTGGGGATCTGAGCCTCTCTATAATCACACACTCTATCTGTGGGGACTTGAAAATTACTATAATCACACACTATCTCTGTGGGGACCTGGCATTACTATAAACACACTTTATCTCTGTGGGGAGAGGGTTCGGAATCACAGTGATTACACTCTATCTCTGTGGGAACCTGACCATTACTGGGATCAAACATTATCTCTGTGGGATTTCAACATGGTTACCATCACACACTGAGGGGACTTAAATGTTACTATAATCACACACTAGATCTGTGGGCACATGGACATCAGCATAATCACACACTATATTTGTGGAGACCTGGGCATGATTGGAAACACCTACTATCTCAGATGTGATTTCAACTTGATTATCATCACACACTATCACTGAAGGGACATGAACATGACTATAATCACACACTATCTGTGTCGGAATTTGAACATCACTATAATCCTACAATCTCTGTAGTGTCATGGATCTTACTATATATACACACTATCTTTGTAAGGATTTCAACATAATTATCATCAAAAACTACCTCTGAGGAGACTTGAGCACAACTATAATAATACACTATCTCTGTGTGCACCTATCACACTTTATCTCTGTGGGGGACCTTGGAATCACTATGATTACACTCTGTGTGGGGACTTGGTCATTACTGGCATAAAACATTATCTCTGTAGGGATTTCAACATGGTTATAATCACACACTATCTCTGTGGGGACCTGGACATCAGAACAAGAAAAATCAGAAGAGGTAAACGGAAAAAGAAAATACTCGCTACGCAGTTTGAGGAAGTGATGGAGGAAAACTTAATTGTGAACTTATCCAAACACACTCTATCACACGAAGAGAAAACACTTTTAAATAAGGGATTGTCCTTCTGCCCGGAAAACCATTTTGATTATACCCAAACTAAAATAGATTTATACAAATACGTAAGGAAATTAAAACTTGCCAAAACTCACGCATCCAAAAGGACTACGAGCACTACACCGGGACTACCTGAAAATACTGAGGAAACAACAAACCCCCTCACAATAGATCAGATACCAGACTTACAGAATATGTTGGAACTGATGTTCAACTTGGATGAAGGAGAAATCAGAGAGAGAAATAATCCAAGATTTACAAATAGAAACTGCCACACATCAGACAACCAATCTCAAGAGAAAATCAAGGTTCTGTCTGACCCTATCACCTGGAAATAAATTTGATCTCTTTGCCGATGCAATCACGGAAGAAATAGATAAAATGGAGAAAATCTCACATCCCAAAAGAAGAGAAAATCTAACCTGCAAAGAATGGAAAGCACTAAAAGAATTGATGGAGAACAAAACACTGGTGATTAAGCCTGCGGATAAAGGCGGTAATATTGTGATACAAGACATAGAAGCATACAAAAATGAGGCATATAGGCAACTAAACGACACTTCCAAATACACCAAGCTCCAAAGAAACACCATCAATGAGATGACAATACAACTGAATGAGAAATTAAAATCATGGCACCAAGCAAACTTACTGGATCTGGAAGAACTGCAATTTTTAACCAATGATTTACCAACAATACCGACAATATATTTTTTACCAAAGATACACAAATCATTAAAGCAACCGCCAGGGAGACCAATAGTCTCGTCCTGCAATTCCTTGTATGAGAAAATATCGGAATATGTGGACCATTTCTTAGCCCCAATCGCACACAGTATGAACTCTTACATTCGCGATACTGGTGATTTTCTTAAGGATTTTAACTGGAATAAATTGGAATCCTGAGTACATCATGGCTCCAATAGATGTGGTCTCACACTATACATCGATCCAACACAACATAGGACTAAAGGCATGCACGTACTTTTTACAACAGCGAAACATCTCAGAATTGGAGCATACAAAAATGTTGCTATCAATGATAGAACTGTGTTTAACGAACAATATCTTTCTCTTCAACCATGACCTGTACAAACAAGATTGTGGCACTGCCATGGGCATCTTTTTCGCCCAAATACGCGAATATCGTAATGGGATGGTGGGAAAAGGAGATAGCCTGGAGTACACAAAATCAAGAACATGTGGACAACATAATTTTGTGGGTCAGGTTTATTGACGATTTGTTTATTATTTGGAATGGCTCAGAAAGGGATTTCATGCAATACTTTAACACACTGAATAATAACTTAATTGGATTTAGTTTTACATGCAACACAAACACCAAAGGTATTGTGTTCCTGGACACCTGGATATATATATTGAGGAAGACCAAATACACTCCACCCTATACCGTAAAGAAACAGCAACAAACAGCATATTACATGGAAAGAGCTTTCACCCTAAACCTCTGCTGGAAAGCATTCCTTACGGTGAGTTCACAAGAATGAAAAGTAACTGTTCAAAAGAAGACTATGCCAGAGAAAAAATAAATGAAACATCAAAACGATTAAAAGCACGAGGCTACAATGAAACCACGTTACGTAAGGGTAGACAACGAATTCAAAAGAAAACAAGGACGGAAACACTGATCTCCAAAAAAGGAAAAAAAAAAAGAAAAGGAAATAATTTCAAATGAGAATGATCAACAAAAGCCCCCAAGATGCATCTTGACCTACAGCAAAGAAAGTGGCTGGATTAGGAAGCATATTCAAAAATATTGGCACTTGATAGCCAATGATACAGATATTGGCTCCCTATTAGGACCAAGACCCATGATAACATACAGTAAAATAAAATCAATAAAGGATCTAATTGTACGCAGTCACTTCCAACAGGAACCACCACAAAATTGGCTTAATAGAAAACAAAAGGGATTCGTAAAATGCACCACATGCAAGGCTTGCAAGATTGGAGAAAATCGGAAAAGGATTTGTGATTTTCGAGGCAAAACAATTGAAATCAAGCAAGCAATAACGTGCACAACGAAGTTTGTGGTATACATTATTCAATGCAATTGTGGGATGCAGTATATAGGAAGCACTATATGCATGCTCAAAAAAAGAATCTTGGAACATATTCGGGCTGTAAAGAACAAAGATGTCTCCTATGCAACTGCGAAACATGTAATGGCGTGTCAAAAGGGAGACTGGAGATCAATGCGATTTTTTGGGAATACATGCAATAGCAAAACACGAAAGAGGGGGAAATCGGATTAAACAGTTGCGCCAAACGGAATCAAGGTACATAATCAGATTAAGAACTAAGACCCCTCATGGAATTAACAATGATGAGTTATATGTACATCTGGACTGAAAGAGTGAGCCGTACTTCCTTGATGAAAAGACCAAAAAGACAATATATAAGAAGAAACCGGATTATTGTACAGTTGAACGTATTAAATGAACTATCCCAAAAAGATATGCACGTAAGATAGAAAGAAAAAGTAAAACTGGGACTGTGAGTAGGAAATATGTGTGTACTAAACACATAATGATACACAAAACAAACCTGTGTAAAGTTTTGTTGAATATAACAATTATCCCAGGTGTTGTACTAAACAAGACACGAATGTGCAATCTTGTGACAAAAAGTTATTGAATTAATTTGAACAGTTTGACACAACTTGTAAAATAATTACAATATGGACTAAACTTTGAAACTGACGACTTTTGTAAATAGTGTATATACAGATATTCATGTATTGATTGTTGAAAACACTACGTTTCCCACAATGCCTCATAACAGGCAGTATGTGAATGGTATAAATAGTGAAATAAACGAGGGACTCACTAACCGTGACAAAGGCCTCGCTGGGCTGAAACGCGTTGGTTGATGCCAGAGTAATGCTGAATAAACAAGCTTACTAACGAACTGAAAGTGGTGTGCTTCGCAAGTTTGTTAAATAAATATATATATATATATATATATTGCAACCTGGGTTTTGTGGATTCCGGAGTGCTTCCTAATCGCCAGTGGTGCTGGTTTGAGGCGATGCCACATCATGCCTCTAACAATCGAAAAATTCCACTTCTCACATATAGAATGGACCAGCACTCAAATCTCTGGAATCATCCAATTTAATTCAAAGGCAGCATTCGTGAGGATATATGTATATGTATACATATATGTATGTATGTATATATTTATAGATTGTGAGCCTGGTTAGCTAGAAAGAGCCCCAAGAGCAGGTATAAGGAATACTTTGAGAGAAAGAAGAGCTTTGTGAGAAGAGGACCATTTCATTCTTGAATTGGAGACAAAAATTATAAAGATGTGCCAGTTCTTAAATCAATTTCTCTATTGTAATAATCCTAAAGTGTCAGAGTGAATCAGTATGGGGAGTTTATTGCAATCACAAATACAGTTTTATCTTCTTAAAGGAGACTAGAATTGATAAATGGGGGCTAGAAAAGAAAATGAGAACTCTGATACTTGGATTTTTAAGGAAGTGTACACCTTCCTGGATGAACACAGTTTAAATCAGTTAATGCTGCATTTGAAGTGGGATTCATGGATATGGGATAATTCCAGTATCTCTAGTGGTGACTTGAGTACCACTATTATCACATCATATCATCTCATGTGCATATATAAAGTGCACATTTACACCTGAGGGTATCTTGTTGCTGAATACCATATGATTTTTGCTATCCAAGTAAATAATACTTATTGTATAGACCTTGGAAGGAATAAAGGCTGAGTGGTAGCACCAGGATTCAAACATGCGAGAGAGTGGTCAAACACATGTCCCTCAAGTAGATTAATTCATTTAATAAGCCAACAGACTAATACGATCTGTATGGGTTCTTCAACATACCTATCATTACACACATCACTGTGGAGACTTCAATATGACTGTAATCACACATTAGCACTGTTGGGACTTAAACATCACTATAATCGCACAATATCTCTGTGAGGACTTGTACACAACTATAATCACGCACTATAACTGTGCTATCCCTGCGCATCTCATTATTCACACGCTATCTCTGTGGGGACCTGGGCATGTCTATAATCACACACCATCTCTGTGGGGACCTCGACATCTCTATATTGTGCAAAGAGTCCAGTGATTCCCCCAGAAGTGTACAGGGCTCAATATAAACCCAAAGTAGTAGTGTGGTCGAGCAGCCTTGGGCCTAACACAAGACATTTGTTATGCACACAGTGATCAACAAATGAGACACGACTCAAAAAAGATATCCACACCAATTTTTATAAAAATAAGCTTTTCTCAAGACTTATTTTAAGACCAAGAAATGTGTAAAAAGGTAAGTATGTTTATCATAAGAAATACTTTCCACTTTAAAAAGTGGACACTTTGTGCAATTTTCAGTTCCAATGTTAACCTATGGGAGGAAAACAAGAATGCGGTTTTGCTGGTAAGTAAACCACTTACAGTCTTGTTTTTCAGGATGAAGAATAAGCACCAGGCAAGGTTCAGGTAAGTAGCAAATCTGCACCTCCAGCGGCACAGGAGTGCTGGGTGTAGGGTTAAAATTCTGAATCTTGGGCCAATTGAGAAAGGGGGTAATGGGAAAGGTGCTGTTCACAGGTGAGTAAAGCGTTTTGGTAGTCTCTGGGGGTTAAGGTGAGCACGAGTGGCAACAAGGCAGCACCAAACTTACACCCTCAGCAGCACAGGCGGCCTGTTCCCGAGTGCCAACACAGCATCGGGCACCCTATTGCAAACCAATGGGAGAGATCGGTTTTGAAGAAAGGATGCAGGCTCAGGCCAGGAGACCAGAGAAGAAAACACACAGCTGCCCAGGTAAGTAGATAGGTTAGGGGACGTAGGGACACAATTGGTCATGCTTCTCAAAGCCCAGGGGCTTCCGGTGCAGGAGTGTCCTAAGGCGCCAGAAAAGTCTTACCAGTCAGGTCGCTGTCAGGGGGGTCTTCGAGTTGTGACTGCAGGCATTGAGGTGAAGTCCGGCAGGGAACAGCCCACGCTGGGCTGTTTCTCAGAAGCGCTGGGGAACTTTTACAGGACCGGTGGGCCACTTGGACTCTGGTCGTGGGCGTCTGGTGCAGAGGTGGGTCCGGTGGTGGTTTCGCTGTTTCTCGGGGCAGAGGTCTTTGTTCTTTAAAGTTGGTTTCTTCTGGACAAGTCTGCTGTCCACAGGAGATCTCGATCTTTGTTGCAGGCAGGCAGTCCTCCCAAGGCTTTGGAGGTCGCTGGGCTGCAGGAAGGGTCGTCTTTTAGCACAGGTTCGTCGCGGGC
Source organism: Calotriton arnoldi (assembly GCA_963921515.1). Lineage (NCBI taxonomy): Eukaryota > Metazoa > Chordata > Amphibia > Caudata > Salamandridae > Calotriton > Calotriton arnoldi. The sequence continues at coordinate 356,501 of CAWUFW010012408.1, forward strand.
CGCAGACAGGCTGGTAGGGCTAGGACCAAGTTAATTGTTGTCTGCAGTCTTCTCTGCTGGTGCGACACTGTAGAGTCTGGCGCTTCTTAGGTGGTCCGGCATCTAATTTCAGGGTCTGGGGGTGCCACCTAAATACTAGATTTAGGGTCGTTACAGGGAAGTGACGGGTCGGGACCAATGGGTCTCTCATTTGGGGTGTCTACACCCACTATGTCACCCTCCTGTGGTAGGTGGGCATACCCCTAGCCCTGTTTGAATACGTCCCACCATCTTCAAGGTGGTAGACACTGAAAGATGTGCTTCACTACGCCTCTAGAACATGAGGGGTGGAGTTGTAGAAGAGGGGCATGCCTCCTTTTCTCACTAAGTTTTCCCACCAGTTCTCCTGCCAAAAGTGGGGGTTTGACCAGAGGGCTGCCATCTGCTGCTAGCAGCAGAAGCTGGAGTCTCATTACAAAGGTGGCAATGCCTTTGAAGCTTCCCTTTCGGGCGCTGTGCTCATCCTGGGGGAGAAGGTGTGACACCTCTGCCCAGGATGGGCTTTGTTTCTGGCCTCGGAGAGCAGGGGCTCTCGACCAATGGGTCCAGCAACATATCTGGTGGTGGCAGGTTGCCTAAAGCCAGTCATAGGCTACACCAGGGTTGGTAGGTTTTCAGGGGACACCTCTGAGGTTCCCTCTGAGTACATGTTTCAATAATCAATCGGTGTGGGTTTATTAAATAGAGTAGTTTGGTACCAAACACTCCTGGGATCAGTCAAGCCATCATGGTGCTGGGGAATTCGAGTTTCCAACCCATGTTCTATCTATAGCTTCACTGGCACTTAAAATATTAATACTAAACTTAAATATTGCGGGGGCATATCTGCTCATACAGATATGCCCACACCTGAGATATAGTGCACCCTGCCTTGGGTCTTGAAAGGCCTGCTAGAGAGGTGGCTTACTTTAGGAAGCTGGCTCCGTATATACTATACCGAAATGAGGTATAGTGTGCACAGAGTCCAGTTGACCCCCAAAGGTAGTCCGAGGTAAAAGTAGATGGCACCTTACTCTCTATTTGTGGGTAGTGTAGGCGAGCAGTACGGCTTTGTCAGATGGTAGTGTTAAGCATTTGTTGTACTCACTCAGGCAGCAAATGATGTCACACACTCAGACTGAACTCAGACCAACTTGTTTGTATAAAAATATTATTTAGTTATATTTATTTTCTTAGAGCCAAGCAAGCCTGGTACAGGTAAGTGTAAATGGTACTTTTCAAGGCAGGTTGAACAATACAAGCAAGCTGAATGAAAATGTATTTGTTACGGGTTTATAAATCTTTTCAATGCAGTGGAAATTACTGTTAGATTACATTTGATTACTTTTCAGATTACTTTATGGAGTACTTTTTTCTACTCAGTGTGATATGCCTAGATATCACACTGGGACATTTCCTAGAGAAAAGGTAAGTAAAGCAGTTTTTAGTTATTTGCAGTTTTTCAAGTTCTCATACAAAACCAACTCCATACTTGAAACAATTTTCAAGAAGAGCAGTCAATGCAATTCTATGGAAGGAAATTGAGTTATCGGTTTACAGGTGAGTACAAGTTTGTGAGAGTTGGTATTCTGGGGTTAGAACCAGGGTCAAGGATGCACGCTTGAAGCACCCACAGCGGCACTAGGGCGGCCGGGTGCAGAGTGCTGAGGCCCAATGTTATCCAATGGGGGATAGGGGGCCTCCGGTTGGTGGCTGCTAACGAGCGGGCCACAAGGTTGTGGCAGCAAAGCTCCTGATGTTAGGTTCAGGGCAAAGGGGGATCAGAGTTAGCACCCAAAGTACACCCGCAGGGGCGGCTGGGTGCAGGGTTCTGTTTTGGCATCGGGTGCCCTTTTGATTTCAATGGGGATTCAACGGTTGCAACAAAGACTGCAGGCTCGGGGACGAAGATCTTCTGGAGATGACCACCTGGTTGGAGAGGTAAGTTGGGATGCCTGGGGATGCGGGGACACCATTGGTTGGGCCACCCAAGGCCATGGGACGTCGGGTGCAGGGGTATCTTTAGGCGTCAGGTTTTCTTACCAGCTACGGTCGGGGGGGGGGGGCGGGGATCCTCCAGAAAGATGCTGCCGGCTTCGCTTGGAGATTCGAGGCAGGTCAGTGATCACCAGATCTCAGGTCAGGATCGCCAGGGAGACCTCCTCGTGGTGTTGGGCCACTCGAACTCGGGCTGTAGGCATCAGGAGCAGTGTGGTGCAGACTCACGGTTTTGGCTGGGGCCAGAGTCTGTGGGTGAGCAAATCTGGTGCTCACGGGAAACAGTCTTTGAATTGGAAGGCAGGGCAGGTCCTCAGGGTTCTTGAGGTTGCTGGCTGCAGGACTCACCGGGATTTTGCTGGAGCAGGTTTGAGGTGGGGACAGGCCGGTAGGGCTGGGGCAAAGTCGGTGGGCATCCTCCTCTTCTTAGTTTCAGCACGGGTTCTTCGGTCCGTCTTCTTCTTGTCGATTCTTGTCTGAGGAGGCAAGGTTCAGGGTTGCCCCTAAATACTAGATTTAGAGGCTTTACAGGTAGGTAAAGGTTGGGACCAATGGGTCCCTTCCTTGGGGTGGGTACACCCCCTATTATGCCACCCTCCAGTGGGAGGGGGGCTTATGCCTCACTCTAGTTGGCTGGCTCCCCCCATCTGCAAGATGGCAGGGACTGAGAGTTGTGCGTCACCTCGCCTCCCCCACCTAAAGGGTGGGGTTGGCAAAGGTGGGCACACCTCCCTTCCTCACTTGGCTTTCCCGCCGATTCTCCCGCCCAAAGTGGGGATCTGAACCGGTGGGGGCCAGTTGCTGGAAGCAGCAAAGGCCTGGGGAAGCTCACAAAGGCGGCAAGCCTTTGAAGCTTCCCCTTCGTGGACCCTGCCCATCTTGGGGGAGGAGGCTTGGCACCTCGTCCTAGGATGTGCATTGTTTCAGGCCCCAGAGAGCAGCAGGCTCTCGACCCAGGGGTCCAGAAACATGTCTGGTGGTGGCAGCTGGCGAGCAGCCATTCAGCCTGGACACTAGTGTTGGGTCGTTTTTCAGGGGGCATCTCTAAGATGCCATCTGAGTGCATTATTCATTAAATCCCACACTGGCATCGGTGTGGGTTTATTTTACTAGAAGTTTGATACCAAATTTCTCGGTTTTCAGTGCAGCCATTATGGTACTGTGGAGTTCGTAATGACAAACTCCCAGCACCATATACTCTTAATGGCATTACTGCACTTACAATGTCTAAGAATTGGCTTAGACACTGTAGGGGCTCAGGGCTCATGCACCTGTACCCTCACCACTGGTATAGTGCACCCAGCTAGAGGGGTGGCTTATCTATTCCATGGCTGTGGATGGTAGGCATGGCACACGGATGTGTGCCATGTCGACTCTTCACTTTGTCCTGCACCAAAACATGCAGCCTGCAATGGCAGTGTGTGTGTGTGTGTGTGTGTGTGTGTGTGTGTGTGTGTAAAGGTACAGGGCCTCTAAGGGTGGCACAATAAGTGCTGCAGCCCTTAGAGGCCTTCCCTGGCCACAGTGCCCTTGGTACCTGTGGTACCATTTACAAGGGACTGACCTGTGGCCAAAGAGTGCCAATTGGGTTTTGTTTTTAATGCAGTTTAGTTAAAGAACGTAGGCCCTGGGTACCTGTTTGGCAGGAACCCAGGGCACACTCAGTCAAAGTACATCAGCAGTTTAGCAAAAAGTGGGGGCAACCATGCAAAAAGAGGGCACTTTCTTACACTTACCTGTACCATAGGCCGCGCTTCTTGGCATGGCACACAGGCAGTGTGCCATGTCGAATGTTGTTTTTCTCTGTACCCAGGATGCAGTGACAGTTTTCCATGGCTTTTGTAAGGGGTCCCTAGGGGATCCTCTTCAGTTGCAGTGCCCTAGGTACGAGGGTACCATTTACTAGGTACTTACAGGGGGGGGTCTGAAATGGCAATTGTAGTACAATTTTAGGAAAGGAGCTCTGGCACTGGGGACCTTGTTGGCAGGGACTCTGTGCACTTTCAATCGAGACCACATCATTGTCCAGGCAAAAAGTGTGGGAGGGGGCTAACTATACCAAAAGAGGTGCTTTCTCACAGTATGATAATTGCAAGTGGGGTGGAGGGGTAGATGGGGGAGAAGGTGGGCAAGAGTTCAAAGTAGTTGGGAGAGAAGAGAGGGGAGTAGAGTGGTGGCACGTGAAAATGGTTGTATGGGTGTGAGGGGCCTATAGATGAGGATGATGTGAAGTTTATCAGGAGGATGGGTTGAGCATGTGGAGAGTTCTTGATGAAAGAACAGGGGAGAGGAGAGATTAGCATGAGTGGACAAAGGTTCAGGTGGATATTTAGGACTGACAAGGGGGGAGTAGTGTGTGGGGGAAAGATACTCTTGGGAAAATAGGCAAGGGAGCAGTGGAAGGTCTGTGCAGTGGAGAAGGAGGACGACTGTGGAGCAGGAGGAAGACTGTGGAGCAGTGGAAGGTCTATGGAGTGGAGGAGGAGGATCATGTGGATGAATGGGTAATATGTGAACTGGGGAGATTGACTGTTGGTAGTATAGACTATTTAGAGGGTAAGTAAACCTTGTATGGGGGGTGTTATCAGTGAGGTCCCAGGATGGCCCTAAGAAGTAGATCGGAATATTGTTCAATGCAAGTGGCAGAGGGTTAAGGGTGAAGTCCCAGTTGGAGGGAATGTGAGGAGAGGAGGCAATGAGGGAAGATGGGAGCTGATGGGCCAAAGGGGAGTCAGCTCATCCTCTCCCTCACCAAAGACCCCACCACTGCCAAACTCAACTTCCAGAAAGGAATGCAAGACGTTGCAGTCTGGATGACCAACAGCTGCCTGAAGCTCAATGCCGAGAAGACAGAAGTCCTCGGTACCACCCCTTCTGCATGGGGCAGCACCTGGTGGCCGACCGCCCTTGGAAGCCCACCTACCCCCTCAGACCACGCCAAGAACCTCGGCATCGTACTCGACTCATCACTCACCATGAATCGACAGGTCAACGCCTTCACCTCCAGCTGCTTCAACATCCTCCGCAAGACCTTCAAGTGGATCCCCCCCTGAGTCAAGGAAGGCAGTCACCCACGCTCTCATCACCAGCAGACTGGACTATGGAAACGCACTCTACGCCGGCATCAACAAGTCCCTACTCCGCAAACTCCAAACAATACAGAACACCGCCGCCAGACTCGTCCTCGGGATCCCCCGACACGAACACATCAGCCAACACCTACGAAGTCTCCACTGGCTCCCCGTGGAGAAAAGAGTCACTTTCAAAATCCTCACTCACGCCTACAAATGCCTACACAACAACGGACCCAAATACCTCCACGACAGAATCAACTTCCACGTACCCAAAAGAAACCTCCGATCTTCCAACCTCGCACTGGCCGAAACCCAGTGCATCCACATAGCCAGAGCAAGTGAAAGATCCTTCTCTCACATTGCAGCCAAGACCTGGAACGAGCTACCCGCAGACATCAGACGCGCCCCCTCCCTGAACACCTTCAGGAAGACCCTCAAGACCTGGCTCTTTGGCTAAACAGATCTGCGGGACCCCCCCCCCCCCCCCTCAGCGCCTTGAGACCCTCACGGGTGAGTAGCGCGCTTACAATTTCCTGATTGATTTATTGATTGAGAAATTTCCTGGAGGGATGGAATTTCGTTACCCAGGCAAGGGAATGGGGATTTTGTGGTGAGAGTGGAGTCTGTAAGTGAGATTGGGTGTGTGTCGGTGAACAGGGGATGGGAGTGGGAATTGTGTAGTGAGCGTGGAGTCCGTAGGTGAGACAGGGGAGTGAGCAGGGATGGAAAAAGGTGGTCTAATAGGGAGAGAAAATTGTCTTTTGCTTCAATCATGACCTTACCATTGTTGTATAAGGAGATAGTGATGGAAATATTGAAATATGCTGAGGGGGAGGCTTTTAGCTGTAAAGAAGTGGGAGGAAACCGAAGGCTCGAACTACAGTTGATAATCATTTAAGGTAAACCTTGGTTTTTTGTTTTAATACCCCCATAACTGCTGTAAGCCCTAGAGCTCAGCATCCTTATTGATGTTCAGACCTATAGAAGAAAAGATATGAAAGAAGTACGGTTTATGAGCTGCCTGCACCCTAAAGCCAACTTGCCATCCCTGGGACTGGCATGTTTTTAGAAGCGAAAAAAGAACTTTCTGTTGGCCCTGCTTTTGCTGTGCTTTGTTAGCAAACACTACAGACAGAAGTCACGCACCAGATTCCTTTATCTTTCCTGCTGCTTGTCTGTAGTTCGACTCTTTCCAGCCCCATGGCTGCCCTTCTTTCCCCTCTGTCTCCTACGTCACTTGGTGCCAGGACGCTGACAGAGTAACGTAAAACAAGAGGTCTGTAGGCAGGACCATGCACTTCCTGCAGGGAATTTTGGTTTTAATGTCTGGTGGAGTGGGGAGGTCTGAGGAATGTGTGGACGCAGCCAACGCATTGCACACAGCCTGGAGTAAAAGGATCCTTACTCTAAAACATATTAACCAATGGCTGGATTAGGAATGTTTCTAAGCAGGGCTTCGCAGTCAATAGGACATAGCACACAACCTTGCAGTGCCCACATGGACACCAGATCCTGGCAGCAGGCTCAAACTTAACTGCTATTGAAAATACGTTTTTTTGTTTGTTTTTCGGAGGTGGTATGGCACACATTTTTAGGCGGTTACGCTTGTAGTTGTGAGAAGTTTAAGGTTTCCTTGTCATTGTTTTGAAGTGGGCAGTTGTAGTTTGGCATTATACCTTTAACCAGGGGTCTCCAACCTTTTCTGTAATGAGAGCTACTTCTGATCAGGGAAAATCGATGAGCTACTGAAGGCAAAGTAGCTTGTGCAGTGTTACCAAAGACCTCCTCACCCAGCTTCATTGACTTTAAACCTAATATCCATGGAGCCCGATACTATGATATGAACAAAATACTGTGACTAGAAGTACCATGATAGGGCTACCGTGTGGGTTAGTGAATGCCTAGTCTGTGGGGATGTGTGAATGGGATATATGTGTATGAGTGACTGAGAGCCTGTGTCCTATGTAATTGTGGCATAGGGCATACCTTTCTACATATGTGGCACTGTTACATGTACTTTTTGAAAACAACAGGAGAGGGAGGGATACACACAGTGTACTGTTATTCCCCCTAGAATACTACAAATAAACAACAAAAAAGTGCAAAAATAGGGGAAAGGGAGGAAGCAGGAGAAGTCACTCTTGGTTAAAAGAACACTCACTCACCAACCTAGTTGGTGACATGCTTAATCATTGGGTTCCCACCAGAGAGGCCGAATGCCTCCCTGGTGTGCTGCGACGCCTCACTACAGCGGAGCGGGATTTTGTGTTTTGTGGGGTGAATGTGCCACATCAATGTGAGTGATTTTTTTAAAAAGAGTCTGAGCCTTCTCCAAAAAAACTTTAATGGTGGAGGGCCCGGCACTGGTTAAAAACAGGTGATGGATGTGTGATCACTGGTTTAATTTGCCAGGAAACATCCTAATATTGTGAAAGTTTGTGGTCAACATGTTTCAGCCTCTCAATTCATTAGGTGAGGCATTCGTCAGGACCAAGAACAACACACCACGGCGGTATGCACTCGCTAAGGTGCACCCTGACCTGTGGTGTTAGTAGAACCGCACACAACTCACGGTTCAGGAAGGAACTCCAGAGAATGTCTGAAGTTTGTTGAACTGTGGAGATAAAAGCGACAAGGCATCAAAGCAGAACACTTGTTAAGTGAAGAATGGATGTTTGCTTTAGTGCCCGCATATTGCTCCGCAGTAGTGACTAAAATCGTGCTATGTAATAGCATGCTCCTCCAAGCTGTGGCGCGCCTCTTATTGAAAAGCGCGTGGTTCAGCAGGCATTTAATTCATTGTGCCTATGTCATGATTTGCCATCACCAGAAGTAGTGGCAAGGTATACACAACCTTTACCAGTGTCGCGCTGAAACAGAAAGGTAGCGCGAAACATGCAAAGGCCTGAGATTCAGGTATCAATTAGACCAGAATAAGGGTTTGTGAATAATCTATTCACAACCGCGTGCAACGTGTCAGGCGTATGGTGGAGAGAAAGTGTTGTCGAACATGATAAAATAACGGTGTTTGGGCTGGGCCAAAGCACCAAATTACACACTGGCAAGAAAAGGTTGGGGCTTACTTAAAGTTACTGTGAGTTTTACAACATGGATCCTGGTGGGGAGCGATGGTTACTAGTACCTCACTGCAATGAGACGGAGATACAGAATGTTAAACAATGGTTGGGGATATGATAACAGGTTGGCGAAGTGACGAGGGGGATGCGTGTCTCGTACTCACAGTTCCTTCACCATGCGCCCGCTCAGCACCTAGGGATTCCCTTCCGGAGGACCCGCATGTTGCGGTTCGTGTCCAGCCGATTCCCTTATGAAGGGATGCTGTAAGTGTGGGAGTGCGGCCATTGCCGATGACGTCATCCGACGCAACTTGCAGTTTCAGCGCAGTGACGTTCTGGTGATGTCCTGCTGCGCTAGAACACTAGAGCGCGTACAGGGGCGATCTGTCTGACCCTACGTCAGTGTATAGTGAGGCCATAGACGGCGCCGCTTGTTGATGCTGCGTGTGAATGGTATCACGTTATTCACATCTGACTGGGGAATCGGCACACAAAAAGAAAGAGACAGCAGTATCAGAAGGTGTCAATGTGTTCAGACACTGTGTGGGCGATGTCGCTCTAATCAGCGCGTCAGAGTGAAACAGTCAATGTGCAATTAAAAAAAGGGCAATTAAAAATTAATGCTCAATAAGCGATACCATGCCAAACACTGGTAAAGGTTTGGGCATGGGCATTTGCATTAGAGATAGTTCGGGGCACCCATATATAGGAAGGGCAGCTGGTAAAGAAACCAACTGGAGAGCTCAAACTGTGTAGACGAGTGATTACGTTTAATCTGGGTATGGTAGAAACTTAAGGGACCGAGATGCATCATAGTGCCTTTAGGATAAAACGGCCTATTACTACACTCGATGTAAGTGGAGTAGGTGGAATGTCATGCCTAGGAATTTCAGCGCCTTAATACAGAGCCCCAAGGGATGTTGTCATTGAGCCCGTGTATATGTGTGGCTAGGCGGTAAACCCACCATTGTTCTTTTTCGAACAGCAGACCAGCGGAAGTGTTCCCTGGTTTTACTTGCTCGATGATTGTCCATCGTATGTCATTGGGGGTATGCTGAGCTTGTGAAAAATGTTCAGTTAGTTTAGTAGCATTCCTCTTGCACCTTATGTTGCTGCGGTGCTCACACATACGTTGTTTGACCTTACGTGTGGTCATGCCCACGTACCTTAGGTTACAAGGGCATGAGATTAAGTAAACCACGTTTGTGGAATTGCAGTTTGTATGTGACCGCTGAGTCCACGTTTTGCCTTTTTCGAGTGTTAAGGTTTTGGTGGTAGCTGTTAAATGGCAAACGCTGCATGAACCGCAGGGGAAGTGTCCAGTGATGGAGGGTAACCCCCAAGAGTTGAGAACCGATGGGGCTGCCTCCAGATTGGTGCCTTTTGGGCGAGTATGTACCAACGCCTCCCTTATACTCCTTGCTCTTTTGAATGAAAATAGGGGTTTCTCCCACCTCCTCTTGTTACTTTCCAAAATCCGCCAGTGTTTGTTGATTGAGTTCTTGATAGCGTTAGATGCAAGACTGTATGTCGTAACACATGTGAGGGGAATGTCAGTGTTGGTTCTCGGGTTGTCCTCCAAGAGGGCCTCTCTGGGCTGGTTCCTAGCCCGTTTGCAACTTCTTGTCAATATCCTCTCAGGGTAACCACGTTTTTGGAGTTTCTGTGTGAGCTCCTTAGCCTGGGATCGGTAGTCTTCGACCTTGCTGCAATTGTGCCAGAGCCGGAGATACTGGCCTTAGGGCAGGTTTTCCCGCAGAGGTCTAGGATGGAAGTTGGAAAACTCCAGCAGACTGTTTTTAGCAGTGGGTTTGTAATGCGTCTTCGTGAGGAGTCTGTCTTCACTCTTGGTAACGACGACATCCAAGAAAATCATTTCCTGTGTGTGGAAAGAATGGGTGAACTTCAGATTCACGTCTAGAGTATTTATCCATTCGAAGAACTCCAGCAATGTGGTTTCAGTGCTGTGCCAGATGACAAAAACGTCATCAATATACCTCTTCCAGAAGGATATATTGGACGAATATGGGTTGCCGGCAGACAGAATGTATTTACGTTCAAAATCATGAACGTAAAGGCCTGCTACCCTGGGGGCGAATGTGCTACCCATAGAAGTGCCTGTCGTTTGTAAAAAGAGGTTACCCTTGTATTCAAAGAAGTTTTGTTTTAAAGCGAGGGTAGCGCACTCGATGATAAACCGTTTCGGTGTTTTGTACTCCCATGTGGATTAATTGAGGGCCTCACTAAGGACACTGATGGTATCATCCTGGGGAATGCTGGTATAAAGGCTCTCAATGTCGAGAGAGACCAGAACGGTGGAGTTGGTGTCCACAACGCGGTCTTGTAGGAGGGCCAAGAAACTCTTGGTATCCTTTAGATGGGTAGATGTCTTTTGAATCCGAGGCTTGAGAAAAAAGTCACAGAAGCGTGACTAGGGTTCAAGAAGTGAACCTATCCCTGAGACGATAGGGCGTCCGGGGGGAGGTGTCCTGCTCTTGTGTATCTTAGGCAGGGTATAGAAGTATGGTATCACTCCGCTGCCTGTAGTCAGAAAATCTGCCTCCTGCTTGGATATGTCGCCACTCACTTCTGCGTGGTTAACAAGGCTCGTGATAGTAGCCTTTAGTTGTTGTGAAGGATCTGAAGTGAGGGGGGTGTAGTTGTTCCGGTCACTCAGGAGGCGTCTACACTCAGTGTCATAGTCAGCAATGTCCTGAATCACTAGACCACCACCCTTGTGTAGTGTAGTTCCTATTTCCCTAATAGGCTCTGCGCATTGGAATAATATAACCTATAGGTTTGACATAGGACTAAGGTCGGTATGTCCCTATCGAGTATATTAAACTTAATTACTTGTGCCAGCTAGCTCAGAGGCCACTAGAAACTCCTTGACAAACAAGAAGGGAGTAGTTTCTGGCAACCGAAAAACATGACAACTTTGTTTCCCTTTAGAATCGGAACACGTCTCAGAATCGTGGAAACAATAGATAACAGTTTCACTTAGTCAATCGTGCATGCTTAGTTTCTACAGAGTTACACAGAAATGAAAGACGGGCTTTTCAATAAAAGGTTTTATTGAACAGTCTTGTTTCTCGTGTAAGAGATATGTGCTGTTACGATCACAAGACAGTATGCAAGATAAATAATGTACAGCGTAAGCAGTAGAAATAAATAATACTGCGCTAGCATTATCTTTTAGCATATATTCACGTACATAAATAACATGAGCTAAAAATGCGAGTACTCATACGATGCGTCTCTAAGCTAGTTCTACCCCAATGTACCTAACCTAGTCTAGGTGTAGGGAAAGGTAGAAGTAGGTGGAGTATTCTCTAGTCTGGTATACTAAGAGTATGTTAAGTATAGTACGCCAAGTATGCCAAGAGTCCCTCTAGGTTCTAGTCAGCTCCATACGTTGTGAATGAGAGAGGTGGGAATCTCTTGCCGGATCTGGAACTCTAACACCCCGCAAAGGGAGTCAGAACACTGGAAGCTGGATTCGTCTGCGTGCAGGAATGACAGCGTCTTCTCAGTGCGTCAGGCCGGGATACGGGCTCATCTGAAGTCGAGGTCTCCTCTAACTTGCTTGGGCAAGGGAAGGTATATTTATACCTGGTAGGTGCCTTGGATTGTTAGCATTGACGTAAAGTCGGACAGAGGAAGACGTCAGGAATGAACCCTTAAGGTATAACGGTTCATACATAATAGATGAGTTCTTGGAGAAATCAATAGTCCTGTGCTAGGGGAACTCCCGAAGCTTAAGGGTCTGGTTTCTAAGAACTCGTTGTGACGTTAGGGTGGACGGATGTCGGTGACCATGCCTGTATTTGGAGTGCACGGTTAATGCCTAAATAAGGACAGGGATTCTATGCCTATATAAGGGCAATGCGAATTGTGCCTATATAAGGACATGATTCAGTAAACCTATATACGGACACCTAAAGCGGAATACAACACCCACTCCACTTTCGAATGAACGATAATACTAAATGCTAAACATTTAAATGCTAAACATAAAATTGAGTACCACATGTTGCTAAAAACATTTCTAAAAGCATTTTAAAAGAAGCTCAAAATTGTTGAAATGCAATAGGTACTGTACATTTAAAGCATCGTTTTCATTCTAAGCATATAATGGAAGTAAAATGCAACGTGAATGAAGCGGAAATATATACATATGATGAAATGGTCAATAAGTTCTCAAAAATCAAAGCCATTGCATATCATGGAATTAAATGAAATGTTAGACAAGTAAGGTGGCAATGTGTCCCTGGAAGTATTCAAAGAAGTCCGTTTTATAAAACTAGTTCTACTGTAAGCAGATTGTTCATTTGCCATGTCATTTCTAAAAAAAAAAAAATATTTTAAAAAGAAAAAGTTCTATTTCTGGGAATAGTTCCAAGTTTTGAAAATATGAAGGCCAAATTTCATTGTTGCCCTGGTACACTGTGAGCCGAATCAAAGTCAGTTTATGGGTCTGGCGTAAACATTGGATCATCTATTTCCGTAGCCAAAATATCGTCCACCGAAGTTGGTGACATTTGGAAAACCTCGTTCAGAAGGTTAATTGAACAGAGATGAGAAACATCGCCTTCAGCAGAAGATGCAATGTTTGCGTCCGTTGTTACCTGTGTGCCTGTTGATCCATCTCGTACCTCAGCAGCTGCCGGAAGCGTCTGTGAGATCTCAATGAGTGCCGACATCAGGATTGGAAGCCTCTGGGGACAACACACAGCATGGGCCGTTATCCGGTCCAGCAGAGCATCGACATCCGTTGGCATGACTGATGGGAGTGTTAGACAGGTGTCTAGCACGCATTCTTCACCGCAAAACAGGCAGCGTAGAACAGGTAAGATGCAATCTTGCCAGATTGGTCTGAATGACAGGAACCACGTTGTATTAAGTTCCCGTAGACGAGGCATGCCCAAAAGCTGTACTATTCGCTCACGGCATTTCCGTTCAAGGAGAGCTTTCTCCACATCGCTCGTAGTGATGTTGGCGAATAGGCTTGCCATAGCGTAGTAGGAGGAATAGAAACAGAATTCCTGCAACAAGTGCTAGAATTAACGGCACACCACCAAACACCGAATGTGCAAAGTTTGGGATGATTCCGAGGACAGCCTGGAAAGGTGCTAATAGTCCGGAACAGATGGTCTTAAATACATGTACAATTCCGCTTGTATCAGACATGTTAAAGATACGTCCTATCATTTCTACGAAATGTATAGGGCAGTTTGTACGAATTAAAGCCTGTATCTCTGCCGAAGTCCTTGCAACTTGTAGATCATAGGTTTCTTTGGCCGAGGTCAAAGGCACTGTTTGCTGTAAAAGCATGGCTTTCATTCTGCTCAAAGTATCAAATCGTATAAAAGAGACATTCAACGAAGGCCATAAAGGCGACTCCCTGACTGTGTCTATTGGGGCAAACAATACTTGCATACAGCAAGTGACCCTGGAGTTGACCGTTACTAGATATGGGATGCCTGGCAACATGCCGCAGCAACTCTGATCATTCAACATGAGGTAACTCCCATTAGAAAGTTGGCCAAACGTTGGATTAATCACAGCAGCTGGTGTACCCTGCTGGTGGCAGGACAAATTTGCCACAGAACCATTACAAGCCCCGTGTAAAGAAATGTCCTGACAAATCAGTGAACCGCTTAGTGCACTTTCACAGTGTGTACCGCTTAGAAACACTTCACGATCCCCACTCCAACATCTATATGTGTAGGGTAAATTCCAGGATGTCTTAATATATTCTTTACCCAACCTTTCATATTTGCCTGCTTGCATCTGTTTAAGGCAATACTGAAACTGAAAAGTAGTCACAGGTAATGTGATTTTGCCATGAATGAGCCATTCTGTAGCTGGTTTTTCTGCCACTGTGAATGGTAACTTTTCCAGTTTTTCAATGCTCAGCACTGTATACTTTGCTCCTCTTTGTGCCAGTTCGATCTGTTTCAGTTACATTGTAGTCTGCAAACAGAGCCGTCGTGTTGATAAAACGCCAAGGCACATAGCCCGCACGCAAAGGTTGGAGCGTCCAGCTTAATAACATAATAGAACGCAACTGAGATTGGCCCTGTTGTAACATGGCTAAATCTTGTTCCAGTATGTCGATAGCAGAGGATACAATACTGTCCAATGAATAAATTCTGGAGGACAAAGTTGTTAACCCATTGTCGACCACAGTGAGTGTTTTTTCTAAATTAATACGATCAAGTTCACGTATTCGTTCTGCGCCCTCCATCTGTGACACCTTCCATGCTTCATTATAAGCAGCATAGATGCCGGCATATATGAAACGTTTTTGACGCGGTTTTCTTGGTCCAAGCAAGAATTCCATAAGGTCTGCGTCTTCTTTAAGTAAAGATAAGTGTTGTTTCACATCCTTAAGTGTAGATTTTTGCAGCCAATCGAGGCATAATTTTCCTACACTGTATGTTGTTACTACCCCCGGATGCTGTCTTTGGACGTATCTTGGGTCTGGCCTATGAATAGTAAACCCCTGTGTTTTATTCAGGAATCTCTCTTGACAGTTGTTTGTGTCTGTGGGCCAGATCAACCATTTTCTCCAATCAGGATTTGTTCTGTTGATTTGTAGTATTGTGTCAACTGTAACTGCTGCCTGTGTATTGTTATCACTTGCAGGTGTTGGTACAGAAGGTGTTTTCATGTCTTTAATCTTGGCTAACCCAAGGCAAGACGTTTGTTGCACAGTGTCATTCAATTATTTGCTGAGGGACGATACAGGCTCTAAACAAAGCTTCTATCCCCTGCACCTGCCAATCTTTAGTACCCCAGACAGATTTTGTCTATTGTGTCTTTCCATAAGTCGAAACCATGTCTAGACAGTTGGGCAATAAATGCTGCAGAGTAAATCTGTTTTGTATTAGTTAACATAATTTTCAGTCCTGTTTTGTTTACATTTTTATAGTAAAATGTTTCTGGATCAGATGCATTGTATCCTGAAAAATATGGAAACTTTTTAGCAAATGTTTTTGAACTACCTTTCGGTGGTGTAGGACAATGCTCCCATTGGTTAAACATAAACACATTTCTAGGTGTTGCAGATTTATGCAAAAAATGATGACCATAGTGGTTATAGCAATACAGCTGTTCATAGTCTGATGAACCCTCTAAATATTCATTATTAGAAAATGCAGCAGACTTTTCTAGGTCAAACATCATGTTATTTACAGTTTCAAAGTCCCAATCATCAGAATAGGTACTGGATGAAACAAAATCACTTAGTGAAATCTTAAATAAATGTGGAATGTTCCGTAGGGCCGAATATATCGAAATCTGTTTTGTCCCACACTATACCATCCTGTATAGGAACGGCTGTGATGTTCACTGTTGACAAGTCTCTTGCTTCACGATGGGATGATTTGTGAGGTTTCAAAAGTAAGTTCACTTCTTTTCTTTCAGTGTCCAAATGGATGTATCTGCCATTTATAAGCACGCTCATAGTCCTAACCAAAGCAGGAAGAAAAATATTCCAGAAATAATCCATAGTTCAATCCATGGTGAAACCAGATAAGTCTTTTTCAAAAAATTTAAAAAATCTTGTACTTGCTGTTTAAAAGTTTTTGATGCTGGTGACGTCTCAGGCTCACTCGGATCCTCTGAAAACGTATCAAAGTTAATGAAATAGCCAGAAGCAGTTCTGTCAATTGTTGGAATTGCATCAGGATTTGTAGAAATCGCTGGAACCAGTTGATCACTTGTTACATTGGTGTAGACTGGTGTATTTGGACGAACTGTTACTTGTGTTTCAAGAGGGATGAGTTCCATAGCATTGTTGCTCAGTCCTTCATCTGTTACTGCTGAATTCTCGATGGTTATCAGTCTTTCAGTCTGAACCTCTTGGATAGTAGCGAGAGGAGTGTGTCTGCTACTAGGTCGGAGTCCAAGAGGCCTACTATTTAGTATTGGCCACATACTGTGGTTTGATGAAGTCGATGGACACAAATCTTTTCTCCTTTTTTCCAGCAAGGTGCGGCAGAAGTACTGTTCTTGTTCCGTGTATGGCTAGGACAGATACTGGTTGTCTGTAAGAAGGTCCAAATTCCTTCTTGTCCGCAATTTTCTCTCTGACTAGATCCCCAACTTTTGGAATCCAGACAGGCCTTGCTGGGACCGCCGGTTTTTCCCCAGTGGTGGTTGGCTGCAGGAATACGTTGCTTTGTTTCGATCTTAGTTCATTTAGATCCTGTAAAACAGCCAAACGATCTTTGATATCAAAGGGTTTATTTTCCACCACTGTGCCTCTACATTCTAGATCTGGCACCCACATTCTTGTCCCAAATAGGACCTCATATGGAGTGACCCCCCCTAGAGAACTTCTTGGCAAATTATTTAATGAGCGTTGGACCCCATAAAGATGTTTGACTCACCCATCACCCAAACCTAATACCCTAGCTGTTATAGACTGCTTTATGTCCCGGTTTTTCCTTTCCACAACAGAATTTCACTCCGGATGAAACGGAGAGGAGTACCGCAATGCAACACCCAGACTGGCCATGGCTTCTTTGTAAGCCCGAGAGCTAAACGCAGGGCCCTGGTCAGAATGTAGCGTGCCTATTGCGTATGTGCCGATAAAGACTCGCAAATCTTTTATAACAGTTCGAGCGTCAGCCGAGCGCTGAGGCCATATCCATAGGAACCTAGAGCAAGAATCCACTGCGACCATTATATATTTATAGTTACCGTCCCTTTGCAAGGGACCGCAGTGGTCCAGGAAAACACAAGCTAATGGTTTGTCTGAAATTAACAGGGGTGTCTGCGCAGGAGGTTTCACTGTGGAGACTTTCATCTGTTGGCATATTTCACATTCCAGAACATAGTTCTTGGTCTGTTTCCTAATGCCAGGCCACCAATATCTTTGTTTCAGTAAAGATACTGTTGCAGAAATGCCTGCATGGGCAGAGGCTATCCCTTCGTGTGCTGCTAGGATTAGTCCTAATCTACGTTGCTTGTTTGGAATTACCCTATCCCCCACTCCAGGGATTCGAGCAAAAGGAACGTTGTTCGCATCAATTACATAAGAGTACTTGAGTGGAAACTTTTTTGGTAACGCTGCACCACTGCCTTTGCTCGTATCATTGACAGCCAACATTATCTCACTGTCTATTCTCGTTTTTGAACGAGTGATCGCAGCTACGGAAGCAGTCTGAACAGCCCCTTTGCGGCTTCGTCAGCCAATGAATTCCTGCAACGTGAACGCCATCACGTTGATGACTCAGTGTATGGATCACGTGAGCCTTTGGTAGTTCGCTTTTTAACTGAACTACTTGTTCCCAAAGCGTTTTATGCTTTATTGTGCCACCTTTTGCATCTTTGAACCCATTTTCAAGCCAAGTTTGTATATATTCATTATACGACTGCACACAGTAGAAAGAATCGCACACTATTAGTGTGGGGAATTCTCAATCTGTACTTTCAAGTGCCAGTTTGAATGCTTTCAGTTCAGCTCGCTGAGTTGTACAATCTAGAGATTGGCTTTTTGTGACCATAGGTCTGAAGTTGCCATCGCGCATGCGACCTTTAACGATTGTGCACGCTGCACTGTAAGCTTGCTTACTCCCTGTAGCGGGTTGTGCGGATCAGTCAGTGTAAATTATGAATTCGTACTGATCGAGAGGCAGAATCTCAGTGGGCAGAGGACATTCATGTTCATATTGCAGGAACGCTTGTGTTTTTAGATCAGGATCAAAAACATATTCAACATCTGTTGCAGCAAGAGAATTAACCCATTGTATCCATCTCGGATGTAATGCTTTAGCATTTGGAATGCTCGCTTTAGTCACCGCCTCTAAAACCGGTACTGGGGTTACGACAATAATGGGTTTCCCTTGGGCTAGAGCTCTTTCTTTTGCTACAGCGGTTTGAACTGCTGTCAGTATTTTTTCAGTTGAAGTGAAGCGCATTTCTGCTTGTGTATACAAATGTGATTTGTATGCTATTGGTACTTTTTCACCCTCATTAAATGTTAAGTAGGGGAATCCGCATTGACCCGAAATTATTCGGATCACTAAATTGCGTTGACTTACGCGTGTTTGTAAGTGATTTGTTGCTAACATGTTAGCTTGGAGTGAACGCAAGATTTCTGTGTGTTCTTGCGTAGAGAGGTTTAACCCTTTCTGCGTAATTTAGAATGTAAGTTCTTCCAAAATTTAGGAAACCCAGGATGGATTGTAAATTTTTCAGCGTTTTTGGAGGTTGGAGCAGCGCACACCTTTCTAAAAGTTGGCTGCCAAGCTCTTGCCTTCACTTGAAAGCTCATATCCTAAAAGAGGACATTGAGATGGGCAATTCTGGAGTTTTTGAAGTTGAATTTGTAGCCCTCAGAGGCGAAGCCCAATATAATGGTATTCACCCTGTTCAAGTGTTTGTCCAGGTCATCGTCTGTCAGATAGATGTCATCGACATATGACAATGCCTCATTATCATAAATTTGTAGTAACTCCGTTACCCTCGCTGAGAATAACCCCGGGCTGTTCTTGAACCCTTGTGGGAGTCGACAAAATTGACGCTGGATCCCCATTATTGAGAAAGCTGTTAAGTACCTGCTTCCAGGTGCTATGTTTTGACAAAAGAAACCATTTGAGATGTCTAGTGTGGTTTTATATTTTTTACGCACAATGTTATTCATTAATGCTGTGCTATGTGCATTTTGCACTGCAAATGTTTTAGAACAAGTGTTTAAGTGTCTGTAATCCAAAACTAGACGATATGTATTGTCTGGTTTGGAGACAGGAAACAAAGGATTGTTCATTGAAGAGGTGCATGTTTCAATCACCCCTTGGTATTCAAGTTGATCTAAGATCTCCCTGACCTGTTTTTTAGCTTCTTGCTTTATTGGGTACTGCCTTTGTGCAGTAGGTTCATTTTTTAGATGTATTTTATGGTGAGGTGAATCCTCATCCCATCCTACATGATTTTTGTATAATGCTGGGGCCTGGGCAACTGCCCATTTCCTGGCATAAGTATATTTTAGGTGAATTGGAATATGGTTAGAGAAGGCAGGCATCATAATGTCTTCGCCATGTGGGCACTCCCTGACAAATTGTGGTGACCAGTCTTTTTCTGCTAGAAGTATATCATAACCCCTTGAAAGTTTCTCCCAAAAGAGTGCTTTCACCTGTCTAGGTATGTCTCCCTCCATCTGGCGTGTTATTTCATATAACTTTTGTGGAGTACTAACCCTGGTGTCTACAGTCTCAACTGTAATGTACTCATTCAAGTCCACTATCTCCAGAAGTTCCTTCAGGTTCTGGCGAGCTATTGTGACTTCTGCCGCACTGTCCAGCATTGTCTGAGCCCATTCTCCGTTCTTGTTTTGTTCTCAGTATCCTCGGCATGTCTGATCTTCAGACCTGCTACCTTCTTTTTGGAGAATTGAGTTTTTGTTTTATTTTTCTGAACGTGTTTTTCTTCTTTGGATTTCACGCGTTCTTCTCTATGTTCTGACCGTCCTCTTCTTTCCGATGTCTGTGCCGATATCTGAAAGGTACGAGAGGAACGTGTATCAGTATCTTTATCTGTCGGGCTTTTTCAAATTATCCCTATTCCTGATGTTATACCTCCTTTCAGAGGGCTCCTTTTGAGGAGACCTACCTCGGGATTGAGAACGTTTCTCGTTTGAATTTTGTTTATTAGTTTCCCACTTCTTTTTAGAAGATGTAGGAATTTGTTTAATAGAGTCCTTCTCAGGACTTTCAGATAGTTTTGGCTTCAATGGTCTTCCACCCAAACTATCTCTGCCTAATTCTGCATAAGATTGTTCTATTATTCTGGGTAGTTCTGTTTGATGTTCTGTAACATCGAATTCCCTTAATCGTTGGCGGATCGCCACTGCTTCCCCTTTAATATTAGATAATATTATTGTTGAGACCTGGTCGAAATTTTTCAGTAATTTCATACCTAAATTCAGAGCAGGCTCTGCCCCGTATTCGTTTTGAATTTGTTTCAGGACATCTGGTATTACTGCGATTGACGGAATACCATGTGTTTTAGTATAGATGGCAGCAAAGACTGAGCCCCAAGTGGTGCAGTCTTCCAGTTGTGGTGTGATCCCCATTGGTAAACAGATTGTTAGGATTCTGCGTTTCTCATAAGGGCTAGTATTTGGAAATACTGCTTCTATTTGAGTAATTTTTTGAGCTATCCAGAAAGGAATTTGCTCACGTTTTGTGGGCATATTTCCCATGACTGCGTATAGAGTCTGTGGTGTAATTTTTAGTGTATTCCCCTGTTGAGGGGTTTGATTTAGAATTGTCATTGGTGGTTGGACTGTGAAAGTCCGCATGACATATTGGACTAATTGTCTGTAAATTTTTATCAACTCTGTAAGTTGAGTAAGTAATTCCTCGTCTGACATTATATCGATGTCAGGATGAGGAGTGTAGCCGGCTAGAATCGGCCATGTTGCTCCTGGTCTACCTAGTGGACCGAGCCTGGTAATGTTTGTGATGTTTTAGGGCGCATTTAAACCCGAGCTGATGCTCCTGGTATGTTAGTGGAATTTCAATATCCTCGAAAGGAATATATTCCTCTGGTGGTTCATCTTCTTTGTAGAAGTGAAACAGTCTTGTTACTGAATTTGATTCAGGAAATATTACCCATGAATAGAATACCTCTGTCTGAAAAGATTTGTGTGCCTCTATCACGAAAACTGTTCTACCGCCTCTTGGTGGTAGGTCATGTTTTATAAGTTTTAGAGTGATGGCTCTTCTTAAGTTTGGAGCGATGTCTATAACACCCTCCTCAGGTTCATTTAAACCTGTAAAGTTAAAAACGGTTACGACTGGGTCAGCCGCAGCTCCACCGTTTTCGGTGGCATTGTCCCGTGTGGACACTTGTTTTTTGAAAAATGTAGAACAAGTTTCAAGGAAACAAAGATAAGGTGCACAATATTTTGGAACACTGTATCCTTCAACGTTGAGCAAACCAAACAACTAATATATAGGGTGCTTCCCTATTTAGCTTTGGCGGATATTTTAACCTTACCCACTCCAGACGTCTTATGGAGTATGTGAGTAGGGGTCTCTGAGAAAAGCACGACTGAGTTACTCAGTATCAAGCGTTAAATTACCGCCTTACCAAACCGTTGGGCGCCATGTAGTGTAGTTCCTATTTCCCTAATAGGCTCTGCGCATTGGAATAATATAACCTATAGGCTTGACATAGGACTAAGGTCGGTATGTCCCTATCGAGTATATTAAACTTAATTACTTGTGCCAGCTAGCTCAGAGGTCACTAGAAACTCCTTGAGAACAAGAAGGGAGTAGTTTCTGGCAACCGAAAAACATGACAACTTTGTTTGTTGCCCTTTAGAATCGGAACACGTCTCAGAATCGTGGAAACAATAGATAACAGTTTCACTCAGCTAATCGTGCATGCTTAGTTTCCTCAGAGTTACACAGAAAGAATAGACGGGTGTTTCAATAAAAGGTTTTATTGAACAGTCTTGTTTCTCGTGTAAGAGATATGTGCTGTTACGATCACAAGACAGTATGCAAGATAAATAATGTACAGCGTAAGCAGTAGAAATAAATAATACTGCGCTAGCATTCTTTTAGCATATATTCACGTACATAAATAACATGAGCTAAAAATGTGAGTACGCATACGATGCGTCTCTAAGCTAGTTCTACCCCAATGTACCTAACCTAGTCTAGGTGTAGGGAAAGGTAGAAGTAGGTGGAGTATTCTCTAGTCTGGTATACTAAGAGTATGTTAAGTATAGTATGCCAAGAGTCTCTCTAGGTTCTAGTCAGCTCCATACCTTGTGACTGAGAGAGGTGGGAATCTCCTGCCGGATCTCGAACTCTAACACCCCGCGAAGGGAGTCAGAACACTGGAAGCTGGATTCGTCTGCGTGCAGGAATGACAGCGTCTTCTCAGTGCGTCAGGCCGGGATACGGGCTCCTCTGAAGTCGAGGTCTCCTCTAACTTGCTTGGGCAAGGAAGGTATATTTATACCTGGTAGGTGTCTTGGATTGTTAGCATTGACGTAAAGTCGGACAGAGCAAGACGTCAGGAATGAACCCTTAAGGTATAACGGTTCATACATAATAGATGAGTTCTTGGAGAAATCAATAGTCCTGTCCTAGGGGAACTCCCGAAGCTTAAGGGTCTGGTTTCTAAGAACTCGTTGTGACGTTAGGGTGGACGGATGTCGGTGACCATGCCTGTATTTGGAGTGCACGGTTAATGCCTAAATAAGGACCGGGATTCTATGCCTATATAAGGGCAATGCGAATTGTGCCTATATAAGGACATGATTCAGGAAAACCTATATACGGACACCTAAAGCGGAATACAACACTTGTCTGCAGGTTTAATGACCACTGTGGTGTCTGCCTGTAGTGACTGTAGTTCTTGGAATTCCGCTACGCTCATGTTTTTGTAAGCTCCATTGTCTACAAATTTCTCCACATCATTAAACACAGCTTGTTCGAAAACCAGTATTTCGGCAGGAATTGTGTGTGGGGGTGGGTTAAAGGTAGACTTGGTACGGAGTCCAGTCTCGCCCGCGGAGTCATTAGTTTCCGCTGGTCCCAGTTTTTAAAAAAGGCCTTCAGTTTCAATTTTCTGAAAAACTCGGCCAATTCACAATGTAAACGGAACGTATATAAGCGCGCTGTAGGGACGAACCCGAGTCCTCTCTCTAGGACTTTGGTTTCTACAGGGGTTAGTTCTAAGTGGGAGAGGTTGGTGATTAAACTCTCTACTTGCTGGTTCCTGCTTGTTGATCGCGGGATTTGCTCCGCGTGTTGTTGCCCACTGCTTCCTCTTGTTCCCAGTGCACTTGGTTTGTCCCTCTCCTTTTCCCCCTTCCTCTCCGGCCCCTCTCTAAAAAAGGAGGTCGGTAGATGTTTTGTGGAAATGGCGGGGCATGCCTAAATGCTGGGTTCCAGCCCATCATGGGGAACTGTGGGTTGTGAAATTGGTTCGGGAAAACTCCACTGCCTTGTGGCGGGAATGGCTGGTAAAACTGTTGGGGGTAACGCTGCCTGTTGTTGCCCCTGCCCCTTCCCCTTACTCTGGGTCTGTTCCCTCCACCACTTGACCCACTGGATGTGGAGGCATCATCGTCTGAGGTGTCAGAGGTGCTGGTATTCTTTGGGGGGGGGGTGTAGTCGGGGTCAGCATAAGGGTAAGCTTTTGTAAATGTGAATCTCTTAAGGTCTTTTTGAAATTTTTGAGCCTTAGACTGGGTGAGGTTCTCTTTATATTCGTTGATCTCCGCTGTAGTCAGGCGTCTCAGCAAACCAGGGAGGCATTCGGCCTCTCTGGTGGGAACCCAATGATGAAGCATGTCACCAACTAGGTTGGTGAGTGAGGGTTCTTTTAACCAAGAGTGACTTCTCCTGCTACCTCCCTTTCCCCTATTTTTGCACAATTTTATTGTTTATTTGTAGTATTCTAGGGTGAATAAGAGTGCACTGTGTGTATCCCTCCCTCTCCTGTTGTTTTCAAATATTAAGGCAGCGCACAGCTGCGAGAGTTTGTGTCTCTCTCTTTTCCTTTTTCTTCTGTTGTCGAACCTCTGATTACACACCCCTGCAGCAAAATGGAAAACCCAGGGCTCTCATATTCAGATGCAGAGGTCGATGCCCTTCTGGCAGACCCATCGCTGTTTTCTGACCCATCAATAGCTCAAACCATTTCCCAAACCTCCGAATGGGATAAACTTACGGAGCAAAAACGAATTAGAATTAGAACCATCCTACATGGTACTATCCTCACCGAGTACCTTCGCAATAACATGGCACCTAAGGGCCTATTGGTTACAAATGCTCCACGCATCTTTCTGGAAGATGCTTTGTTTCGGAAAGAATGGGCACAGATCGCGTGGCATTGTACCCGCGACTTGCTGGTTCTGATAATTAAGACCGCATTGAGATTGTCTGAGGCACTCATGGTAGAGATCCAGCTTACGGAGACTCATTTCAAAACCACCCTTACAGGCTACAAGAAGAGACTGGAGGAACTTAACAAAGAGGTCAACGAATATAAAGAGAACCTCACCCAGTCTAAGGCTCAAAAATTTCAAAAAGACCTTAAGAGATTTGCATTTACTAAAGCTTACCCTTATGCTGACCCTGACTACACCCCCCCCAAAAGAATACCAGCACCTCAGACGAGGATGCCTCAACATCCAGTGGGTCTTAGTGGTGGAGGGAGCAGACCCAGAGTAAGGGGAAGGGGCAGGGGCAACAACAGGCAGCGTTACCCCCAACAGTTTTACCAGCCATTCCCGCCACAAGGCAGTGGAGTTTTCCCGAACCAATTTCACAACCCACAGTTCCCCATGATGGGCTGGAACCCAGCATTTATGCATGCCCCGCCATTTCCACAAAACATCTACTGACCTCATTTTTTAGAGAGGGGCCGGTGAGGAAGGGGGAAAAGGAGAGGGACAAACCAAGTGCACTGGGAACAAGAGGAAGCAGTGGGCAACAACACACGGAGCAAATCCCGCGATCAACAAGCAGGAACCAGCAAGTAGAGAGTTTAATCACCAACCTCTCCCACTTAGAACTAACCCCTGTAGAAACCAAAGTCCTAGAGAGAGGACTCTGGTTCTTCCCTACAGCGCGCTTAGATAAGTTCCGTTTACATTGTGAATTGGCCGAGTTTTTCAGAAAATTGAAACTGAAGGCCTTTTTTGAAAAACTGGGACCAGCGGAAACTAATGACTCCACGGGCGAGCCTGGACTCCGTACCAAGTCTACCTATAACCCGCCCCCACACACAATTCCTGCCGAAAAACTGGTTTTCGAACAAGCTGTATTTAATGATGTGGAGAAATTTGTAGACGATGGAGCTTACAAAAACATGAGCGCAGCGGAATTCCAAGCACTACAATCACTACAGGCAGACACCACAGTGGTCATTAAACCTGCAGACAAGGGTGGTGGTCTAGTGATCCAGGACATTGCTGACTATGACACTGAGTGTAGACGCCTCCTGAGTGACCGGAACAACTACACCCCTCTCACTTCAGATCCTTCACCACAACTAAAGGCTACTATCACGAGCCTTGTTAACCACGCAGAAGTGAGTGGCGACATATCCAAGCAGGAGGCAGATTTTCTGACTACAGGCAGCGGAGTGATACCATACTTCTATACCCTGCCAGAGATACACAAGAGCAGGACACCTCCCCCCGGACGCCCTATCGTCTCAGGGATAGGTTCACTTCTTGAACCCTTGTCACGCTTCTGTGACTTTTTTTCTCAAGCCTCTGAGTCAAAAGACATCTACCTATCTAAAGGATACCAAGAGTTTCTTGGCCCTCCTACAAGACCACGTTGTGGACACCAACTCCACAGTTCTGGTCTCTCTCGACATTGAGAGCCTTTATACCAGCATTCCCCAGGATGATGCCATCAGGGTCCTTAGTGAGGCCCTCAATGAATCCACATGGGAGTACAAAACACTGAAACGGTTTATCATCGAGTGCGCTACCCTGGCTTTAAAACAAAACGTCTGTGAATACAAGGATAACCTCTTTTTACAAACGACAGGCACTTCTATGGGTAGCACATTCGCCCCCAGCGTAGCAGTCCTTTACGTTCATGATTTTGAACGTAAATACATTCTGTCTGCCGGCAACCCATATTCGTCCAATATATCCTTCTGGAAGAGGTATATTGATGACGTTTTTGTCATCTGGCACAGCACTGAAACCACGTTGCTGGAGTTCTTCGAATGGATAAATACTCTAGACGTGAATCTGAAGTTCACCCATTCTTTCCACACGCAGGAAATTATTTTCTTGGATATCGTCGGTACCAAGAGTAAAGACAGACTCCTCACGAAGACGCATTACAAACCCACTGCTAAAAACAGTCCGCTGGAGTTTTCCAGCTTCCATCCTAGACCTCTGCAGGAAAACCTGCCCTACGGCCAGTAGCTCCGGCGCAATTACAGCAAGGTCGAAGACTACCGATCCCAGTCTAAGGAGCTCACACATACTCCAAAAACGTGGTTACCCTGAGAGGATATTGACAAGAAGTTGCAAACGGGCTAGGAACCAGCCCAGAGAGGCCCTCTTGGAGGACAACCCGAGAACCAACACTGACATTCCCTTCACATGTGTTACAACCTACAGTCTTGCATCGAACGCTATCAAGAACTCCAACAAACACTGGCGGATTTTGGAAAGTAACAAGAGGAGGTGGGAGAAACCCCTATTTTCATTCAAAAGAGCAAGGAGTATAAGGGAGGCGTTGGTACATACTCGCCCTAAAGGCACCAATCTGGAGGCAGCCCCATTGGTTCTCAACTCTTGGGGGTTACCCTCCATCACTGGACACTTCCCCTGCGGTTCATGCAGCGTTTGCCATTTAACAGCTACCACCAAAACCTTAACACTCGAAAAAGGCAAAACGTGGACTCAGCGGTCACATACAAACTGCAATTCCACAAACGTGGTTTACTTAATCTCATGCCCTTGTAACCTAAGGTACGTGGGCATGACCACACGTAAGGTCAAACAACGTATGTGTAAGGTGCAAGAGGAATGCTACTAAACTAACTGAACATTTTTCACAAGCTCCGCATACCCCCAATGACATACGATGGACAATCATCGAGCAAGTAAAACCAGGGAACACTTCCGCTGGTCTGCTGTTCGAAAAAGAACAACGGTGGGTGTACCGCCTAGCCACACATATACACGGGCTCAATGACAAAATCCCTTGGGGCTCTGTATTAAGGCGCTGAAATTCCTAGGCATGACATTCCACCTACTCCACTTACATAGAGTGTAGTAATAGGCCGTTTTATCCTAAAGGCACTATGATGCATCTCGGTCCCTTAAGTTTCTACCATAACCAGATTAAACGTAATCACTCTTGTCTACACAGTTTGAGCTCTCCAGTTGGTTTCTTTACCAGCTGCCCTTCCTATATATGGGTGCCCCGAACTATCTCTAATGCAAATGCCCACGCCCAAACCTTTACCAGTGTTCGGCATGGTATCGCTTATTGAGCATTAATTTTTAATTGCCCTTTTTTTTTTAATTGCACATTGACTGTTTCACTCTGACGCGCTGATCAGAGCGACATCGCCCACACAGTATCTGAACACATTGACACCTTCTGATACTGCTGTCTTTCTTTTTGTGTGCCGATTCCCCAGTCAGATGTGAATAACGTGATACCATTCACACGCAGCATGAACAAGCGGTGCAGTCTATGGCCTCAATATACACTGACGTAGGGTCAGACAGATCGCCCCTGTATGCGCTCTAGTGTTCTAGCGCAGCAGGACATCACCAGAACGTCACTGCGCTGAAACTGCACGTTGCGTCGGATGACGTCATCGGCAATGGCCGCACTCCCACACTTACAGCATCCCTTCATAAGGGAATCGGCTGGACACAAACCGCAACATGAGGGTCCTCCGGAAGGGAATCCCTAGGTGCTGAGCGGGCGCATGGTGAAGGAACTGTGAGTACGAGACACGCATCCCCCTCGTCAACCACTGTTTAACATTCTGTATCTCCGTCTCATTGCAGTGAGGTACTAGTAACCATCGCTCCCCACCAGGATCCATGTTGTAAAACTCACAGTAACTTTAAGTAAGCCCCAACCTTTTCTTGCCAGTGTGTAATTTGGTGCTTTGGCCCAGCCCAAACACCGTTATTTTATCATGTTCGACAACACTTTCTCTCCACCATACGCGTGACATGTTGCACGCGGTTGTGAATAGATTATTCACAAACCCTTATTCTGGGCTAATTGATACCTGAATCTCAGGCCTTTGCATGTTTCGCGCTACCTTTCTGTTTCAGCGCGACACTGGTAAAGGTTGTGTATACCTTGCCACTACTTCTGGTGATGGCAAATCATGACATAGGCACAATGAATTAAATGCCTGCTGAACCACGCGCTTTTCAACAAGAGACGCGCCACAGCTTGGAGGAGCATGCTATTACATAGCACGATTTTAGTCACTACTGCGGAGCAATATGCGGGCACTAAAGCAAACATCCATTCTTCACTTAACAAGTGTTCTGCTTTGATGCCTTGTCGCTTTTATCTCCACAGATCAACATTAACTTCAGACATTCTCTGGAGTTCTTTCCTGAACCGTGAGTTGTGTGCAGTTCTACTAACACCACAGGTCAGGGTGCACCTTAGCGAGTGCATACCGCCGTGGTGTGTTCTTGGTCCTGACGAATGCCTCACCTAATGAATTGAGAGGCTGAAACATGTTGACCACAAACTTTCACAATATTAGGATGTTTCCTGGCAAATTAAACCAGTGATCACACATCCATCACCTGTTTTTAACCAGTGCCGGGCCCTCCACCATTAAAGTTTTTTTGGAGAAGGCTCCGACTCTTTTTTTAAAAATCACTCACATTGATTTGGCACATTCACCCCACAAAACACAAAATCCCGCTCCGCTGTAGTCGGGCGTCGCAGCACACCAGGGAGGCATTCGGCCTATCTGGTGGGAACCCAATGATGAAGCATGTCACCAACTAGGTTGGTGAGTGAGGGTTCTTTTAACCAACAGTGACTTCTCCTGCTACCTCCCTTTCCCCAATTTTGCACTCTTTTGTTGTTTATTTGTACTGTTACATGTACAACACAAACATACAGCAATTTCTATTTAAATAAGAAAAATATAAAGTGCAATAAAATGTAAAAAAAAATCATAATCAACTTTTTACTGCACTTGATGAAACATTATTCTGCACCTTTAAATTTCTCCTATTAATATAAAAAGTCTATTTTTCAATTATAAAAATGGCAGGTGTCTACCAGCCACTGGGAGCAAGATGCTTTTGTGTGTGTAGATGCAGCACTTTTAAATGGGAGAAAATCCAACTGAAGAGTTACCTTTATGTTTATATGAATTACCTAAAAGCCATTATTTTAATTTTCTCTCATGAATTTAAAGGGAAGAAACACGCTTCATAAAACAATAGATCTTAATCAGCTTAATTTAAATTAGAGAAAAACATTAAGACCATATTTAATAGAAACATTTTTCTTAACTTTAAATTTCTCCCATTTAAAAGAAAATGACTATTTTTCAGTTATAAATAAGACACCGTGTCTACCATCCACTGAGAGCAAGATGCCTGCTGTTTGTAAATGTGGCACTTTGAAAAGGGAGAAAATTAAAATGAAGAGTTAACTTGGATCATTACGTTAATTCTAACCTTTAATTTTCCCTCATTTGAAAGCATTCATTAATATCATTTTGATCTCATGCTCCAATATTGAGTTGAGAACGGCTTTTATTTAAGAGTTAAATACCTCAGTGCTTCAGTTCTGAACCTCTGTGCTCATTATCAGACTCTATCTTCCCCGTGATAATAATTTAAAATAGACATAGCCTTTCCTTAACTTTAAAGGGAAAAACACAGCACTTATTTATTGCAGTTGTTGGTTAAAAGTGAACTCAAGGCTGGGAGCTACTTCTAAAGGTTTCTGCAAGCTACTGGTAGCTCGCTGTAGGAAGCTGGCTCGGCATATGGAATTTCCACTAAGTGGATATACCGTGCACAGAGTCCAGGGGTTCCTCAAAAGTATACAGGGCTCAATGTAAAACCCAAAGAGCTCTATTTGTGGTAGTGTCGGCGAGCAGCCTTAGGCCTAACACAGAGGTGTAAGACATTTAGTGCACAAGAGTGATCAGTAATGGACACACGACTCAAGAAGGAGATACTTTGTTTGTATTTTATTTTAAGACCAAGATCTTCGCAATAAGGCAAGTACGTTTTTACATAAAAATACTTTTTCTCTTTATAAAATTGACACTTAGGATAACATTTAACTATACTGAAAGTTTCTATGGGGAAAACAATATCGCGGTTAAACAGGTAAATAATGCACTTACAAACCCAGACTTCGGGACCAAAAGTCAGCAAGCGGCAAGGGTCAGGTGAGTACCAAAACTGCACCACCAACGGCACTGGGGCGGCCTGGTGCAGAAGTCAAAATTGGAGTTCGGCCCAATGCTTTCCAATGGAGACGGGGGGGGGGGTGCCTGGAGCCACACTAAGTAGATCGGTTGCAGGGGTCAAGCTTTGGGGGTTAGGTTAAGCACAGGGGGTCCCCACAAAGTAGCACCACAAGCGGCACAGGGGTGGCGGATGCAATTTAGACGTCGGGAGCGTAATGCTTCTCAATGGGGGTTCTTCTTTTGGCAAACCAGCTGCAGGCATGGCATTGGAGGTTGCAGAAGGGAGACCAATGACAGCAGAGGTAAGTAGAAATAGGGGGGGTTGTAGGGGCACCGTCAGTTCATCTCACCAAGGCCCAGGGGCTTCGAGTGCAGGGTTGCCTTTCGTCATCGGAGTCGTCTTACCGGATCCGGTTGCTGTCTGGGGGAGCCTCTGGATTCACACTGCAGGTACTGCCGTGGAGATCAGGAGAGGTCCATAAATGCTGGGATCGAGGTCAGGATCGCTGGGGAGACTTCACTCCACAGGTGAGCGACTCACTCTGTCCCTGGGTGTCCGGTGCAGAGTGGGCAGGGATCACGGTTCCAGCTGGATCCGGTGCCCTTGGAGTCGGTTTCTTCTGGAAGGTCTGCTTTTCACGGGAGATATGAGTCTTTTTCAAAGTCAACAGTCCTCCCAGGGTTTTCAGAGGTCGCTTGCTGCAAGACCGGTCGCAGGTTCGCAGAAGCTGGAGACAGGCCGGTAGGGCTGGGGCCAAAGCAGTCGTCGTCTTCAGTCTTCTCTGCATGGTTGTCGTCTTGCTTCTTAGGTGGTTGAAGATCTAGTTCCTAGGTCTGGTGGAGCCACCTAAATACTAGTTTTCAGGGGCCTTTTAGGGGAGTAGCAGGTAGGGCCAATGGGCATCTTACTTGGGGTGATTACACCCTCTATTATGCCACCCTCCTGTGGGAGGGGGCATAGACCTAGCCATGTTTGGAGGAGTCTCCCCATCTTCAAGATGGCGAGGACTGAAAGTTGTGCTTCACCTCTCCTCCCCCACCTTAGGGGTGGAGTTGGCATAGGTGGACGCCTCCTATTCTTCTAAGTTTTCCGGCCAGTTTCCCACCCAAAGTGGGGGTGTAAACCAGGCGACCCTCTTCAGCTCCCAGGCCCTAGGTACCACTTATTAGGGACTTACAAGGGGCAGAAGTACCAATTGGGGATATGTTTTTAGGGAAGAAGCACTGTTACAGGACCTGAGTGGCAGGGACCCTGTGCACTACAATTGAAACCACATCAAACCCAGGCAAAAGGTGGGGGCTAACCATGCAAAAGAGGCCTTTTCTCACACTCGCGAACGAATGGTTGGAGACACCTGTTCTAAACATAAGGTCACTGCTGCAGTGACACTGCATTCAGAACGCTAAGTCATTTCAGCTCAAATGTAGCATGTTATTGAACAGTACGTGGATGCTGCTGTAGCAGCCAATGAGCGAAATCCCTTTTCTAGCTCACATCCAGGGCGAATTCCTTTTTACGCAATACCAGTTCACAAGTTACCCATTTTTTGTAGGTGATCGAGTTTTCAGGCGTATGAGTTTTTGGACATTTACCGAACTATAGAGAGAATGTAACAGTTGATGGCATTTGTTATTGGAGCTGGCTGTTGCTGTCCAAAGGTGTCTATTGATTTCACTTGATATCATTTATAAGCAGATTAAGTTCTCTTTTCTTTATTCCACTGGACATTAACCTCCTCCCGCCGTCGGTTGTTTCTCACCACCCCTTTTCCTCAGTGTTTCTTGAACCCCAACTGTATTTAGATATATTGCACAGCAGCTCGGGCTGCTGTGCCACATGGTTTAAAACAGAAAAAGCGACATGACGTGGTCTAACCTGGCTGCGTCATAGCACTTAAATTTTTTATTTTTTTACTTTAAGCCATGTTGCACAGCAGTTTGGCTTTGCAATGCTTGTTTCCCATGTTGCTTGGGGCTGCCCAGGAATAAGCGAATTTTGAGAGCAAGTGATTTGAGCTACAGCTAACATGATTGGTTAATCCCTATTTAAACCCAGTAAGTTTGCAATACTTTGTAAATTACCGAAATTCCAGATGACAAAAACCTGCAACTTAATTTGGCACACATTTTGCTGAAAAGAGCAAAAGGTTGCTATGAACGAAGCATTGGTCATCCAGCAATTAGACATGAATGATTAACTTTACAATGCACTATAAATGGAGCAGTTTTGTAGAAATTGGGATCAACTAAAACAATTTCCATAACATGTACGCGTGTCAAGGTATATGGAAAGAAATTAAACAGGGAATGTCAAAGACTCTGCAGTAGATGGTTGGGTACAGTGTTGTGTATCCTGGACTTTCAAGTAATGTGAATTAGACTGGACCATCAACCTTCATTGACGATGTGTTGAGAATGAAGTATTGTTGCCCACATTGGCTTTTGTTAACTCTTATGATATAGTTTACTGTTAAGACATTTTGAACCAATAAAAGTAAGAATGATAGAGAACTCGGATTACAAGTAAATAGCTTTCCATTTTTCATTGCTGGATCTTCGTTATTAGCTATATGCATATAACCACAGTAGCAAACCCATCCTACTAGAAAGATTCAGAAGAAACCCCAGGATGGTAAACCACTACAAATAGGGATAAGTTAACCAAATAGATCCGTCAAAGCAAGGTGGCTCGCTTTAGTGTCCGCTCTGGAGTCTGAATCCAAAATGTAGTTAGTAGCTGGTTATAGCTTTGATAGCAATGGTCGCATTTCTTAATAAAGCTGAATTGGTCCCTTTATCAATTATCAAGTAAAGACTTGTTAGCTTTCTGGTAACATAAAGTTTTGCACAACAGAATCCCCAGGAAATGGATTGCTTAGATGTGGGCAGGACCGATTAAATAGGACCCTTATTGACAAACGCATATATATTTTTTTTAATCTTTCTTTACTCTCCCTAGTTTTATCTAAATTAAAACAAACCACTCTTACAGCATGTGCATTGAACTTTCTGCTGGAGAGGTTAGGTTTAAAACAAAAAAAGACACGGTCGAAATGTAACTCGCCTAAATGTATTACACAAAGTATAGATCTATTTGAGAGATGATGTCACTTAGCTGCTTGGTGAAATTGTCAGCATTTATGTATTTAGTATTCAAATTGCTACAGGTTGGTGATGGGACATTTTAATGGAAATCTAATATATTTTGCCTTTCCCCAGAAATGGCGCAGGAGGAAATGGAGGTGGATTTTAGTCCAGTATACAGTTCAGTTCGTTTGAATATTTCAGGAGCATACTCTGGCCGCATTGATTCCTCATCCCACTTGCCATCATCCTATTTGGCGCCTCATTTACCCACACAATCAAACCCACATGTGCACCCCATCTTGCCCGAGGGTACAGTGGAGAACCAGAACATCGATGACGATGTCATTGTGGTGGATCCTGTCCAGGCACAAGTTCAGCCTGTAGACGTGCAGCTTTTGGTTGCAGCAGTACAACAGATTGGAGAGAGGCGTATCCTAAGGGTGCGGCAGCAGGCTTCAGAGAGAAGGAATGGCCAGCAGCAAAGGACCACCAGGTCCAGGAGGCCTGTGGACAGGTAAGTGAGGCACAGTGGTGTAATTTTTTTGAGTACTGCAGTTATTTTTTTGTTGTGGCTTTTTTTGTTGTTGATACTTAACATCTTCTACAACTGTGGATTGTAACATTTAAAAAAATTCAATTTTTACTGCCTTCATTAAATATTCTCTGTTCTGGCAGATCCCTTTTCATGGATTCCTTTCATGGATTTAGAGAGAAGGTCAAACTGTTTTTACTTGAGCATGTGCTTTTTCTATCTGTATGGGTCAGTGGTCTTCAAATATTATAATGCTGTGTACCCCGTTGTGTAAAAAGTGATCCTTTATCAGAAATGTGTGTGAATGGGACGAAGAGGGTTATTTGGAACCCCCCTCCCCCGTTCCATGGTTCCTTGACACCTGCTTCCAGCCAGGACATTAGTGATGTTACTAATAGCACATTTTAGAGTTACTTTTTTTTTCCCTTTTCTCTAAAACATAGCACTGTTTGCAGCAGAATGCTTCTATTGGTCAATGCCTGGTGCACTCTCTGAGATCAGTTCAGACCCCCGAAAGTAGGATTGAATTCCCCCCCCCTCTTTTTTTTAAAGGGGACGGTAAACATTTAAAAAAAAATTGATTGCCTGTGCAAAATAGACGAGCAAAGCACCTGGGTGTGACTTACTATTATGTGTGGTGTGTTAAACGTTCACATAATATAATAATTTTCTCTGCAAGCACATGTTGTGTTGCTAAAGATGGTTTCTCTCTACATAAGAACAGTCTCTGTTCTTGGAGTTCACCTTGTGGCCTGCACCTTTGATACCCTGTAGTAGTTGCCAGTGTACATTTTTAAGACTACAATAAACATTGATTCTAGAGACCGGTCCTGCAGTAATAGCTGGGTGAAACTGGCTTGGCTGCTTAGATAGACCAGCTACCTGATCTGGCCAGCAATGGCCCAACCTCCTCTTGGGATGTCCTACCTGTGACATCCCAAACACACATCTTTAACCTTTTGTTCCTTTTGGTTGATGGGTTTGGCACTGGTGCTGCAGTATTCAGGCCTTGAAAATTGATAAAAATATTACTAGACCTGCAGGTCTAGTAACTTGAATAATCTACTCGATTTAACCGTAATGTACTTGACTTGTAAACTGGCCTCACATTGTGTGATCCTGGGCAAATATTGTAATTTATTCAAATACGCGAGTTCAGCATTTCTGCTGTACAAAAAACTTTATTTTTTATTTATTAGTCTAAACGTTTGCTCCATGTATAATAGGAATCAAGCCCACATATAGGGTACACATGACCCATGGCTTGCCTCTTAGTTCACTAATAGCATTGTTATCAGGGCGGAGGCAGGAATATTACTCAGTTCATGTTTAAAAACTCACTTTCAAAAATATTACTAAAGCATGATGTGGTTGTACACTGTCATTTACAGACAGCACATTGTCCATTAAAATGACCACAAACTTAACCACTAACATGCAGTTTTACTGCTAAAGCTGTATAGCATGCCAATCAATGTTTGGAGATCTGGTTTCAGCAAAAATATTTATCCTTTGCTCATCGCCAAGTAAAGTGTCCTGATCCCATTAAAATCTTTTTTTTTTTTTTTTCACCACACAAATACAAAAATGTCTTCATAACTGCTAAAATATATTTTGAAATATTTGTACAGTTCACTTATTATCCAGTTCAATGTTGTTTTAGAAAAAGCCTGACATCTTACAGCCTTTCATTTCACGCGCTTTGCACTGCATGATTGTCACACTGTTCACTTTACAACATCCTCTAACTTCACAGTCGGAGAAAGAAAATTAAATGTAGGAAGACAAACTGGCTTTTCACCTCTCACTGAATGCAGAGCAAATGTGAGAAAACAAGATTGAAAGTAATCTTTAGAGGTCATTCACTTTGTGAGTGAACAGAATGGCTGTTATTTGTCCGTTTTCCAGAACCGACGTGTAGGCCTTAAAAATAGCTCGCCCTGATGAAATCTGACTCTCCATAAAGAGAGGGTGAGTAGATTTCTCGAGTCCTGGTATTTGTCAGCACACTTGAAGTACCTCATATTTGCTATATTGCCGTCTGGCAGTATAGCATAAATTGAGAACACCTTTGCCAGGCAGTTATTTGGCGTTCCCCCTAGCTCCCCCCTTACACTGCTTCGTCTGGACCTTGGGGTTAGACCAATTGCAGACGAAGCCGCCCTCAGACCTCTCTTATTTTGGCGACGTCTGTGGGTTACCCCACAACTGGCTGAATACAGGGAAGAGTTGAGAGATGTGTTGAGTTTACAGGGTGCGGGTAAACTACAGTTGTTGGCTTTCATCAGGGACACATTTGTGGTCATGGGAAGGGGCAATCTGTGGCACAATGAAGAAGAAAGCTGTCCTACAATATCTAGGATGGACTTGATTGGGAGCTACAGGGAGTATAAACTTGCCCTGCTTCAGGGGAGCTCTTCGTTTGGCACGCTGACTACAGTGTTTTTAGAAATTAAAGATCAGTACAGACTAGAACCTGTCCTGGATGATATCCAGCCGGCCCTTGCAAAGAAGTTATACCTGCAGTTCAGGCATGGGGTACTCCTGTTGCGTGCTTTTACAAACAAATGGGCGGGCTCACCCAATTTGGGTTGTCCGGCCTGTAGCAATGCAGCGGAGACGGAATATCACATAATATTTTTCTGTCAAGGCTATAAGAAGGCGAGACACCGATGGCTGATTCAGCTATGTAGAAACCTGGGAACTATGCACTGCACAGATGCTTTTTGGATACTGAAATATGACACCCACTTGCCTATTGTGTTTTCAATATCACGTTTTTTAGTCTATAAGTGGTGCGTACGTAGAGATCTCCTGAAGATTAGCCCATAGGTTTTGGTGGACCACCCTATATTATTTTTTAATTGAACCTAGCATATGTTTAACCTGTATATCATTTTTATGATTCTTAAGTATTTTTAAATTATAATACGATGTATACCTCGTTTCTTGTACATTTTATATCTGTGTGAACGTTTTAATGTGGCCAAGAAATGACAGCCTTGATGTTAGCAAAGTGAACCCTAGTTCCTGGAAAAGGGCGCACGTTTATACAGTTTGCACACATGAAATGATGTTGTAAGGACTTGCACTTTTTGCAGGCAATCACAATGGAGGGCTATAGGGCTTGAGTTCGTGCCTATTTGGACTGCCTTGCGCTTTTTTCATCTTGTTACCGCTATTGTACTGCACATGTATTGCACACGCACTTTAATGAGTGTTGTATTTGTAGGCCAAACCCAGGTCCTTTGATGTGGGCATGTGAGATTAAAGTGTTTTATGGAATATTAATGTGATGCACTTTTGTGAGCAATTCTGGCCCACAATTAGATAGACAAATTACTTTTTTTTTTTTTTTCCTTTTTAATGTAATGTATTGTATTTGCACATGTACTTTTATGGTCAAAATGACTGAAATAAAGTTTCTTGATGATGATTGTATCTAGTTTGAAGGCATAGTTGCTTAGAAATTGTGACAAAGGGCAAGTTGATCATAGCCATTAAAAATGTTATGTTCTCCTTTTTTAAATAATTTTTTTTTTGTCGTCCTATCACCAATGCTGCTGCAATCACAGGTGACATTGTTGAGCCGGCCTCACACCTGATGCACAAGCAATAGCCCATCCACACCAAGCTGGGCATGAGCACCCATCTCGCTTTGGTGCTTAGGTGCAATCATAGGACTGTTCAGCTTTCCAGTTCCATCCTATAAGTCCAATACAGGGCCTTAAGCCAGTCCTCTGGGAGGAGAGGTGCCAGATTTAACCAATGTTTACATATCTCCCTTCTAGCAAGCAGTACTAAATAAGTTCAGGTACCTCTGTGCCCTACCCAGGAGTCTGAGTGACTCCGTATCTGTTCTCAAGAACACAAACACAGTACTCCGCTTGATTCTGACACCCAGAATATCAGCTATAACATTACTCGCTCTGTTCCAGAACCTGCTAATCGTGGGACAGGTGACAAACATATGCTCATCGTTTGCTTCGGGATTTCCATATCTTTTGCACCTTGGTATCGGAGGCCGTACAAATCTTGCTATCCTTTGTTGGGGGTGGGGGGGGGTCCAATATATTCTGTTAATAATAAATCGGTGATTTTTTTTTTTTTTTTTTTTAATTAGCTGACTTGACCATGGAATACAACAATTTCAAAGATGTTTGCCACAAATGTGGAAGCTTAGATTCTGGTTTCTCTCCTCCCAGACCCCATACGGTCCCCAAAAAGTTTTCATCCTCCGCTTCCAAGAGCTTCCAATACCATATGGAATCCTTGCTAATAGGCCAAACATCTTGCAGTAGTGATTCAATTTCCCAGGCGCCACCAATCTCCTAAATACCACTCGCCTACCAAGAGGAGAGCTGCACAAATTTCAATCTAGATAATGAGCCCCCAGTCTTCGCGTTCAGTGTTTCCCATGGTAAAAGCCCATTCATTGTTAAGCATGAACTAAAGCCTAATGCTGCCAAGACCTCCCAGAGATTCTTCCAGCAAACTCGGTCGAAGGCCTTAGCAGCATCTATTGTGTCGACGGCCAGCGTAATCGAACGGGTAGTGGCCAGATCGATGCAACTGATTAGTTGCTGGATACTTTTGTGGATCTGGCACTTAGAGACAAACCCTTTCTGGCCAGGGTGGATTATTTGGGTAGCTAACTTGGCCAGCTTGCCGGCTAGAATGCTTGCAACAACCTTGTAATCGGCATTTAAGAGAAAAATAGTCTGAGTCGAGTCCGCTATCTTGGGCTCTTTAGTGGGTTTCAGTATCGACACGAACGTAGCATCCTTCCATGACTGCAGGATCTTGGTGTTTTCTGAATGGATAGAATTAAACAATTTCCCCCAAATTGGCACTACCACCTCTTTCAGTGTCTTATACAGCTCCGAGGGGAAGGCATCTGGCCCCGCCGCCTTCCCGTTATTGGGCGGTTTAATAATTTCAGCCTCCGTGGTCTGTGCTTCAAGGGACTCCTTTCCCTCCTCCATGAGCCCCGGGAGATCCCTGTCCCTCTGCTAACCCCTGAGACCATCAAGATCTGGACTAATCTTCTCCGTGTATAATGCTGAAAAATGGAAGACCAGGTGCACCTGCATCTCCCCTGCATTTTTAGAGATGTTCTGCGGGTTGATGACTAATTCTTTAATAATATTTCTAGACCTTTCTGATCTCGCTTTCCAGGCCAGGAGTGCTCCAGATTGTAGTAAATAGGACAGGCTGGTATGATGTAATCCAAGTAGGTTTATTCTGGCAAATAAACGGGTAGTATAAATCCTCAGTAAGTCCTCATCAACAGATGTAGAAATGCTGTAGGGCAGCCCCACCAGGAGCAGCCTGCTAGCTGCTCAGCCCCATCCACCAACTGTCATCACACATCCAGTCACACAGGCATTCCACTAAAGGCCCATTCACCAACATTCCATACAGAACACACACACACGGGCTGAGCAGCTAGAACATGGTAACATAGAGCATGAATCATAGCGCAGGAATACTACATATCTCTTCCCTAATAAACAGAAGAATAACAAAACCAAAACTTTAAAACATGAGCATGAAAGGAAAACTATAAACAAGAAAGTACAGCAAAAGTTAACAGTCCACAACCCAAAGATGAAGGAAACACCGCCCGCATCATAAAGTGAAAATGAACTATTAAACTAAGAGTCAAAAGCCCAGACCCAGGGATGACGGGAACACCGCATCACGAGAGGGTAAGGAACTAAAGACAAGAAGGAAAGATGGATACAGAATACCCATCCCCCTCCTCTACAAAGGAAAATTAAAATGTAAGATCTCCATGTAAGGAGACTAGTAATGTGGAACAAAGGGACAAAAACCCAATATCCTGCCCCCAGATAAAACAAGAGACAACAATGTTACTTATGTGCTCTCCTTGTAGGGAGACAAGTCATGTGGACTAAAGGGACTAAAACCCAATATCCTGCCCCCAACTAAACAAAGGACAACAATGTTACGAATGTACTCTCCATGTGGATAGACAAGTAATGTGGACTAAAGAGACTTAAACCCAATATCCTGCCCCCACCATTAACAAGGGACAACCTGTGAAAACGTATGTGCTCTCCGTGTGAGGAGGCAAACCAGGACAAAACCCTGCAACAAAAAAAAACGTGCAGCACAAGGTGTCTTACGCACACAGGGGACACACCCCTGCAACAAACAAATAACGTGCGGCACAAGGTGTCTTATGCACACAGCGAACCCAACCCTGCATCAAAATTGATCATGCAGCACAAGGTGTCTTACGCACGCAAGAAAAGTGTCTCCTTGCAACAGGTCAAAAATGGACCATGACCCATAACTTAATGTATTGGGACAAGACCATGCAAACCAACCCTGCGTAAGGGTTAAACATAATGTAAATGGAGAAAAACCCAAAAACATACCTCGTGTAAAGGTTACCAAAGCGAACTTGTGTAAATGGGAACTGTGCCCATGAACCTACCCCTGTGTAAGGGAATGAAATGTTAAACATGCCTATACACAACCTAACACAATAAGCATAAAACTAAAACATGTCACTAAAAACGGATACGTATTTCTTTTAAATACAACATACTAAGCATATAAGATTACTATTAGCTTTGTAAACTAACTAAAATGAAGACAATGTCAATGGTGTTCCTGTAACTGCGATCCTGCTACATAGGCCAATGTTGACAACTTCCACTCTAACCAATAAGAGCAAAAAAGTCCACCAAAATAGGCTCCTTTAAATAAGACAGAATTTCGTTGGCAAACGACAGTTCCAAAAAAAGTAATTTTCTGCACACTAAAAGCCCACTGAAGTTAGACTGGCACCAGGGCTAGAAAAGAAGTGTATTATGCACGCTAGTTGATGTACTTT
The DNA here is from genome assembly GCA_963921515.1 of Calotriton arnoldi. Taxonomy (NCBI): domain Eukaryota; kingdom Metazoa; phylum Chordata; class Amphibia; order Caudata; family Salamandridae; genus Calotriton; species Calotriton arnoldi. Next base: position 397,100 of record CAWUFW010012408.1, read on the forward strand.
ACATTAATCTACCACAACCTGTAAAGCAGCTGATACGCCACTCTCGACTTTGTAAAACGCAATAGTTTACTCTTCAAAGCAGACTACAGTATTATATGCAGATACCTACTAGAAACATGTTTGAGGTGCTAGCCTCCCCAGAGGGCCTCGAACAGGCAGGCGAGTTGTCCTAGAGACCTCAGTTGGAGAAAGCTACCCCTCAGGAGTTTTCTGGTGAAATGGGCAGATTAGATGGGGCTGAGACAATAGAAGCACACAAGGAGAAGTCGCTAGCCGCCATATTACTGAGCCTAAGGGCCGAGAGTAAGAGCAGATTTAAGGTTTGTGAGGCTAACCTATCCTGGATCCAAGCCTCCTGCCTAGCTTTAAATCAGAAACTGTATGAAGTGGCTGCACATTCCAAAGCATTGGTGGAGGAGGTGGTTTTGGTCAAGCAAAACATGTAGAAGAGTGCACGTGGAATTTCTCTGCTGACCAAACAAAATCAAGGTCTAAGGGAGGATTTAGAAAGAATCTAGAACCACTCCAGGAGGAATAACCCTCAGGTCTGACATGAAGTCCTTTATTATTGCGTCACTGCAGGACACAGGCCTTAAAGGCAGGCCAAACGTCCATCTTGAACTCGAGATTCAGTGAGTGCATTGGGACCCATTTAAAAGGAACCTGGATCACCAGAAACCCAGGAAGATCCTGGTAAATTTTCTTTCTTACACAGTGAAAGAAGCCATCTTGAGTTTTGCCTTGAAAAAATGGGACTTGCACCGCTAAAGGTTGTTCTTTTACCATCAGGTCTGATGTTTGTAAGGCCACTGACCAGCGGCAGTGGGAACTAGTCAGGAGGATGGAAGAGCTCCATTAATTGGGGGCTAAGGCGCAGGTGATATTTCCAGTGGTGTTGCGCATCATGTGTAATAACCAGATGTATAAATACAGCGCTTCTGAAGATGTGGACGCTTTGATTGATACGATTAAGAAGCACACAAATTCCTGAGGCCCTTTATCTGTCCTGGGGATGTCCCCTGGGGGGTGTAGCGTGGCGGGCGTGGGGGGGGCACACAGTGAGTCTGCACATGTTGTTTTGTATGCAGTATTCCCTACCGTGGGAAGCCCATAGGCATTTAAAATGGCAATCAGTAGAGGAAGGATTCCTCGGGGGAAGGGGTAGAGGCGCTGGGTGGGGAGCAGTTGGAACCCCCCACTCCAAAAAATAAGTCCTCAAAGTCACCAGACTGCTGTTTTAAGTGCCTGCACACATACCCACCTAAATTACATTACGGGAAGAAGGCGTGGAAACTCCTAAAAAACGAATGTTGGTAGGCAAGGAGAGATGTTTTTTAATTTGGAATGTTAATGGCCTTAGGTCAAAGGGGAGGCAAAGATTGGTACTTTGGTATCTCGAGGAGAGTGAGACCCACCTAATGATCTTGGAGGAGACTCACTTAACAGCAATGGAGAGCAGAGCCCTTTACTACTGAATTGAGTTATACAGTCACAGAGGAAGAGTTCTGTAAAAGAGTTGGTATCTTCGTGAGGAAAGGAGCTGGGATAGCGATTGTCTTCTAAAATTGATAGCACAGGTAGATGGGTTTTGGCAGGTATGTGATGTTCCAACTACGAATTATATGTGTGGGATTTTATGTCCCTGGAGTGGAACCTGGAGTTTGTATTACCGGTGGTCTTGGGGGGCGATTTTAACACTCTGCTTGATCCTACTTTCAATGAGTCCACTAGGAGAGACTGTATTTCTACACCTAAAACTAGGCAGGGATTAAGGAGCATGCTCCAGAACCTGGAATTGGTGGGTGTGTGACGCCACCAAATGGGCAGACAAGGGGTTATACTTTCTGTAGTAAGAAATATGGACAATTTTCCAGGCTTGATTATTTTTCGTAGATAATACTATATTGGATAAGATCAAAGAAATCTGCCACCTACCTGAACATATTTCCGATCACTCAGCTTCGACTATTGTTTTCAGTACCCTGCATGTAGGCAGAACCCTAGGTGGACTGTTAATCATGCGCTCCTTCTTGATGCTGAAGTTGTTTTGTCCGTGGCAAAGCCAGTGGTGACTTCTTTAATGGCAATATTGGGTCTGCCTCTCCTGCTGTAGTATAAGACCCGTTATGTTCTCCCTATACTGCTTTAACTGGTCAAGGGGGCGTGGCCAAGATGGCGGTCGCGTGAGACGTCCGTTTGAGTCTCTCCGACCCCGCCGAACACTTGCAGCGAAAAGCGCCTTCCTGCCAGGCCCTCAGCACAAGGGAGACACACCGGAGCCTGAGGAGAGGTCCCCCACCCCCCCACTGCAGGAGTGAGCTCAGTGATGCCGAGAAGTGCCGCTCCAGGGACCCGAGACAGAGGCCGGTGGACCGCATGGCTGGCCGCTGGCTGCGGTGGAGGTCAGCGTCCACCGAGAGTACGTGCTCGGCCGGCTCACTGCTGGATGGTGGCAAAGCTCTATACAACTGATGTTGTATTCCTCTTAGGGTGTCCATACACAGGCTTTCCTGTATCATGTCCTTATATAGGCACAATTCGCTCTGCCCTTATATAGGCATAAAATCCCAGTCCTTATTTAGGCATTAAACCGTGCACTCCAAATACAGGCATGGTCTCCGACATCCGTCCACCCTAATGTCACAACGAGTTCTTGGAGAACAGACCCTTAGGCTTCGGGAGTTTCCCTAGCACAGGACTATTGATTTCTTCAAGGACTCATCTATTATGCATGAACCGTTATACCTTAGGGGTTCATTCATGACGTCTTCCGCTGTCCGATTCACGTCAATGCTAATATTCTGAGGTACCTCTCAGGTATAAATATACCTTCCCTAGCCCTTGTAAACTAGAGGAGACCTCGACTTCAGAGGAGCCCGTTTTCCGGCCTGACGCGCTGAGAAGACGCGGTCATCCCTGCACGCAGAGAGTCAAGCTTCCAGTGATCTGACTTCCCTCGCGGGGTGTTGGAGTTCGAGTCTGGCAAGAGATTCCTACCTCTCTCATTCTTAAGGTATGGGGCTGACTAGAACCTAGAGGGACTCTTGGCATACTAGGCATACTAGACTTAACATACTCTTAGTATACCATAGTAAGGAATACTTCACCTACTTCATACCTCTCCCTACACCTAGGTTAGGTACATTGGGGTAGAACTAGCTTAGCAAAGCATCGTATGAGTACTCGCATTTTTAGTCTGTTATTTATGTAAATTAATATCTACTAAAGATCATGCTAGGGCAGTATTTATTTCTACTGCTTACGCTGTACATTATTTATCTTGCATACTGTCTTGTGATCGTAACAGCACATTTTACTTACACAAGAAACAAGACTGTTCAATAAACCTTTTATTGAAACGCCCGTCTATTCTCTCTGTGTAACTTTGAGGAAAACTAAGCATGCACGATTGAGCTGAGTGAAATAGTTATCTATTGTTTCCACGACTCTGGGACACGTTCTGATTCTAAAGGGAAACAAAGTTGTCATGTTTTGCGGCTGCCAGAAACTACTCCCTTCTTGTTTGTCAAGGAGTTTCTAGTGGCCTCTGAGCTAGCTGGCACAAGTAATTAAGTTTAATATACTCGATAGTGACATACTGACCGTAGTCCTATGTCAAACCTATAGGGGATATCATTCCAATGCGCAGAGCCTATTAGGGAAATAGGAGCTACACTACACTGCGGAGAGGAGCCCTACACCGAGGCCCGCCAGAGTGAAGGAGGTGAAAAGGGCCGCCGACTGACAGCGATCGGGACCGGCGGACGCAGCAAGGGTTTAGAGAGAAGACGCAGGCGATCCATCCAGTAACAGTGCCTGCATAGCCGCTGGAGGGTGAGTGAAGACGGAGAAGCGGAGAGCCCTCTCCGGTAACTGATGATCCCAGGCCATTCACTGTAGTGCATGGCTCTGAGCGGCTGCACCCTGCCTCTCCCGTGCTCACGCCGGAGGCATCCTGAGAGGAGGTCCAGGTCAGAGGCCATGACCCACGTGGTTGGCCGGTGGGAGCCAGCCGCGAAGCTGAACAGGGTCGCCAGCTGCCTGCGATTGTGGCAGGCCGACAAGCTGAAAACGCAGGGCGTGAACGAAAAAAGGCTATCCTCATTTGTACCTGCACGGCGGCGGGGGTGGAGTGAGGGAGGATCGAGACACGGAGGGCCCTCCCATGATTCTGGAGGTCCAGGGGCCAGCCACTAAGGAGTGGGACTCCGAACAGCTGTCCCCTATGGGCACGCGAGAAGAGCGGAGAGGCGGACGCAACAGTGCCCGCTGGCATAGTCAACTTGCGCCAGAGGCAATAGGACAGGAGGCCTGGAGCAGTGGTCGCGGGCCACGTGGTCGATCGGCAGTGGCGGCCAGGTGAAGGTGGCTGCAGGGAGCGCTGCAGTATACGATGAAGCTGGTGAGCAGCACAGCAGTGCAATTGGCGCTGCGGGCTACAGAGGTGGCTCTGAGCTGTTGTGGAGGCGGTGAGACACGCAGCAGGCTATGGGCCCTCACAGCGCCTAAGTCGCGGCGGGGCAGGGAGGAATCAGTTGCCTAAGGCCAGAAGAAGGGCACCCAGGATGTAGTGAAAAGTGGGTGCACAGACCGCGGCTCCTAGAGTGCAGGAAGCAGAAAAGGCTGAAGCACAGCCTAAAGGAGGCCCATCCGCTCCTGAATGACTTTAAGCCAGACAGAGGTTTGTGGGGCCTTGGGTGGCCCAAGGAGGTATTGCGCATACGTGGACCGAATCCAAAGGAGAATAGCCAGACCATCAAAGGAAGACCCCACTGGGAGTGCTCATCGGTGGCGGAGTGCGACTGAGGGGACGTTGCGGCACTGTCCTACTTCCTCCTGGGATGAGCAAGAGGACCAGAGTCATGGCTGCTGTGCGATCCATGAAGGATCGGTCCCTCAGGGACATGCTTACGAAACAGCCGATCGCGGGGACACCGTCTGGGCCCCCACCGAGCGACGCTGGGCAACAGGAGGGGACGGAGGACACAAAGACAATCATTACTTCGCTTTTCTCCTCCCTCCGTAAAGACCTACAGGCGATGTAGGCGCAGCTCTCGGCAGATTTGAAAGAAGTACGAAGGGACCTGGAGGAGGTTGGAGACCGAGTCGCGGCATTGGAGGATTGCAAATCCGGTAGGGAGGAAGAGATGGAGCTGATGCAACAGGAGATTCTCCGACTTCGGGAGCAACATATAGAGCTACAAGCACAGGCAGAAGACTTGAAAATCGGTCCCGGCGAAATAACGTACGAATCAGGGGAATGCCAGCTCAGACAGAGGGAGAGGATATGCAGGGTTCTGTCCTAGCATTGTTTCATCACATCCTGGAGTACAATGACAGTTCAAATATCCAAATCGACTGCGTCCACGGAGTTGGGCTGCCCCGAGGGGGGAATGCGCCCCAGTGGACATCTTGGCATGTGTGCATGACTTTCAAATCAAAGAATCAATTTTTCGCTGGGCAAGTGAGACCCACCCGGTTCAGTTTCGAGGTCGTACTCCAACGCTATACCAGGACCTGTCGGTGACCACTCTCCACAAGCGTAGGGAATACCACCCTATCATGACACATCTCAGGGAGAAAGGGATACCGAACTCCTGGGGCCACCCCTTTCCCATAATTTTCTGCTATGAAGGAAAGCTGCGACAACTGAGATCCTTAAAAGAGGCATTTGAGGTCCTGGGCCTCCAGGAGGAGACCGCAAAGGAGGTGAGGCCTGGTTCCCCAGAGGGTACTCGTCGCAAGCAATACCGCTGGCGTAAAGCTGGGAAACCCTCCATGAGTCACAAACCGAATACGGCTACCATGGCTAAAGAATGGCAGGTGGTGCTCACCACGTTATCTGACTCACCGGGGTCGCAGGATCCCACCTGAAGTGATACGATGGACCTGGCGGGGAAGCGGTGGAGTCGGAGAGATGATCTTTTGCAAACGTACCTTTGCTTTATCTGCTTCTGAGAGACGGTTCTAGAAGTGGAGAAGTTAGCGACATTTGTCCTCCTATTTTGACGGACTGATGTCATTGTTTGTTCTCATGAGTTGTTTATCTTGTGGTACAAGGGTATTTTTTTCCTTTTTCTTTTTTTTTTTTCTACTCCGCACCAGTTTTGTATAGAGCATTGCAGCAGAGGCTCATATGTCTGCCCCGCGTTCAGCCAGCCCTTATCTTCACTGTGCCCATATTGGCTGCGCTGAGCGAACAGGCCATTTGCATGAACTATGCTTAGGGACCTGAAAGTCTTTAATGTTCTGGGCCTCAATCACCCATTGTAGCGCGCAGAGGTTCTGTCCCTGCTAGAGTGATCGGGGGGTTGGGGGGAGATATATGCTTACTGCACGAATCTCACCTGCTTTCCAAAGAGACTGCCCGCATGTGCTCCCGCTGGTTTCCCCATCAGCTATGGGCTTCAGGCCCCGCAAAAAAAAAAAAATGGAGTAGCTATTCTATTGGCCTGGAAGTTTAATGGCAAGATAACCTCAACATTAGTTGAAACAAAGGGGCATTTATTGTCGGTGAGGATACAATGGGGCTCCGTCTCCTTTACCCTGGCAAACATAAACGCCCCAAATGTAGACAGGAGCCTTTTATTCTTAACGCACTGGCAGCGGTGCTTATGACCCTGGACTCAGCAGTGCTAAGCGCAGGGGGGGGGACTTTAACCTGGTCATGGATCCTGCCCTGGATCTATCCTGTCAGCGCTCCCCGTAAACGGGACCTTTACGCCCGATGGACTGCGCTGGTTGGCAGAGGGTGGCCTCTGCGCCATCTGGCGTCATCGGCATCCAGTAACAAGGGACTATACCTTTTATTCGGCAGCGCACAAATCATATGCGTGTATTGACCACTTTCTCACTTCCCCGTTGCTTGCGACTAGAGTCAGCGATGTAAGCATCAAACCAAGATCCCTCTCGGACCATGCCATGATCACGCTGACGCTCCGTGCGGGTGACTTTCGGCCTAGTGCCTCCCGATGGCGACTGCACGAGGGGCTGCTGCAGTCTCCTGTTAGTCCGTCAGCACCGTACGCATTGCTAACAGTGTATCTCCTCACCAATGACGTGGGAGGCACCCCACTGGTGTCGGTATGGGAAGCACTAAAATGTGTGGTACGGGGTGAATTAATCACTATATCTGCGGCCGAGAACAGAGTGCGACAGGAAAAGCGTTGGCAGCTGGAACAAGCGGACACTGAGATGGAGGCCATCCATACACGTACGGGTGCTCCGAGAGTCTGGCGAGAGTTGGAGCGGAAGAGGCTTTTGTTAAAGCGCCTGGACTTGGACAGGGTGGAATATGTCCTCCTTCGGCTCCGACATAAGTTCTACCTGAGCAGTGACTGATGCGGGCGCATGCTCGCCCATAGGCTTCGTGCCACACCGTGGCGGCCTCTATCGACTCAATCAAGCAGGCTTCGGGGGAGGAAGTACCTTCGGACGAGGACATGGTTGCTGCTTTTAAGGAGTTCTACCAGACCCTGCACTCCAACTCGGATTGCTTCCCCAGTGACCCGAGTTCATACCTGCAGGGGATTCCCATTACTCTCTTGCCGGCGACACTCTCATCCCAACTAGATCTAACAATACAGGTCAAGGAAGTGGTCGCTGCGATTGCACACCTTAAGCCCCATAAACCGCCGGGACCGGACGGTTCCACGGCTCAATTTTATAAATCCTTCTGTCAGGAATTAGCCCGTCTCCTTGCTCAAATCTTTAATTCCTTTTTTTTTTTTTTTTTTTTAAAACCTTTATTAAAACAAAGTCTCAAATCGACACAGCTTCTCGCCTACAACCCTTCGGGCCAGCAGCTCAATAATTCCCAGCAATGAACACAGCTATTTAGCCAACAACCCAAGGGGCAGGCAGCAGTCTTCAATCACAGGTTATAGCAAATACATCATTCACAAAGCACATATATTAGACGAAACCCGCCATTCCCTGACAACAATCACGATGTACTTTCGGCCTCCCTAAGCAGGTTGCTGCACCCATCGCCCCAGGACCCATACCCCCCAGTCGCACCAGCAAGGGGGACCTCATGAAGGTCTGACCTGTCTCTCCACTTTTGCCATTGCCCTTCAACAGGACTGATGCGGACCCGAACCAGTATGAATGAGTCCTGGGGGGTGGCACTTATTATGTTTCATATACATGGGTTCACTCTCCAGGGTCATGGGTGCACATGGTAGAGATGGCAGCTTCCGCCCCCCCTGAGTCTACCGCTCTGGCGAGCAGATACGCAGTATATAGTCCCCAGAAGTTCTTGGGCCTGCTCCTGGGAGGTAATAATTCACTAAAAGTCTCAGTTTGGGTGCTGCAATAAAGCATGTCACGAGACCATTGCGCCATTGTGGGTACGGGACCCTTCAGCCAACACATTGCCACGCGCCGCTTTGCTACCAGCAGACCCATATCGACTAATCTACGGATCGCTGTGGGCAGCCGTTTAGAGTACCCTAGCAGAGCCAGGGTCGGATCAGGGGAAGCGTCACACCCACCACTCTGCCCAGTTCCAGGAAGATCTGCTCCCAGAATCTATACACTTCCGGGCAATGCCAAGCTAAGTGGACGAAGTCCGCCATAGGCGCACGACATCTGTCACAATCCGAGTCCTCCCGCAACCCATATCTACTCAGTCTCTCTGGAGTATAATACGCTCTATTCAAAAACTTGAAGTGAACAAGCCTATGTCTACCGTGGAGCGAAATGCGCCGGGTACTGGTGCAGCAATAGGACCACATAGAATCATCTATTTCCGTGTGCAAGTCGCGTTGCCAGGCTAGTCTGGCTTTCGTATATTTATTCGCCCTATGTGACATTGCCAATTTATAAACGGTAGAGACCGCCTTGCACGGCGTTTTAGCTTTAATAATATAAGATAGTTCCAGCATCTCCGGTGGTTCCTGCAGATCGTCCCCCAGCACCTCCCGTAATGCTCTCCGCACCCTGTGAAATTGAAATCTCTGGAGCAAGTTGCTTTCCACAGCAGTTCCCCCACGTCTTCCCAGGTCCTCACCATTCCGTCTTTGAACAAGTCTCCCATCGTCCGTACATTCAGTGCTTGTAAAGCTCGTACCACTCCCTTATCCCGACATGGTGAAAGCCAAAGGGCCCAATCAATAGGCATAGCCGGCGAATACAATAACGCCCCCGCCTGCATGTTCAATAGAGTGTGCCAGGCATGACATGTCGATTTAAGCGAGTCTAATATCCCTGTCCTGCGATCAGCGGGCGCACATATGGTAGCTGGAAGAGGTAGCGGATCGGCAAATAGCCGTTCCAGACGTAGAAACGGGATATCCGGCGAGCCGTGCATCCAGTGGTACGCCTGGGCACCCTGCGCCGCCCTATAATATAGATTCAAATCCGGGGCTCCCAACCCCCCATAGAATACGGGAGGGTGAGTACCTGCCAACGCACCCGTGCCTGCTTACCCGCCCAGGCTAACTTTATCATCAATGCCTGGACTCGCTGGAAAAATGTTACCGGTAGTACAATGGGGATATTTGTGAACAAGAACAGGAACCGTGGCAAAATCACCATCTTCATGATGGACACTCTACCTAATAATGATAGAGGTAGTTTAATCCAGCCCTCTATGTCATCCTCCAGCTTGCTGACCGCTGTACCGTAATTGTCCCGAAACACGACCTCCGATTCTGTATGGAGCCGTATACCTAAGTATCGAATCGGCTCAGTGGACCAGCCTAGTGGATACTCTGGCTCAAATCGCAGCGTAGCCGGGGTAAGCGGAAACATTATAGATTTAGACCAGTTGACACGTAGTCCAGACAGCGCTCCGAAATGCACAACTTCCCTAATAATAGAGGAAAGATTATTCTCCGGGTCTCGGACGTACAACAGTGTATCATCCGCATATGTGGAGACCACTATCTTATATGTCGGAAAACTGATACCTTCATGTCCGTGGTACTCCCGGAGCGCACACGCCAGCGGTTCTGCGACTAAGGCGTATAAAACCGGTGATAACGGGCAGCCTTGTCTCGTTCCGCGTGTAATCGCTATAGGGTCCGTCACCAAATTGCCGATTTTTATACGTGCCCTGGGTGAGGTGTACAGAACACCAAGCAGCTGAAGGAAGACTGGGCCCAGTCCCATTTTGGTTAGAAAGTGCTGTAGAAAAGGCCACTCGACCGAGTCAAAGGCCTTTTCCATGTCAAGAAAAACTGCCACAGCTTTGGTATCCTGTCTGACATGTTGAATGGCGCCGAACACCGTGCGTAGGTTATAAGTGAGGTTTCTATCCGGGACAAACCCCGCCTGCTCCGGGGCTACCAGTGTCTGTGTCATGGGGGAGAGGCGATTAGCGAGAATCTTTGCAAAGAGTTTGGTATCGACATTGAGCAAGGATAGCGGACGGTAAGATCCACACTCATCTAGCGGCTTATCCGGTTTAGGTATGGCGACGATAACCGCCTCCCTCATTGATGGTGGCATTGTGCCTGTCGCACACATATCGTCAAAAAGCGCCGCCAGATGCGGGAGAAGTACATCCAAATATGCCTTATAGAACCCCACCGTTAGTCCGTCCACCCCCGGTGCGCTATTCGCTCGCATTCCGGACAGTGCATGCACTATTTCATCCTGTTCAATAGGTCGCATAAGGAACTCGCGATGCGCGTTCGTGAGAAACGGCAATTTTATATGCTCAAGATAGTCCAAAATTTGGTCATCCGTGTCTGTAGATCGGGAAGTATATAGAGCGCCATAATATCTTCTAAACCGGTCCGCTATGTCCGCCTCTTCCGTAAGCAGATCCCCCTCTTCCGACTTGAGCTCCGAGATCTGCGTTCTGCTGCGTTTGGCTTTGATAATCTGCGCCAGAACCGACCCCGGTCTGTCCCCCTCACCGTAAGTGCGCGCTGTCGCATATTTACCCATGTATTTTAGTTCACTATCTGCAGCTTCCTGATACTCCCCAGTCGGTCCTTAATGGCTTGCGTGGTTGTCTCATCAGGATTCTCTATCAGAGCTTGTTCTAACACCCCTAGTTCCTTCTCCAGGTTAGAGAGTCTTCCACGAATCGAGCGGAGAACCCCGAGTGCTTGGCCATAGCAACGCCACGGATATATACCTTAAACGCCTCCCACACTGTTTGGAAATTATCCACGGAGCCCACATTTATGGGAAAAAAGGTTTCTATTGACTCGGCTAGTTCAGCTTTAAAAAGGGGGTCCAACAGTGAGTAAGGGGGGAAGCGCCAGGTGAATGGGGGAACAGTCTTTTTCGGCGTGCCAATCACCAGTAACAGCGGAGAATGGTCCGATAGAGTGCGCGGAAAGATCAAGCATTCCCGGACATGGTCCACCAGGGAAGCAGAGAGTAACCAATAATCTATACGGGTGTGCAAGCTGTGGTAAGCCGAATAATGTGTGTAGCCCCCTTTGTCTGGGTATCTCGTACGCCACGCATCACAGAGGCCCAGTCTCATCATAGCGTACTCAAGAGCCCGTGCCGCCGCAGATCTTCTCCTCACCGGACCCCCGGACCTATCCAGGTTCGGGTCTCTGACCAAATTGAAGTCCCCACCCCAGAGGTACCTCGCTTCTGTGTATCTGGCCGCTACTGACGCCAGGGCAGAGAAAAACTCCGGGCAGTCATAGTTGGGGCCGTAGACATTCACTATAATTAAATCTAGGCCTTTTCCCCGACATTTGGAAATTACATAGCGACCATTCTGATCTGATTCCAATTGTACCAGTGCATAGGGGGATTGAGGGTTAACCCATGTCAGGACTCCCCTAGCATGTGTGGTAAATCCGGAGACATTAATATGACCCGCCAGCCCTCTGCTACGCAGAATAGCACTTTGCAATGGGAGGTGGGTTTCCTGTACCAGGGCCACATCTATGTTCTGTCTCTTCAGGTAGTGGAGTACCTTACGCAGTTTACGATGGTCATTGAGCCCCCGGACATTCCACGTGAGTGCGCGGAGGGAGTCCATCGTCTTTGTACCCTGGGGCTCACCGAATCCCATCATCCGCCCCTACTCTGAGTGCGTTGTAACCTGGATTATTCAACCTGTGGCATGTGTACCTATCCATCAAAGGCCGGTATGAGACTTTAAACAATATGAACCTTAAAACAATCCCCCTTTCCCGCTCTCCCCCTCCCACAACAGACCACCCCCAACTTGGCCGTGAGGCATCCCCAATAGCATCCAAACCACCCCCTCCCCCTTAACAAACAGGTCCCCCATCGTGTGTTTCACTCGTGGGCAGATGTTGCTCAACAGCTCAACCGTTGACTGTGTAAACATAAAACAGCCCCCTCCCCACCCATCGCCCCAAACATGAGCAGCAGCATCGCCATCCCACTTGCTTAGTTCCTAGTCAACTCTCAGTACCCTAACTCAGCAGGCACTTCTCTCGGCCAATTATCCAGTGGCTCCAGTGACCCAGCTTACATACAGATAGAAAGATATCCCAGATTCCCCCTGGCATTGCGCCTGCGTCCCACACTTAACCATATACCCAGTCTCCACATGTGTAATTGGCAGGTGGCTGCTCCGGGCAGGCACCTAGACGAGGAGCGCACCCAGCCCCGCGAAGACCCAAGCCCACCAGAGGTAGCCTCTCTGTCGTCACACCCCTTCAACACAGTCCCGAAAGCCCAGCACCCCCTCAGTTGAGTGTTTAGAGCCATACTTACTCCTGCGTCGTTCTTCTCCGCTGTTAGTCCTGTTCGTCCAGATCTCCCCCAGCCGCCTCATCAAGCTGCTACCGTTCCGGGCTGCGGTGCCGCTCTTTTGACCACCCCTTTAACGCCTTCTGGAGCGCCTTAGGATCCGTGAAGATGTGGGAGCGCCCCTGCGTGTTGACGCGTAGTTTGGCCGGATATAACATGGCGTAATCTATTCCCAGATCGCGGAGTTGCTTCTTCATGGGGGTGAACTGTCTGCGGGCCTCCTGTACTCGGATCGTGAAGTCTGGGAAGAGCGAAATCTCCGATCCCTCATAGGTCAGAGAGCGCTTGTCTCTCGCAGTTCGCAGGGCAGCGTCTCTGTCTCGATAATTAAGCAATTTAGCGATGATCGGACGCGGTGGTGCCCCCGGGGCGGGCGGGGCCCCAGCGAGCGGTGCGCTCTTTTCACTACAAACATTGAGGAAAACACCCCCTCTCCCAGCAGCGCGACCAATAGCTTCTCGGTGAATTGCTCCATGTTGCCAGTATGTGTGGTCTCCGGCAGGCCCACAATTCTCAGGTTACATCTGCGGGAGCGTGCTTCTAGGTCTTCACTCTTATCTTGCAGGACGCGCATAACTTTGCCAAGCTGCTTATGTTCAGTGTCTAACGCCGTATTCGCTTCTTCGGCCTCCGTAAGTCTGCGCTCCGACATGTCCAGACGTTCGGCGTGCTTGTCTAATCTCTCGGCCATTCTGTCCATCCTATAGGAGAGAGCGTCCATTTTCGTGCCTAGGGAGTTGATGCCTCCCTGGAGATTTTTTTCCATGTTCAGAAGCATGCTCCGAATGTCCGTGTCGGGGTCCGTGGGCGTTGGAGTCTGCGTCCGAGTCTCCGCCTCCGTTGAGGCATCGTGCGACTTCGCCCGTCTCTGATCAAAGGATATTCTGGGTTGGTTCCTATCCACCCTGCCCATCGTCTCTGCCAGCCGGGTGCCACCCACGACACTCCTTCACCACTCAGCGCCCAAAAATTAACGCGTTACCTCACTGGGTATGCTATTCGGAACGCCCGGCCACTATCCAGCCTCAGTGTGTCGTGCCCCCGTACCTGTCAATGGACTCTCACTCAGGCTGCTCCGTCCTGCTCGCCTGTGTCAGCACACCACACTCCGCAGTAGTTCCTGGTCTCTCCCCAGTTGGACCCAATCATTGGCCGCAGTGCGTGCCCAGCGCTCTGCTCCAGCACCTATCTGCCCGGACAGCTGGGAATCACTGGAGTTCTCCCCCTATGGGCTCCGCTATCGCGATGGGGCACTTCCACCTGGCGAGGTTCTTCCCACCACCTTCAGCCAGTGTGTACCATACACCTCACGCCAGAGTCGTAGCGCACCTCCCTCCTGTCAATAGCGGGCCTCCGCTCACCCCCGCTGTTCTTCTGCTATTGTGGTTCCGATCCTCGTGCCACAGCTCCGATGCAGGTATTACTGTGGTGCAACTCTCCTCTCGCCGCCGTTTATCTCTCGTTCCCCTCTCCGCATCTTCACAACCATCTTACCAGGGGCCCCTCGGGCGCAAGCGCCGCAGTCGTGTCGCAGATCGTGCGCGGCAGTCGGGCCAAGGATCACACCTCAGCTGTGCGCAGAGGCCGTTTAGCGTCTCTCCCCTAGGTCTGCCACAGCCTTTCCAGGGCTCGTCGGGCTGTCCGTGCTACTCCTGCACTCGCCCCTGACGACCGGAACGGGCGGAGGCCCGCAAGGCCTGCGTTCAGGGCCCCGGCTCGCCCGCGCTGCTCCCTGTCCACCGCCTGACTGGGTCTCTCCTTACCAGCCTCGAGCTCGGGCGCAGTGGCTCGTCCCCTCCCGTCTCGGCAGGGCGACGGTCAAAACCAGCAATCCTTGATTGCCGCGATCGGGTCACCTTCCCTCCGCAGTTAGCGCCAGCGTGGCCCAGCAGCAGTCCAGTCTGCGCCTCGCTCCGCCACGGATTCTCTCGTGTCTGCCTTGCCACTCGAGCGCGGGGATCACAGGCCCGCCGGGCGGGTAGTCGCAACTCTCCGTACCTCCCGCTCCAGTGGGTAATTACGGTTCGGATTGGCGTCGCTGGGCCCCCCGCGCCCTCCAGAACACGGGCCGCTTCAATGCGCTGAATATCGTGGCGCAATGCTGCCGGATAACTGCCGGATTGTTGGGCGATGTTGCGGAGCTCGAGGCTCAAGCGGCCATCTCAGTCGCGAGCAAGCTCCGCCCCCCCTTTAATTCCTTTTTTGAGACTGGCGCGCTGACGGACTCTATGAGGGAGGCATTAATATCGGTGATTCTCAAACCATCAAAGGACCCCAAGGATTTGGGTCATACAGACCCATTTCCCTACTAAATAGCGACGCTAAGCTCTTCGGTGGAATCCTGGCTTCCCGCCTGAGCCTGCTTATGCCGGGCCTGGTCGATCCAGGCCGGCTTTATCCCGACGAGATGGGGGGAGACAATACGAAGAGGCTCCTGCATCTCCTGGATATCACCCAGACGTCCCGCAAAGAAGCGCTACTCTTTTCTATTGATGCCGAAAAGGCGTTTGATCGCGTCCAGTGGGCCTACCTTTTCTAAAGGCTACGCCATTTTGGGTTCGGAGAAACCTTTATCCGGTGGATAGGCTGTATCTATAGTGCCCCTAGAGCATCCATCCGAGTCAATGGAACATTCTTGGCTACGTTCCCGATAAATCGGGGCACCCGCCAGGTCTGCCCGCTGTCCCCACTTCTCTTTGCGCTCTACATGAAGACAATGGCGCAGCATATTCGGGACAAACCGCAGATTGCGGGCATCTGGTTTGGAGCAGATACTCATATCCGCTTATATGCTGATGATATCATTCTTTCTCTTGCGAACCCAATGACTTCTTTACCGGCCCTTCTGGACGAAATGCAGATCTTCAGAGAAGTCTTGGGATACAAGGTTAATCTCACTAAATCTCAGATCCTAAATCTGTCAGCCCCGCCCACCCCCACGAGGCGATGTTACGAGTCCGTTTCCTCTGAAGTGGGCATCGAAGCCTTTGCCGTATCTGGGTATACTTCTCGCTCCCACTATACAAGAGACTCTCTGGCGGTAAATTATGGTGCACTCCTCGACCAGACGAATAACTCACTAGCCTCTTGGAGTCGCTTGAGACTGGCCTGGTTAGTATGCATCGTGACGGTTAAGAAGACGGTGCTCCCACGTATACTTTGTTTCAAACTTTGCCGCTATCCCCACCTCCAGTGGCACTGCACTCATTTCAACTTTCTGTCAAATTATTTGCGACGGGGGAGAATGCGCGTCTCCTGGTTACTCAATTGGCACAACCCAAAGGCGAAGGCGGCCTAGGGCTCTCCCTGATACATTGGTACTTTCAAGCGGCACAACTATGCTATCTGGTGGAATGGAACTGTTCTCTCTCCGATAAGCATTGGTCCTTCATGGACCAGATGGTCGCTGGCGTGAATATTTGACGGGAAGCGTGGCTCCCGCACAAAAGCGGGGCTTGGGGTTTGTACTCTTCCCCCAGTAACAGCCCCAACGATGAAAGTGTGGGTCAGCGTTGCCCTTGGAAGGGGTTTATCCGAGTATTGACAACCCTGACTTCCCACCTGGGGTGCTGCTCGGAGGTGTTTAGCCAATGGCGAGAGCAATGTAAGCAGGTGGGTTCTCTTTTTGACCCTTATGGGATCATCTCTTTTGAACAACTCCAACGGGACTACTCACTCCCCACAGCGGATGCATTCCACTATTTGCAACTGAGACACTTGGTGACCTCTCCGGAGTACAAGACGGCTGCCTCCCGACCCCTTACCGTATTCGAAAAATGGCTGGTCCGCAAGGGTGACAACAAGCGCCTCATCTCTGAACAATGCTATGCTGTCAAAAGGGAACGACGAGCGCAAAACTAAGGGCCAGCTGTGCTGGGAGGAGAAACTGGGGCGCTCTCCCTACGAAAAGGAATGGGCTGATATTTATTATAAAGCACATCACACCGCTTACAGCGTAGCAGGAACTGAGACAACTTACAAATTAGCCTCTTACTGGTACCTTAAGCCTGCATGCATCCACAAATGGTACAAGGGGCGCTCAGAGATGTGCTGGAGGGGGTGTGGACAAACAGGCTCTCTTGTTCATCTGCTCTGGCACTGTCCCAAGCTGTCACGATTCTGGGAGCGGATACTAGATGACATTGACTCGGCATTAAATACCTCTCTTCTGCTCTTCCCTGCGTCCACCATCCTAGGTCTCCCGAATCCCAAGACTTTCCCACTGCGCTCGCTGCGGGACCGGCAGATGGCCCTGGCGCTACACGCTGCGCGACAAGTGATCCTAGCTCTCTGAGGTACGTGACCCTCCCAGACCACATGTTGTGGCTTCACAAACTATTGTTGATGCTGGCAACGGAACGTATGTCCCTTGTAGTAGAGAATAGAAGAGATGCATATGCGGAATTATGGGCCCCTTTCATTCGTATTCTCTAGATGGAATTCCGTGAGGTCACATGCCCCAAATACCTGCAGATCGTGCATCTATTAGCCTCACAAGGTGCTGAATCACTATTGCCCTCACTACAGGCTCTGAACCCCCGCAGGATACATAAGGGATCACGCGCTACTCAAAGCTTAATGCAGACATGCTCCTGGCGTGGAGGGAGGGAGGAGAAGGGAGGCCGTTGTTTAGTTAGGAGTTTCATTTTAGCAGTTTGCTATGTATATTTCAATGGCCCTTTTAACGCTGCTAGCCTCTGGGTTGTGGGCACATAGCTGTGTATTCACCTTCATGACATACGCTGCCAGCCAATGGTTGTAGGCAGTGAGTTGTGTTAACTGCCCTATGGATCCTTATTAATAAACGGAATTGTTCCATAACTGTTCAAGAGGTTAGTGAATTTGTCTGTCTAGCTTCCAACATAGGGAGGACATTTTTTTGCCCGTCTCGCGATAGACCATGCTAGGTTGCTTATTGGTCTGGGTGTCTCTCCAATTTATCCGCAATTGGATGAGGAAAACGAACGATAACCAAACGTCAGATGGTGAACTCTGATTCTGCATGTTTTGCGCAGAATCCAATTGGGCCGGTGCTGTTTGTACCACACATATGAATCCGCTAATGCCTTCTTTTGTTGGATCTTCGACTCCACAGACCTTCCTATAGATTGACATAAGTCTCTCGTATTAAGCATATGCTGATTGTTTTGACACCTGAGTAGCCCTCATGATTTTCAACCAGTTCACCTCTTTCTATGGAACTTTGTTTCAAATGCGCAGTCTTTTCCTTGTACTTTTCAATGACGACAGCAGCCGGACCATTATGAGGAGGCAATCTGAGGCTTTTCTGTTGGCCAGGTTAAATCCACTTTGAACTCAAATCCACAAATATTTAGGGACCCATATTTCAAACAATTTATTAAAATCTACCAAAAGCCCCTTTGAAATTCTCACTAATCTCTCTACCTCTGTGAACCATTTATCTGAATCGTCTCCAAACTTTGGAAAGATTGTCGTAAATGCAAGGAGATCAGATCTCTGGCAGGGAACAAGCACATAATCGCCAGCACGCACATTTCACAGAGGAAATCCAGACACAATGCGATCAGGCTCTCTTCCGCATACTTTCACTTTTTCTGCGTCAATCATTTTCTTCTTTGCTTTGCCACCCCTTCTTACTCCATTTATCTCTATCCTTTCAGGTTGTATCAAATGTTGATGCTGTTTAGAAATTCATGTATATTATACGTGGTCAATTTCTGTATGCTAATTGTGTCTTGTAAAATGTCTGCAATTTCAGTCTTTATTTGGAGAACATTAATTACTCTCCTTGCCAGTCCACTTGGTTGTACTGTACTCACAGCTGACTCAGCAGGTGATTTAGCAGGAACAGTAAAAATTCTATGAGGACTGCTTCATTTTCGGGCGGCGCAGTAGGCACTGGGAGTATAAGTGCACTCCTACTTGTCTGTCCTGCACCCTTACCGTAAGACAATTGGGTGTCTTGAATCTAGTAAATCATCTAAGAAGTTATCATCCTCATCTGCGTTGTACTGTCTTTTCTTTACCATTTTTAATGTCACAAATGTTATCATCCATTTTCCTTTTGTTTGGCTCATTAACAGTTGCGGGAAGCACACTTACACCCAGCATCATATCCTCCCTCTCCACACAATTCTCTGAGCTCCCCAATTTGGATCTGCCAGAATTTGACTTGCGTGGGCTCTGGGACCTTGCCTATCAGGCTCCCCGGGCCTGTGTTCTTTCCCTAAATTGTACCATTGTTTCCACAATTGGCACAACCCTGGCCTACCTGTAATTCCCTTGTAAAGGGTACCTATGGTCCCAAGGGCATGGTAACAAGGGAAAGGCCTCTGAGGGCTGCTGTATGTATTGTGCCACTCTCCGGGACCTCTCCCCACAAACATGCACCACTGACATTGAAGCCTGCGTGTTTGGGTGCAGCTAAAAGTGAAGAGTCAACATGGCACACGTCCCTGTGTGCCATGCCTGCCCAGCACTGCATGAGGCTTGGGTAAGTCACCCTTAAGTAAGGGGCACTGTGTCTCATGTGAGGAGCTATCAGCATGAGCCGGCAGGCCCCTATAATATATAAGGCCATTCTTAGATAATATAAGTGCTCAGTAAAGCCATCCTGAGTATATGGTCTGGAAACTGGTCATTACGAGTCTCCTAGCACCATGATGGCTTTACTCAATCCGGACATGTTTGGTATCCAACATCTGAGAATAATAACCCTGCACTGATACCAGTGTCAGATTTATTATGCCTTACACTCAGGGTTCCCCTCTAGAGGGAACCCCTAAACTAAACTAGCCTCTGGTGGGGTTCTGACTGGTGAACACCAGCCTGCCACCACGAGACAAGTTTCTGGACCCCTGGGGTGGGAGCATTTTCTGGCTTCATAGCCTCCCAGAAGGTACAAACTGAGGACAGCGAACCTTCATTATGTGCAATGTACTCCGACAGCCTGTAGTGGATATGGGCCCGATATGTCGGGTTTTGTAGGTGCCATACTGAAAGCTGCCAGCGAAAGTGGGGGGGGGTCTGCTTGGGCCTATCAAAAGATGTATGGCCAACTGGGAATGATCCGATAAGCCCCTGGGGAGGATCTCGGCGGTTGGCATTCTGTGGGTGAAGGCACGAGGTATGAATATGTAATCAAGCCTAGAAAAGGGAGTGTGAGTGCGGGAAAAGTATGTGAAACTGGTCTCAGTGGGGTGATGTAGCTGCCACATATCTACCCTTCCCACCATGTCCGCCAGGGTCCGCAGCTTCAGGCAAAGGGTCCCATCCCCGCTGAATGCCACCTATCTACCCCCGGAGACATTACATCATTCCAATCTCCACCAATAACTGAAAGGCTGTTGGGCAGGGAGCCCCAGATCTCAACCAGGCGGTGTAGGAGGTTCTGACCAAGGGGTGGTGGGGCATATATGCTGCCGAGCACTATGTGTTTGCCCGCTACCGTCCCGTGCACGAATATGTACCGGCCGTAGATATCGGTCCATTTTTGTATCTGGGTGAATGCTACACGGCGGTGAATCGGGATGGCAACCCCTCTAGAGCCCCGGGTGAACCTGCATGGAAGGTGTGTATTTAGCCATAGCGAGCCAGACACAAAGCCTTCATGGCTAGCATGTGCGTTTCCTGTTAAAGAAGAATATCGGCGCCAATGTGTTTGGCCTGTCGGAGGACCGCGCCCCGTTTAATTTTGTCAAGCAGGCCCCTCACATTCCAGCTCACGACATATACTTGCCTGGGGGACTGTCCTAAGGGTTCTGCTGCCATTGTGTCATGGGGTACCTAGATATGGGTGCCAGTGATCGGGGAGGGGTAGTCGTAGAGACATACAAGCTACGCAGCCAAAGTAAATCAAAACAAACAGAACTTGAACCAACAACCCGCCCCCTCCACCCATCCCACCCCAATACCTCCAACCAGCAGAAGTAACTGTCACGGAAAGCCTTGCTGCCCACCCCCAACAGGGGGCGGGAGACAGTCTCCCCAGTGGATCCCCATAGTCCCTAAACGTCTCAAGTTCTACGGGGGATAGGAGTAAACCCACATAAGCTGCCCCATAGTGACCTGAAAACATGTCTGTAAGCTTGAAGAATTCCCAGAGGGCCTCCCCCAGGAGGCAAAGATCAACTCAGACGCTTTTACTTCTTTACAGAAGGCAAATTATCGACATCTTGCTTGTTAGCCTTGGACCGCCATGAGGATCTGGATCTATGACACCTTCTTTCTTTTAGTTTCTTTTGTGCCCTGGTCGAGTCTCCTGTCGCAGAATCGGAGTTCCTGGGCGGTGGAGTATGCGGCCTGAGCTGCTGCTGTTCATTTGTCCAGGTGAATACCTCCTCCAGAGTATCGAAAAATAATGTGCGAGAGTTAAAGACCACCCTCAGGTGAGCCGGATATAGGAGCATGTATAGGATCTTGAGGCCCCGAAGACACGCCTTTGCATCGGCGAAGGATTGACGCTGTTGCTGCATTATTTTTGTATAATCTGGGAATATCATGATCCGATGGGACTCATACTTCAATTCTGCCCGAAGCCTGGCCTGCTGCAGAGTCATGTAGTGATCTCTAAAGTTTAAAACTCGCGCAATCATAGGTCGAGGTCGTGCTCCGGGTGGGGGCTTCTGCTGTAGGGCTCTATGTGCCTGTTCGATCACAAAACACGATGACAAAGCGTTGTTCGGAAGCCAAGAGGTAAGCCATTGTGTGAGGAACTTTCCAGCATCATTGCCCTCGCAATTTTCCAGGATGCCCATGAAGCGGAGATTATTCCTCCTGGCCCGCCCTTCAGCGTCCTCAACTCGCAGTGAGAGGCCCTTAGTAAGTTGTTCTAGAGAAATAACTTTGCGTTGTAGTGTGGTTACTGCATCTTCAACTCCTGAGAACCTTGTCTCTGTCTCCGTGATACGGTCGACCGTGTTACACAGATCTCGGCGCCGGAGGGATACCTCCGTCCCAACCGCCCGACCTGGACCTCCAATGCCGGCCTGGACTGGGTAATGGCTTGCAAGAGGGTTGCGTTGTCCGGCGAGCCGGGTGTTACCTTAGCACCCTCAGTGGGAAGCGCCGCCGTGGCCGTGAATCTGTCCAAAGTGCTTTGTTTAGGGCCAGGCCCCCCCCCCGAGGCCTTGTCTTTAGACATGCTGCATGGATTGTAATCTAAGGGACTGTAATCCGTGTCCAATGCACTTTCTGGTCCCGCGACACCATGCACCACTCGTCTCACTGGGACAGTTCTGCCAGCATGTGAGGGGGAAGAGCAGGGCCACGGGCATCACTAATCAGACCTGGTCCACCTGAAGTCCCGGGCCACCATCTCCAATAACCACTTCTAGCCCACGGTGCCGTCTAATTTGATGCTACCGGGCCACCTCTATCCGCAATAGGTACACCAGCGATTAATTGCCTGCTCCTCCGGGTCACCAATCCGGTAAGGCTGCTCAGGTGCCCACACTGGATTCTGCATGCAGTCCCATCTACACCTTGGATCCGGTCTAGAAAGTACCTAGGTCGGGGTGATAATGCTAGGCACATAAATGAGGCCAGAACGTTATGCTCCGCACTAGCCCTCAACACAATTAGAAGAGGGAGGGCCCGACCGCAGGCCGCACCGAACACTAGTCCGGCCGCCTCCGCAGCCGGGAGCACGCCCTCCTCCCCTAATGGGCGCTTCACCTCACCACCACCGCATGGGCTCCAGCGCCTCCACGCCGCCGCCTGAGGCTCCACAGCTCCCAATCCAGGGAGCGCTGCCGCTCACAGCCCCACTCGACTGGCGTTTCAGGCCCCGGCTTCCTGCACTGCGTAGGCCACAGCCCACGCCCAGCACCAGCAGACGTCTTCCGGCGGGTTTCGCCCCAGGCAGGCACTTGGTGTTCCGTGGCATCCACCACAGCGTCCCAATATTGCAGGCAAGTCGGAAAAGACCTCCAGGCACGTCCCGCGGCCTCAGGAACAGCCCGGTGGCGTCCGGCGGCTCTGTTAACCGCCCAGAGTCACCCCGGGGTCTGACGGACCCAGGCACTCCGCCGAGGCAGTCTGTTTATGCCGCTTTCAGGCAGGATTAAAGCAGGATTTATGGCGGGCTAGCGGAGCTCATTCAGAGAGCGTCCGCCATGTTAGGCTGCTTGGCTCCGCCCCCATCTAAAGGTAATTTATGTATTTTTGAACAGTTTAGAAATCGTTTTCTCAACTGCAAAAGTAATCCTAATGTTCCTACCAAACCAGTATTCACCGTCTGTTGAAATGTAACATTGTATGAAGAGTTTAACTTACCTGCTACTTAGTAAATCTTGGTTCTAGAAATAAAATAACAAAATAACTACCTTTTATACAAACAATTGGTCTGGATTCAGTCTTTGAGTGAGTGACATCATTTCTTGCCTGAGTGTGTACAACAAATGCTTAACACTACCCTCTGATGAGCCTGACTGTTCAACCACACTACCACAAAAGAGAGTAAGGTATTATCTACTTTAGCCTCTGCTATACCTTTGGGGATCCACTGGACTCTGTGCACACTATACCTACTTTGGTATAGTATATACAGAGCCAGCTTCCTACTGTGGGTGTAATTTGCAAATGTCTTGCACTCCTCTGTTGTGTTAAGCCTAAGGCTGCTTGACCACACTACCCCCTAATAGAGCACTTTGGGATTGCATAGCAAGCCCCCTGTCCACTCATAAGGGAACCCCTGGACTCTTTACACAGTATATCAACTTATTGATATATCACATAAAGAACCAACTTCCTACAAGGACATAATTTCATGTACATAATTTAATTGACATGATTTGTACATCGATCACAATATGAGCGTTTACCTCTTAATTGTTTCCTGGGGCCTAAAAAGGGGCACTCCAAACATTTCTGTAGCAATTATCAAGCAGTAAGATGGTGGTGACTGACCTATTATGTGCTTTCAGATTGGCCCTTTGCTGTTAGTGTGTGTCCTTGCCTTAGTATGTTTTCTTGTTTTGAAGGACTCTGGCACCACTGGACTCTTATTTCCAACTCAACCGGCCCAGGGAGGCCCCTGCAGAGACTGTGCCTATCCCAGTGGAAGGGCCTCTCCCAGAGGATGACGACGGGAGCAGCTCTGATGCCACTGTGGAACTGACTGATGTGGAAGATAATGATGATGGTGATGTTCATGGTGCAGAGGGTGAAGCGGAGCAGGAAGCTGCAACAGCTGTGCCTAATGTGGGAGGTATTTATCAGATTGGACTCCCCACTAGTCGGTGGTGATGGTTTCATATTTGTAATACTTCTGCATCACTTGAATTCAGAACAATATGAAATGGGGGATTGCAGACCTCTGTTGCCCTATTTATAATGCTTTTCAAATTTAATTTTATTTGAAAACCTATTACATTGTGAGATTAATCCCATTTAGGGTCGTCCTGCTAATGTGGAAGTTTGACATTTACAAAAAAGGGTTAAACTAGCAATAGACTGATTGCAGAGGATCTGTCAATTCAGCTGGATGACAGTCTCCTTTTTCAAAGGGTTAACCATATGCTAGTGAGTGTATTATATAATTGTGGTGGTTCCGTAAGTACATGGAAAGCAAGTGACTGGATCTTAGTTGCAAAGAAAAAAATTACAACTATGAAACTTAGTATTTGAGCCTACAAGCAACATTACAGAATATTTGTTCTGATAATACTTTTAAAGGGTTTAGTGTTTTCCACTCTGAATTTACTTTATTTAATTGAGAGTTTTATATAGTGCTATCTAGACCTGGAGGTATCGGAGCGCTTCACAACCGTAAATGTTCACATCAAAGATAAGTCTATACAGAACATCTGAGTCAGAGCGCTTTGCAACGGTAAATGTTCACAACATAGATAACCAGTATATACAGAGCAGCCAAGTCGCATCAGATCAAATCAATTAATCTGGGACATTGCATATGCAAACAGAAGCGTACATATTCCTACAATTCAGGTTGATGTTACATATACAGATCTAGTGCTGTGCAGCCAGCCCTCCTCACTACGTTGGCAGAGAGAGGCTACAAAGTGGACAAAGGAAGTACAATAATTACTACAGGAGTTCAGCTGATTTGGTCAGCTGATCTCAGCCTGAGAGTATATCCTTTGAAGAACATACCGAAGGACTCCCAGGGTCTTAGCAACATTCTATGAGAACCTTGGTGCCAAAAATATATGAAGGCCATTGAAGTGGGCTACTTACTGGGAAGTGGACTGGTACCAGCAGCTAGAATGTCCTCTTAATGCCATTGGCCTTACAGATGGACTTTCGTGCGGTAATGTGGAGCTCCACTCGTCTATTGTGATATACATGTATACCAGCATTTCTAGTTATGATAATGAAAAGGGGTGAAGAACTTTGACCTAGTCATGTGTGATTGCATTGAAGTTGAAAAGGAGTGAAGTTTGGCATTTTTTAAACGAGAATAATTTTTCCCAGAAACCAATTTTGGTCTTAATAGTAACAAATACAAAACACTCACTAGCTGAAATTAAGACACCACCCACACCCTGTGGATGTTTTGCTATTCCCATGATGGTGTGCACCGTACATGATCTTAATGCTCTAAATAGTATGCAAGGTTCCCCTTCAGTGTAGATCACCAGATCTTCTGTGTTATGCAGCTTTATCTTTATTCAGTGCTTGGGGAGACTCCAACTGCATCATCCTGTTTTGAAGGAAATGTGGCATTGGATGGTCCTGATTTTGCAAGGGTGCACATTTCTCCCTTTTATCTGTTTTGAGTGACCTGCAGTAGGATTAAGGTTTTGATCCTGTTATCGGTTATATAGGATGACAAGTTTGTGTTTATTGCTTTCATGAGATTCCAGTGGTAGAGCAGTTGATGAGAAATCTCCCTACAATGGAAGTCCTAGCATAAAGTGAATCTGGAAATGCTGTACTGTTTGGAGAAATTCTCTAGGGCCTGGACACGCGCAGCAAGATTTTAAAGTAGCTTGTTCCTAGCATGGTCAATTTAAAGTTATTGTTGAGCTACCTGTTTCTGTATGCTTCTATTAGAAATCCTGTGTTCCTTTTTAATAGCTGTAGTGGAGGTGCAGACTGATCCACCCCAAGCTTCAACTTCCTCTTCTGTGCAGCCTGACACCAGCAGCCCACCTCTGCATGTCCAGCAGAAACAGGTAAAGTCTTAATTTCAGTGTCCTCTATTGGTGAGGAGGTTAGTATGGCATTTCCTCGCGGTTTCTGTTATAACCGTGTGAGAATTAGTTTGTAACGTATATCTTTAGTAGATTTGCATGTTGTACACTCTTACCTTCTAGTGTTGAGCCTGGACAAGTATGGATTGTTTTTCTCAAACATTTTATCGGCCTAAGGCACGACTGAAATGATTTGTCCTCCCTATGTCAACTTGAAGCCGACTGTTCCTTAAAAAACAGACACAACCTTAGATTACTTTTTATTGGCATGGATTAGGGATGGGTAACCCTGTGTTCCAGTAAAATACACGCACATTGGAGAAGGCCACACATTTGAGATCTGAGCACTGGATGGAATTAGAGAAATGTTTTTTTAACAACTGCACATACCTATTCAGGTTGTGTGAGAGTCTTGCTTGGGGATGAAGTAAGATCTCAAAAGAGAAGGATCATGGACTGGAGTTGCCAAGAAATAAAAGCACGCCATTGAAATCCACTGCGTAATACGGCGTGTTTTGTGGCCGCAATGCTAATGCCATTAAAGCAAAAATAAAACTAACATTTGAAGAAGCTTGCTTTCCAGAACCTGGATTTTCTAAGAAAGAAAATATTGTTATAGAATCGCTTGCATTTGAATCGCATGTTTTTGATTCGTCATTTATCACTGAGGTGAAGAATAGAAGAATACACTACCCCCACCTACAGTCCGTCCACAACCCAGTGACCCAGTCTTTGTCCATTTTGATCTAGATGAAAATAGTAGTATGTTGTGGACCAAGACCCGGACAACAGGGATATGGGTAAGGGTGCTTGGGACAACTCCCTAATAGATTTTCCTCAGGAAGGTCTAAATCCATACATCAGATAATCATTTCCTGGAAAAAAACCTCCGTATGAGTTGCACAAAGGGTGGCTTGCCATCATGGTGTGGAAACGTAGGTGGAAGAGATTGAAGGCTTAGCTGAGGAAATTCTCACCACAACTAGAGAACACATTTTGCAGAAAAACCTAACTGGCCAAGCCTGTCACTCTACAGTTGAATGAAAGAATAAAACTGCTCCCTAGCACCCAATTTGCATTAGAAGTTGAAGAATCTTGCCCTATACAGCATGTGGTCATTAACGAATGCCTACAGCACCTGAAAGATTGTCTCCAAATGAGGATAATAAACAGAAATGTCAATGAGGTGAAGGTTTTCTTTTTGTGTGATCGCTAGTATATCTTCCGGCTATAAATCTCAGTTGATCGTGGGTGTATAAACTCTTTGGTAATATATTGCCGCCGGGACATCTCTGTTTTTAGTAAGGATTTTTACGTCTAAATTGAGTAACAGAATAGCCTGTGAGAGGCACAGTTCTGAGGCGGTTTAACAGATTTTAAGAGCAAAGTGATTGTAGATTCTGCATTATGGGCAATACTTCTTTCTTTACAGCTGTTTCTTAGTGGGCTTTCAGTAAGACAGCAAGTAGCTGCCCATTAAAAGTTTTGCTTCAGTAGTTCTGGGCATGATTACAAATTTGGTTTGATGTCTGTATATTTCATCTGGGATGGTCATATTGTGTGTAAAGGAAATTTTAAGTCTGCGGAAAAGTGTCCCTTTTACCTAGGAATGTAGGTCACATGAAAGACTAGTAGAATGGAGGAAGAAAACCTGACACGTGTAGTGGTAAAATTGAGAAGGGAATATGAAAATGGGAATCCTTAACCCTAGCTTTTTTAAATTAAGTTTAATAAAGGTGGTACTTCCAAAGACTTCATAGGTTTGCAAACATTTATGGTTTGATGCCCTGCTCCTTACTTTTAAGAGTTTGAAAGTGATTTTATGGACATATAGTGGTTTGCGGGAGTCGACATATATTTTTCAAATGTTTACAAACACTAGAATTTAAAGGAGGACTTATAATCCTAAACACTGAAAAGTATTTGGAGTGCTTTTTCAAAAGCCGCTTCACAGAATGTTCAGAGATAAGGAGGAGGCTTGCAAGTTCCTCTCTGTGTTACTTTAATTGAATTTCCTTAGCCATTTACTTCCTTTCAAGTTTTTTTCTAGCATAGTTACTTGGCGGAAGGTTGGAGTTCGAATTTCTAGTACGGTGATAACCAGAAAAGTATTTCATGCTCCAAATTCAAGTGGTCATATACTAAGGAGAGGGAAGTATTCATCAATACAGAATAATCCTGAAATTAAGACTGGGGTTGAAACAGTACTATGGGTAACATGGGCAAATAGAAGTTTGTTAGGAATAAGACAGCTGCATAAACTAGGACAGCTGCATAATAGTGATAAGTTTTTTATTTTTTTTATTTAAGGGAATGTAATCTAGAAATGTTCAGTCGGGGATAAAATTTCATGCTTTGACTTTAGCATACAGAGAATTTGTCATTGCTTTGGATAGACCACAGCGGTAACAATGCAATTGTTTGGAAATTGTCACACTGATTGTTCAATGCAATTACAAATGAGGATGGTCTAGAAGGACTGGAAAAGATACCTAGCTTAATTCCAGGAGTACAGTTGGATATGTCAGGCTAACAGACTCTTCAGAAAGCCCTTTTTTGGGCTAAACTGGATGCTAATGAAAAGTCTGAATTATTAGACAAGGAGGTTTGTTGGAAATGTAAGAATGGAAGCATTTGATTTGAGAGTGTTGTGAAACATCAAAATTCTCGACGTTTGTGTTGGAATATGAGATGGCAGATGAGGATATCTATCACTAGCAGGCTGATATCTTTTTTATGTTTCAAAGCTCTCTTAACAAACAAATCTTCGTATTAAAGTCTGGGTACAGAAAGAAATCCTGATTGCCAAGGAAGTAAACCTTAACAGATGCTTAGCAAGATCGACCTGGCGGCTCTGGTCTGTAGGGGGTGCGTTCCAGGCTTTAGGAGCAGGTAAGAAAAGGAGGGGCTATCGGTTCTGGCTCTACGGATGTGGGTGAGCCAGTAGTATGCCGAGCCTTGAGAGCCTAGTCTAGAGTGTTTGTGGAAGCTGATGTGGTTGTTTAGGTATGCAGAGCCTTGCTTGTGCACTGCATTATAGGGGCGTGTAAGTATTTTGAAGAGGGCACTTTTATGTATGGGGAGCCAGTGGAGGTGTTTGGATATGTGAGTGTGGAGTGGGAGTTTGAGAATGTTTGTCTGCTGCATTCTGAATAATCTGAAGTCTCTTGGGTTCAGAGGTGATGTAGTCCAGTTTGCTGATGGTCAGTGTGAGGATCTGGGTGCATTATGATATGGCTAGGGAGCCTTACCGTGGAAAACACTCGCAAAACCTTTATTGGGTCCAGTCAGGCTATTTGGTAAACCTTAAGCTCAACCCTGGATAGCTGTGGCTTTCGAGCAGCAAGGCTTAGACAAAGGAACTTAGTATAACGCATTTAACAGTACCACCCAACGAAATAAGAAAGCCACACAACATGAAAGAAACACAACACTAGTTTATAAAAAATAAAAAAAGTTTATTTTTATGAATTTTTAGAGTTTGTGATGAGCAAAATCCACCATAGGGTTCAAGAGATACAGATGTTTAAAGATTTTAGCACTTTTAATTCCAACCACAAACAAGCATTGGTCAACAAAACTTTGCAGACTTTTGAAACAGTTAGTACGGCTACTCTGGCCCGGCTTGGGCAACCAAATCCGACGGGGAGATCCCAGAGTGCACTATTCTTGCCACTCTCAAGGGGCCAGATGTATGACCCTTACATTTTGCGACTCGCAATTTGCGACACGCAAAATGCAACTTACAACAGTGTCTCAGACACTGTTAGCGATTCCTAATGGGGTCGCAAATTGCCGGCCTCATTAATATTCATGACGCAGGTGCTATTTGCGACTTCATTAAGAATGGCCAGCATTCATAGGGATGTTGGCCTGCTGGTGTCAACAGACCACCATGTCTGTGACTGCAATTTTATTAAAGCAGTTTCTTTTTTTAAATGCAGCCCGTTTTCCTTAAAGGAAAACAAGATGCATGTAAAAACGAAAAATGAAACGTTTGTTTCATTTTTTAAGAGCAGGCAGTGGTCCCCTGTTCTTAAAAAATATTCTTGCACACACTCCCTGGGGACCTCTTCCCTTTTGCGAGTGGCTTACCACCTACTTGAAGTAGGTGGTAAATTGCTAATGTTTTGCGACCGCAAATTCGGTCGCAAAACAATGGTACATTCCATTGTGGCTCACTATTAGGAAGGTACGCCCCTTCCTAATAGTCGCAAACGCTATTTTGTGAGTCACGACTCGCAAAATAGTGTTTGTACATGCCAGGACCCTTTTTTTGCGGTCGCAAATGGGCCGATTTCTTGTTTGCGACCGCGAAAAAACGCTCATACATCTGGCCCAAGATGTCTGAACCTTTCCTCGACTGTGAGGTGCTTGGTAGCCCACCCCAGAGGTGTGACTACCTGAGGGCTACACTCCCACGGGAAAACCTATTTGAGGGTGGGTTTCTCTCTGGCCCTGTCTCCAGCTAGTCTACAGGAACAAAAGGCAGCCCCTCTGGATTGTTATCACCATTTTCCCATCAAAGGTAGCTTCCCCTTTGAAGCTCGCCTTTTGGGCTAACACCCCTAGTGGCTTCCTGCAGTGGAGCAATGAAGTCATTGATGGTGGTTCTAAAGTTGGATCTGGGTCCAGGAGGTCAGTAGAATAGAGCTTTAGCCAGGGTTGTGTTGCTTGAGGTCCTGAACTTGAAAGCTAAGTGCTCGAAGTGGTTGCTGGAGTATGCAGAGGTGATGGAGAAGTTGATATATTCTTTGTAGATTATGGCTAGTCCCCCTCAGGGTTTGCCTGTTCTGTCCTGTCTTGCAATCTATTGTTCAGGGGAGGGGTGGTGGCCACTGCGTTGTAGTGGGCGGATGTCTGGTTGAGCCTGCAGCGAGGGGTCTGTCAGGTGGAGGGAGTGAGGTTGAGGTCCTCAGTCCTGAACAACAGTGGACCTGTGGTCTGAAAGGGCCAGGCATGGTCAGAGAACCAGGCAGGCAGGGCCAGGCTATGCCTTCTGAATGAAAATCAGTTTTGACTATGCTTCACATGGGAGCAGCCCATTCCTCAGCGCGAAGCAGACATTTCAAGAAATACAACCTGGACTCTTCCAGACCCGGTGCTATAGGACCACCTGAGAATGTGCGCCAAAAGCTGCACAGTAACCATTTATTTTCGTGGTGCATTCTTAAAATGCAAGGTATTGACAATTGTTTGTATGATGCCTTTTGTTTCAATAACTGTACACTGTTCTCTGTATTTTGTACTTTATTGTCGTATGCTTCTATTGATTATAATTTGATTCCTCCGGTCATGTTATGTTTGTGTTACTTGTATCCTCACATTTTATTATTACAGGTGTCCGGGTATCCGAGTTCTGAATTCCCAATTTGATTTTTAAAAATGAAAGCTATCCATCAGAATCTGCATATCCCAAAACACTGCTTCGGCCCAGCTCATGGTTTTTGATGAGCTGGCCTCCACCTGCCTAGGCTGCTTCTTTGATAACCTCTGAGTCCGAACACTGGACAGAAAATCCACCTCCAAGTGTAAATACAAAGCAGATTGTTGTGATTTTGCCACTGGATTCTACCCATGCTGCCTTTCTTGGTAGTGTGATCCTCCTGACAAGTGGGTACTTGTAAAACCACCATAATGAAAAATGTGTGTGATTTATTTGTTCTGTGATATGTTTATTATCACAGGCCAGTCTGGTGTCAGGCCAATCACTTAATGATCTCTGATGTTGGATATAGATATTCAAATGATAGTAGTTTTTCGGTATTAGTGACTATTACAAATTGCCCTGTTCTAGACCATGAAATGGCCACTAAAATGCAAAATGTGGTATCATGATATCTTTTATTGTATGTTAGTTCTGCGTGCTGTATATGTAAAAGTAGGTAATCGAAAGAAGGTGTGTGTATGTGGTTGTCTGTGATGGCTATTGATGAAGAGAAGGTTTCTTACCTTCTTACTTTCCTGTTCCATTGATAAAAGGGTTATAGATACAATGGATGGAAAACACACTTTCATATAAAGGACTGTATTTGTGACCATATAAAAGCGGAGCATCTACCCAACTATAGTGGCATAAGAACTATTTTACTGGCCAGGCACTGGATTAGTTGGCTGGATGCAGGGTCTCTCTTTGTTCTAATGTGCATGCTCATTGGGTGCATCCAGCACAGACTATGGCCATGCGTCTGACTACATTAAAAATGTAGTCTGTAGCCCATGCATGAACTCCATGGAGGGACAGCAAAAGTGAAACATGGACCATTGATTCATCCCATTGCTCACTGTTTCATTGAAGGGGAGCGCTGTTTGCTTTTTCTTTTGGAAGTGAGCCTCCTCCAGCTGGAACCCTTGGTGAATCAACTAATTACGACCTCCATAGGTGGCTTACAGTTGGTCTCGCCAAGGACTTTGTTGCCTGTGTCTTTAATATGGCACGAATGTGCAGGCACAGGCATTCCTTAATTTTAAGTTGGGTGCAACTCTATACACACAAAACAATGCCTCTCTTCACAGACTTGAACTCTGCGCCCATGCACTGTGTATTACAGAACGGGCCACACAACCATCTCCAGCCCTATATTTTTAAGGCAAAAGTGCCACATGGGTGAGCACAGCAAACACAAACTTCTGTTACACTCCTCAGATGTTTGTGAATGACCTTGATTTGTGTGACAAAACATTGAGACTCCTCAAGATAGCTGTGAGTATAGGAGGTGATTAGACTGTTGAAGAAGAGAATAGGACAGTGCTGCGAGAAGAGTTGTTTTTGCATCATCTAGAACATGGGCTGCAGGGTTTGGGTGGTCATGGTTTGTTTAAATAAACCTTGACTGCATGTGATTGATGCTGTGAAAATAGGGATGCTATTTTGAGACCATTGTGACTATATTGATTAGTATTTTCTGGCATGGGGCCTTACCACTCGTGGTCCATAACACTTGTGGTTTGTTTGAGGCCTTTTCTTCCAGGGTTTCTGGGATTGTTAACCGCTTGCCACCCAATTGTGGTGGCTTAACCGTATGAGGTACATAATTAATACGGCTGCTAGTTTTAATGTCAAAAAGGCTGGTGGCCCAATATGGTCTATTTGATTTGCACAAGACCTGGAGTTAGTGGCCTAAAAAATAGAGGGTACTGCTTAAGGGTTGCTGCGTGGTGGCGTGCTCGGATGTGCAGTTGTTGTGCAGATAGTGGCAACTTGCTGTCAAGTAGTGGCACTTGGTTTTTAGTATGTTCACATGTCTAGCTTTGCACAATGCTGTGGGCTAACATGAGGTATCTTCCGCTGTTTACCTTCTATTTTTTAGTTCGTTATGGACAAGGTGCCATTCCATAACATTTTGAATTATTTTCTTTATCCTTTAGCGGACTCCTCTGAAGCGGGTGGATCCCATCCCTACCGTAACCCCAGTTGCAGAGGAGGATGAGGGAGATACCTGTGCCATTTGCTTTGAGAGCTGGACAAATGCAGGGCAGCACCGTCTCTCAGCCCTGCGCTGTGGGCACCTTTTTGGCTTCACCTGTATTGATAGGTGGTTACGGGGACAAGCAGGAAAGTGTCCTCAGGTAAGCAGGGACGTCCTGCATCTTAAACCTTATAAAAATGCATTTTCCTTTTTTGTCTGTTTCTTTAACCCCTTTCCTGTTTTACCTAACTTCACCTTTTACGTCACTATCTTTCCATTCTCCTTCAGCGCACCTCCTCTCCAATCTCATAAGTGTCCTTGTGTTGTTTTATTCCTTTCAGTTTTACATCATCTAGTGGCTTCACATTTTTCACTGGTGAAATGAAAATCTGGTTGTTGATTTTGAACAAGAATTGGTTCAGGCAATATTGCTTTTCTCTGTTGAATACAGCGTGCATGAGATGTCTGTTAACATCTAATTTTAAAATCCTATTCTTGTACATTGACTGAAGTTCTCAGATTTCAAAATGAATGCAGTAACACAAACACACATAGGACAAGTCAAGATCCCATTGTTCAGTGAAAATATTTTCAGAGGGAAGTATAAGCTGAAAGTGACATGCAGCATACACGTGAAATCCCAAGTCTTTCTTCACATTGTGAACATTTATACCCTCTGGCGATATCCTTCCCAAAGGCTGTTTTCAATCCTCATGTTCCTGAACCAATACTCTATCCAGATTCTAAAATGTTCCCTAGTGTTGCATAGGGATTGTAGAGCATATACATTTTGTCGTTGTCCATTGCATTGCAACGTTACTGGTTGCCTGTAGAGCTTCAAATTAAATTCTTCATCTTTGGATCGTCACTGATAGTCAAACGAAGAAAATTCCTGGCTACAGAAGGGGACCCTAGAACACTTCTTTTACAGAACTATAGTCTGCAATGTTTTAGAAGCACAAGCTGTCATTATCCAAATGTGGAACTCCGTATCCTGATATGCTCTATTGATTGAGACTTTTTTCTATCCCTCAATCTATAAAACCCATGTAAAGCAACATTCCTGCTTGGACACTGTGTGCTCCAATCTAGAAAAAGCCATTCAAGCTCCTGTTTGGGAGAGAAAAGCATGAAGGAAAAACAGCCTGTTTGCTCAAATGTACACAGGATTAAAATATATGGACTGCTCCTTTAAGAAGCCAACAGATTATGCCTGCTTGTTGTCATCTATTTCGATGTCATAATATGATCCCATTTCAACGTGGTTGCCATCAAAATCTAGTTCAGGTGCATGTATGTTGTCTGTGCTGAAGAAAGAACACCATAAGGTGTCAAGAGATGTCCACTTTCATGACACAAAATACGTTGACGTTGAAGCATTTGATGTTGACACTCATCGTCCAGCATGTCAACTTCTGTACAGTCAATATTAACTGTGGTTTCTCACTTTTTCTGGAAAGTTATCTTTTTATCAGTTTCTCCACTACCATTAAGACCTCCCAAGATGATATTCCCTGTAGAGGGTCCACATTAGATACCACAACATCCCTTAAACGTTCCATCAAAACCGATGGACATTTTGATGCCACCCTTCAGGAATATGCTTTTTCATTGACTCTTCCATTGTTTCCTTCTGAGGCTAGTGATTATCCCATTCCAGTTAGTCAACCGTCACCTGCAAAGTTGCCTCGGAAGCACAAGAGGAAAATATCTCACTTTACATCATCTGGCCACTATTCTTCTGACTGACTCATCATATAATTCATATACACCTACCTCGCCAATATACTCCAATTCATGGTCATTGCCTGTAGAAGACATTAAAACATTCAAGCACGTGTTGTTGAGGCATGTGGCAAAGTTAAACATCCAGGTTAAAATTACTCGCACATCGGTGTTTATAACTATGGAGATGTTACACTCTTGCTTTGCTCCACAGCCTTTGTCTATGATGCCAGGATTCACAGACCTGGTGGAATAAGAGTTTTTTTCACCAACCATGACCAAAATTGCGAATCTGATGCTCCTTAAGAAATAGTCGTTCCCCCCCGATTATGACCCATAATGTCAACGTCCAGCCAGGTTATAAGTCTCCTTCGATTCTGCAGATTTTCCCAACTTTTGCCATGGCACTTCACTAAGACGCACATCGTGGTTGCACTTAACATCTTTGAAGCCAGATGCAGAACTCAAAATCATGAGCTTGCCATTAACAAGATTTGTGCTGTTGTTGCCCCACATAGATGATGAGGTGCAGCGGATGAGGAAAGAAGCTAAGGCTTTCCGGGCTTTAGAGCTTGAAGAAAATAAAACTCTATAAATCACAAAATGAGTGCTGCCCATATTTATTACCCAATGCAAATGGTTCAGTTCCCTAGTAGACCTCTCAACTGCAAGGCCTATAACAATAGCAACATCACTCTTCCTCCTTGGAGAAGATCCAGACTCGTTCGAGGTAATGACTGCCCCACTTCATTTCCTTTGTGCACCACTCTGGTAGGAGAGAATGTTTAAATTCTTCTCTGAGATAAAAAAATAATTGATTCAAATAGCATTTCAAATAGCATTTGTGTAGCTCCTCACTGTCACCCCTGGGGGTATCTGGGCGCTGAGGGTGCGACGACCCAACCGAAGAGCCAGGTCTTGAGATTCTCTCTGAAATCCTCCAGACAGGCTGCTGTTCGGAGATGGAGGGGCAGGTCGATCCAGGTCTTGACAGCGATTTTTAGGAGAAGGATCGGCCCCTGCTATGGATGCAGGGGGTGTGCACACGGGCTAGCTCGGCGGAGAGCAGGTGTCTTGCAAGTCGATGGAAATTCAGTTGATGGTTAATGTAGGCCGGTCCTAGATCATGTAGGACTTTGTAGGCGTGTGAGGATCTTGAACTGGCATCTCTTCTGGATGGAGAGCCAGTGGAGTTGTCTGAGGTGGAGGGTGGTGCGGGTCCTTTTGGGGAGGTCCAGGATGAGTCTGGCTACCGTATTCTGTATGGTCTGGAGTAGTCTGAGGAACTGGGCAGAGATGCCAGCATAGAGAGCGTTGCCGTAGTCGAGGCAGCTGGCGACGAGGGCCTCAGTGACGTTTTTTTTGGTGTCGGTTGGGATCCATTGGAAGATTCTGCGGAGAATGCGAAGGGTGTAGAAACAAACAGATGTGACTGCGTTGACATGCTGTTTCGTGGTCAGTTCACTGTTGAGGATGATGCCTAGATTGCGGGCCTCGTCTGCCGGTGTGGATCCGATTTCTTTTGACCACCAGCTGTGGTCCCAGATGGAAATGTTCTTCCCAAAGATCAGTACTTCTGTTTTGTCTGAGTTGAGTTTAAGGCAGTTTCCCTCATCCAGATACGTTGGCAATGGCGTTGCAGAATTTAATTCTGGTAGTGGAGGGTCTTCGGAGAGCAAGCGGATAAATTGAGTGTTGTCTGCGTATGAAATTATGTTGAGGCCGTGAGATCTGCCGATGTCTGTGAGGGGCGTCATGAAGTTGAAGGTCAGGCTCAGGGATACCTGGGGTACACCGTGTATGATATCTCTATGTTCGAAGGTGAAAGGAGGCAGCTGGGTGCTCTGAGTGAGTCCTCTCAGGAAGGAGGTGACCCACTTGAGGTAGTTGTGTAGTTGTGTCGTATGTCGATGTTGTGGCGTCTGTTGTTTAGGGTGCGGTGGGAGACTCAAATGCTGTAAAGAGGTCGAGGAGGATCAGGGCCACAGTCTCTCCGCGGTCGAGGAGGATTCTGATGTCTGTGCTGACGATCAGGATGATCTCAGTGCTGTGGTTGGCACTGAAATCTGATTGAGAGGCGTCCAGTAGGTAGTTCTGTTCCAGGCACTGTTGGTTGATGGCCTTCTTGAGTACTTTGGCCAGGTAAAGGAGCAGGGAGATCAGGGGTAATTCTTGAGTTCGCTGTAGTCGCTGGAAGGTTTCTTTAAGAGGAATCTGACCTATGCGTTTTCCAGCTGTCTGGGAAAACTGCTGTAGAGATGGAGTTATTGACGATGCTGGTAAGTTCTGGGCTGATTTGTTTGGATCCGAAGTTGAAGTGGCTGTGGGGGCAGGGGTCGGTGGGTGGATGGATGACATGATGGCCGATGTGGTCTGGGTGGGGAATGAGGACCAGGTGGTGATCGTTTGGCAGTGTGTGTTGGTTGGCCAGGGCTGTTGTTTTGAGTACAGAGGGTTGTGGGTCAAAGTTGTTGTAGATGGTGGCGATCTTGCTGTGGAAGTAGTCTGAGAGGTTGTCACAGAGTTCTTGGTAGGGGTGAATGGTGTTCTCTGTGGCTGCCGGGTTGGAGAATTCTTTGACTATTTAGAAGAGTTCTTTCGTGTGGTTGGCTGCTGTGTTGTTGGGGGCTGTGATGGCCTCTCTTTTGGCTTCTCTGATGTGCTGGTGGTAGTTGCGGAGGGTTGCCTTGTAGGTGGCTCTGTCGGCAGGATTCTTAGAGGTGCGCCATAGTTTCCCGAGATGGTAGCAGTCGCATTTGAAGGCTCTGAGCTCTGGGGAGTACCAGTAGGCTTATTTGGGGTTTTGTTGAATGTTGCTGGTTTTATCGGGCGACTGTCGGCGCATTCGGTGGTCCGGTCAAAGAAATTCTGGACGGCCTGGGCGAAGTCTGCTGGGTTTTTGGGTGGGGTGGGGTGGAGCTGACAGCCTGTGTCCACTGTGTCTGTTACCTTGCTGTAGTGGTGGATGATGGTGCACTGTGCGTTGGAGATGGTGAAGTGGGCGATGGCATGGTCGGTCCAGGTGAGTTCTGAGACTTGACTGAATTTGATTTTGTTGCTGGAGGTGAAAATGACGTCAAGAGTATGTCCAGCTTTGTGCATTGGTTTGGTGACCAGTTGGGTGAGGTAGATGTTGTTCAGGTTCTCCAGAAGGGAGGTGGAGTTGGTGTCGTTTGGGTCGTCGACGTGGAAGTTGAGGTCACGGAGCAGGAGGTAGTGGCAGGAGTCGATGGGTAGGGGGGTGATGATGTTGGCAATGGCGTCACAGAAGGCCTGTCGGGTCCCTGGCGCTCTGTATACAAGCGTGCTTCTGGACATAGTCTTGGCGTCGGTCTATAGTTGGAAGTTGAGGTGCTCCATGAGTGGTGTGGAGTCGTCGTCTGTGGCGATTGCAACAAATGGATTCCTTGTAGAGGATGGCGATGCACCCGACGTGTTTGTCGATGCGGTCACGGCGTATCATCTTGTAGCCTTCGGGTATTGATGTGGCGATGTTTGGGTTTGAGGATGGGTTGTGCCAAGTTTCAGTGATGAAGGCAACGTCGGGATGAGTGGTGCTCATATTTCCGTGGCTTGTTTGCTGAGTGGTCGAGTGTTGAGCGGGATGCAATGGAGTGGTTCTGGGCTGTTTGTGGTTCTCTGGGTGGTGGCGGCGCGGGTTCCTGTGCGGGGTGATGGTTCTGTGTTTCAGGAGAAGCAGCAGCAGCGTCAGGTGAAAGGTCCCTTGGTGGATCGCGGTGAGGCAATACAGAAGTAGTTGTTGTGGTGATCGGAGACCAGTGCCAGTAGCTCCTCGGCAGTATAGCGTGTGGTGTTGGGAGGGCCAGGGGTCCTGGCGCTGGGTGCTTATAAGTGGGTCTTACCTGTAATACAAATTGGCTATACTCTAGAATTAATTTCTCCATTGCCTTTCCATTCATCTGAAAACTGTGCCAAAACATCAGCTCTCTACTACTGGCTTTGTAGGTCCTGGAAGACTTAACTGGCCCATTCTAATTTACTACTTGTGGTAACCAGCTTTAAACCAATGAATATGTTCTTGAAAGCTTGGAGTACTTTTAAACCACTACATCCTGCACATATAAAAGGAAATCTAGGTTAACGCCTGTTCAGCAAATGCTCAGTATCCATTTTTACTGGTGCAACTTCTAAAAGTGAATAGAAGGTTCAACAGATAAGCTTGACTGTCTGTGCCATCCAATATTACTTGGCCTAGGTAGCTAGAAATTTTGTGACGTTAAGTAATTAGTCATTATACCCTGCTCGTTCACCTTTATCTGTACTCCCCCATCTGCTATTTTACAATAGATTCATAATGTGACTCTGTAAGAAGCTGTCTGTCTTTATAGTGCACCAAAGCGAGGCACACTGTGCAGAGAGTCCAGGCAACCCTTATTGGTTTACAGAGGCACAAGTAACAAACACAAATGCTCTCTTGCTCTCTCCAAGGAGATTGCTGGCAATTTGCAAAGTCCTGGCAGCTCTCCGGGGTGCTTAGCAGATGCACAGCAGCAGGACGAGCCGGTTTGTCGCAGTTGTCAGTACAGGTGCAGGCAGACTGGGTTTGATGCCAAAACGTCTGCAGCTGGTCCTCATTTGTCACTTTCTTCGCTCTTCTTTGTCTCTTGTGTATTTTGAATCGGAGTTCCTGGTGTCAAGGGAGCCACATAAATACTCAATTTGGGGGCGTTAATCGGAGTGTAAGGTAGCAGTCAATGGGCTACTTACCTTTGGGGTGCCTACATCCCCTATATGACCACTTCCTGTGGGGAGTGGGCATAACCCTGACCCATTGTATCTAATTTCACCAAAAATCAAGATGGTGGAATTCTGTTCTTTGTGTTCACTTCAGGTAGCCCTCCTTAGGGTTGTAAGGTCTGACTAGGTAATTTTCTCGCCTGTCCTGGTGCCAAATGGGCCCTGGGCAGGGGCTGGCATTTCCCTGTCTGGGGAAGCCAGGGTTGCATATCAAAGGCGACAGAGGCCCTTGAAGCCTCCTGCCTTGATATGCTGAGTACTCAGCCATCCTGCTTGGAGGAGGTGACAACACCTTCGGGCGGAGCAGGCATTGTTTCTGACCTCAGAGAGCGTGGACTTTCACCTGCAGGGAGTCAGAAATCTGTCTTTGTCTGCAGAATGGTCTACACCAGTCAGCCAGTACACTGGAAGTTGGTGGGTTTCCAGGATACACCTCTAAGGGGCCCTCTGGGTGAATGTTTTAATAAATCCAATACTGGCATCAGTATGGACCTATTAAGACAAGGTGTTTGATACCAAACACCAGTCTAGGACATGTACCCCAGATGGCTTCCTGGTTCACTTGCACTCTCTAGCAATTGTATTTGACAGCACAGGGGCATATCTGATCATGCAGATATGTCCTCACATGTAATATATTATGCACCCTGCCTTAGGTCTGTAAGGCCTGTTGTAAGGGTGACTTACATATATTTCATGCAGTGTCTGGGGACATGGCACCCAAAGGGTGTGCCATGCCGTGTTTTCACTTTTGTGTGCACCATTTCACGCAGCCTGCAATGACAGTCTGCATGAGTTTGGTGGCTGGTCCCTTAGGGTGGTTGTAGGAAACTGGGTTTTTGTTGCAGCACCAAACACACACACTTTTTGCCTTTTATTTGATACAACTTTGACTGAAGTTTACTGGGTTCCTGCTAACCAGGTCTTCAGTACCAGTGTTCTTTCCTTAAAGAAACTGTACAATTGTTCCCTCAATTGGCAAAACCCCTAGCACGTTTTGTAAGTAAATTGTACCCCCTGGTACCTAGGACACGAGGTACTAAATAGGGGTCCCTAAGGGCTGCAGCACGAATTGTGCCACCATAAGGGACCCCTCACCAAGCACATGCAAGACTGCCATTGCAGGCTGTGTGTCTTGGTGCAGTCAAAAAGTGAAAACACGACATGTCTCACATCCCCGTTTGCCATGTTCCCCCAACACTTCATGTAATATTTGTAAGTCTCCACTACAGCCAGCCTGACAGCCCTAAGGCAGGATGCTGAATATCACATGTGAGGGCATACCTGTATGAGCAGATATGCCCCTGTGCTGGTCAGTCCTATTTCTGCCAGTACAAGTGACCAGGGAAGCCATCTTAAAGCATGTGCTGGACACTGGTGAAAACGAGTTCCCCAGCTACCTGATGGCTTCACTGAAAATAGGGATGTTTGGTATCCAGCATCTTGTATTGCTAAACCCACACTGATGCCAGTGTTGGATTTACCAATACATGCACCTAGAGGGCACCTTAGAGGCTCCCCCTGAAAATCTGCCAGCCTCTGTTGTCCATGCTGACTGGTTTCTTCCAGCCTGGCACGCAAGACACTGTTCTGACCTCCTAGGGTGAGAGCCTCTGCTCTCAGGAAACCAGAAGAAAAGCCTGTCCGGGAAGAGAGTGTAACACCCCCTCCCACAGGATGACCTGCTGATTAGCCTTCCTTGGGTGGTAAGCCTCAAAAGGCTGCCACCTTTGAAGTGCTTATCTGGCTCCTCCTCACAGGATAGGAATCCGGCCCCTTTGTCCAGGTCCCCCTTGGCACCTGTACAGGCGGGAAAATTAGTTAGTCTGGTACGCGTGCCACCTCCAGGCTAGTACCACCACTAAGGTGGGCTACTGTGAGGCGGACACGATTTGTCAGAAGTAGCCATCTTTGTGATGACATACTTAGGAATTCTGGGACAGGGTTATGCCCACTTCCCATTGGCTACTACCCTACACATCCCTAATGCCCCTAAATGTAGTATTTAGGAAGCCCCTTTCACCAGAGAAGCAGACCCTGACGACCCAAGAAGAGAGAGGACATCAAAGAGCCGCAAAAGAAGAGAGGAGGAGAAGAAGCATCTGACCTGGTACCAACCCTGTCGGCCTGTCTGCATCCCTCGTCGAAAACTTCACCAAAGTCGACTCATCCTGCAGCTGTAACTCAAGAAACCTGGGAGGACTGCCTGCTTTTGAAAAAGACTCAAAACCTTCCGTGAACAGCGGACCTGTTCTAAAGAAACTCCAAAAGAAAAGACTCGGAGTCCTCCGGAATCGCCAAAAACTCAGCACCAAAAGTCACCACTTGACCTGTCGCCTCCAGCCTGAGTTGAAGTGCACCACTGGTGTCAAAAGGCCTCCCAGCCCTCCAGAGCTCGAGTCCATCGTGGTTTCACCCCTCCTGGACTCCCCGGTGTCTCCTGCAGCCTCTGCACTCGGGCCCCCTTACATCGCCTGCTCCGGTAAAGAAAAACCTGACGCCTAAGGACACCTCTGCACCCGTCGCCCCAGGGCCTTGGAGAAGAGGACCAAAGACGTCCCGTGCCTTGCAAGTCCTGAGTCCACTTGCTGCTTTAGCCTGACTGGCCTCCTGGCCAGAGCCTGCAGCCTCTTTCCACAGTGACCGATCTCCATTGAAATACATTGGGCTCCTGACGCTGTTTTGCACCCGCCCATCCCATGCCGATGGTGGTGTACTGCTGGTGCTGCCTTGGACCTTGCCCACCACTCACCTTAACCCCTGCAGATTTGGTCTTGTAAGTCACTGTACTTTTGTTTGCCAAACTTGTTCTTCCTTCCATAGGATAACATTGCAACTTTTTAAATAGGAAAGAATTTATATTTTAAAAAGAAGCCTAAGGGCACCCCTGCTGCCCCGGGGACTTGGAGAATACACGGTATATCAATTTCTTGATATATCTCATAAAGAGCCAGCTTCCTACAGTGGTACAATACATGCTGCAGCCTGGAACCCCAATTCATATTTCTGTTAGTCTTATTATCTTTGGCATAACAAGCGGAGTAACAGGCTTGAGTAGGGTTTTTTATTTTACTCTATCTTGCTGGCCAGACGAGAGATATGTAGACGATGGGTTGAGGCTATACCCCCACACATTCAGATTGGTTATCCTCCTTGTATAAAACCTCTAAGACTGACTTAGCCAGAATGAAGAGTAATAGAAAGAAAGCAATTTGGGATTGCTTGATAAATTGGTCTCCGGGTTAAATTACTATTGTTACTATTTTGGACAATATTTTTGGTTCCTATGATTATGCCTTATGGAAAGCTCTCCGACTGCGATGGGCCTCGCCTTTCTTTGGTCTCCAATTCCGTTTTCGGGTGAGCCGCCACCAACAGTCACTGGTTAGGAATAATCAGAAGAGAGTGCGACCACCCTCTCTTTGACAACGAGAGGTCAGCAACATGAAGTGGGTTTGCTTGCTACTGGTAGGCGGGCGATATCTGCGGCGATATCTGCGGGGTTTCCACCTTGACGGCCTACATCTCTAGAAATAGAGTGACGGTAGCGACATCTCATCTCTCTAGTTGTCTGGGGTCGGAGGCGAATGAGGAAAGAGGAAAAAAATAAAAAATACATGCTGCAGCCCTTGGTGACCCTCTTTAGTGCCCATGCCCTAGGTGCAAAGGGATACCATTTACTAGGGACTTGGCGGGACGCAAAAGGTCTTGCCATTTGTGGAGCAGTTACCTTGTTTTTGGGAAAGAACACTTGCACTGGGGACCTGGTTAGCAGGAACCCAGTGCACTTCAGTCAAAGTTGCATCAAATACCAGGAACGCTATTAAACATACGAGTATATGGATAAAGAACTAAAAGTATACTATCCAAACTCATAATGAATATAAAGCATATTATACAATAGTAATCATAATTGCAAAGAAATAAGTAACACCCATAAATGATATATAACATATTAGCCCTTAGAAAATGATGTGCAGATGCATAATATGATGTACACCAGTACAACCCGTGAAAAACACTCAACCAATATACTGTCTACTTCACCTCAAAGGAAATGTGGC
Organism: Calotriton arnoldi; assembly: GCA_963921515.1. Taxonomy (NCBI): domain Eukaryota; kingdom Metazoa; phylum Chordata; class Amphibia; order Caudata; family Salamandridae; genus Calotriton; species Calotriton arnoldi. The sequence goes on from CAWUFW010012408.1 coordinate 440,900, forward strand.
TGTCTAGTTGGTGTTTGAGTTCTTTATAGTCTTGACGTTATCCTGCTGTCTCTTAATAGTTGCTTTGTTTAATGAAAAATCGAATCAAGAAAAGTGTTTCAATGTCCTGACATGGCTAACATGCATGCTGAGGAAATATGTTTACAAGTGAGTCACTTTTTCGTTATGCAGATCTGTATGGCGATTAAGAGGCACACACAGGGTTGTTTCTGCATCATCTCTGCTGTGAAGAAGGTGCAAAGATGAGACTTTAGTGTCTGTGTTTATCTCTTCCAGTGCAACAAGAAAGCCAAACGTTCTGACATTGTCGTGTTGTATGCCCGGACGCTAAAGGCCGTGGACACAAGTGAGCAGGAACGTATGAAAAGGTACAACAGCAACCTTATGGTTCCAATTATATATAAGCCTTAGTGTTGTTTTGGCAGAGAATTAGTACAACACAGTTAATATGCTGGTGATGCTGCTAGAAAAATGAAATTGCTACACAGTCTTGACCGATTGAGTCAAACAGACTTTCATTAACTGGTAATTCTTCTCCGTCAGGGACTTAAGGTTTGACAAGCCTGAATCTAGGAGTAGGAGTCGGAGATGGTATCAAACACCTGTGGGATGGGTAGTACAGTGATGTACAACCCTGTTTAACCCTTTCAGGCATTACAGTCTAGAATTTACATCAGTAGTTTGTATTGTTGCAAGACTGATAAGAGTCTAAATAAATGTTTGGTCAAGTAGGGAGGTTTGTTTGTAATAGAGTACGTTTTTTATTTTTTTATTTTATTTTATCATTTTCTGACAATTACATCAACAGACTGTGGTAATTCACTGCAAAACAATACAATCAAAATCAAAAATAATAAGTACGTTTGACTGTAGATTATCAGTCTGCTTCGTTGATGGCTGGGAATGTAAGGATTCTACCCTGTCAATGTACAAAAGTGATAAACAGCCTTATGCTGTGTAACATCTATACTGTAAATGAAGTGTCTAAAACAGTCCACTCGTAGGCAGCCCACCGAAAGAAGCTTGCACTGCTTTTCATTTCTTCACTTGTTTTTTTTTTTTTTTACGGAGTTTCATATAGCGCGAACTTGACCCAAAGGTATTGGGTATCAGAGCGCTTTACACGAGCACCAGTTGCGTTATGTGAGGACACATTCATTTTTTAGGTCTTGCCTACGCAGCGCGCAAGCGCTGCTTAGGAGGGACCTCTTGGCATCGCTCAGGACTTTTGTTCAAACTCGTGCATGTTTTGCCCCGTTATCTATTGCCACTCGTGCACATTTGGCGTTTCCCTTGCGGGAGCGAGCAGCGGTGCCATCTGTTTGCAATTATCGCGCCTTGCTGCTCGCTCCCGCAAGGTAAAGGCTGTCCATGGACTTCTTCCGGCCGCGCTCCACTTAAATTCCTTTCAGGGTGGGACGCTGCTTCGTCATCCTTCTGATCGCGCTCATCTTTGACGCCGCCGGGCTGGCGTTGCTGCTTGATTCTCGTGTTGCTTCTTCAACCCTCCTACCCTTCCCTTCACAGTGCTGCTGCCCCCTTACTCCAGTCGTCGTTGCTGCCTGTACCACTACCTCCTCTCCGCATCTGCTTGCCTGTCCCGCACAATTTTAGTGCAAACTTGAACCAAGGGCATTACAGCGCTTCACACGGAAATCGGCTCCCCTTACAAAACTGTTTTTAAGCACAGTGTAGTTAAGCGATTTGCACGGAATCACAAGATGCTGCGCCTGAGTCGAGATTCTAACCTAGTTACCCAGTTCTAACATCCGCAGCCCTAGCCGCAACGGGTGTGATATTAGGAGATTTGACATAAGAAGAAGCACTCCCTGAGCTGTGAATACGTAGTGCTTTTCACCTGATATTGTTCGATTACATTGCATTAGGCCATTTACAGTGTTCTGCTGTTTGATTTCCTTCTACCCCCTCCTGAGTGTGCAATGCACTCTTCCTAAAGTAAATGCTTCTGAGGTAATTTCCATCCTTCCAAGTCCCGTCGCTCTTTGTAAAGCTCTCATCCCATCTTTAGTCGCAGCTGTTGCCCCTTACCTCGGTCCCAGTCAGGGGTGATGAGAGCTGGTTCTTACTGGCACAGACCATTCTCAGAACTTCCGGAGAAGGTTTGTAGCAGCCGCCATTGTCAAAGTCTGTGTGTTTGTGCCCCTAGCTCACCCTCGACATTCTCACTCGACCTCAGCCTCCCTGGCGAGCTGAATCCAGGTGCCAAAAGGCAGCATGAATAAAAATACCTAAACATAAATGTAATAAAACCTCGTCCTTCAAGTCCTTGATCATTTTCTTTAGCAGTTGTTAATTTAATCAAACTTAATTTAAACTGCATTGTAACCACAATTAGGTAAAAAAAATTACTAAAGTAACTCTCCAATAGCATTCATTAGTAAGCAAAAATGCAGCAAAAACATGTAATGTTCTGAATTTTACAAGTTCAAAGACCAACTCCTTCTTCCGAAGTCAGTAAAGTGAGTACTATTAAATTGACTGACGATGATATTGGTTAGTCACAGGGTTTAGTAGAGGCAGAAGTGCTATTTATTTATATACTTATTATTAAAACTTACATTTATGTGGCTGTCACCAGGTAGCCCTGATTGCTAGGTCACAATTAAGAGAGGGCTGAACAGCAGCTGCGCTGCTTTACAACAGGGCTAAAGACATTGGCAAAGCCAAGAGCTCTTGCATAGGCGAGACCTATTGGCTTTGCCAATGCTTGTTTTGTCTTGCTAACATGCAAATCTGCAGTCAACCATCCGCATGAACTGCGTAGTATTATCACAGTTTCATAACCTGGCGTGCTGTCTGTTGGAATTTTGTTTGACAACTGATAATGGGGAGGTTATTGCTAACCTGGTGTCACTCAGGTGCAGAACATCCAAAATGGATTGCTTTCTCCACAAAGCACTACAGATAAACTCCATGCTCACCATAAACCACACACACAACAAGTAGAGTGCACAAGCCTTCTGCATGCTGATCCCCTGCAACTTATACAGAGCTCCTCACTGTAATTTAAGGCAGCTGACCTTAGCTGAGCTTAGTATTTGAGATTCTGTTTGGGTAATGCCACACAGCAGAGGTCAACATGCCAGAGACCAGAATGCAAAAAACTGGGAGTTTCTGCAGGTTGGAACCCATTTTCATAACAGTGAGTTTAATGCTCATTTGTCAAAGAAGCCAAAGATGAGTTTTTATGAATACACACTGGTGCTAAGAACAGTATTTTTCCAAAGTTGTGAAATGCCTTTTTCAAATGTTTACAAGCTTCACATACTGTACTATGACCAGCACAACCAATAATTTACCCTCCATAGATGATATGCCAGTCAAACACTTTCATAATGCTGCAATTCTGGCACCCTGAATTGCTTTCAGTATGGCATGCACTGTGGTCCTGGAGTAATAACTTAATCCATTATTTGGTTCTCTCCTGCATATGTCATTCAGCATAATACTTCGTCTCACATATACTAAACTTCCCATTCCAGTCTTTTGTCAGCCTGCATATCTAAAATAAAAAATAGAAATCCCTTTGTGCACCGACCCATCTCTCCCCACAATTCAGTACATACTTCTTTGGTTTGAATGGCTTCTATTACTAACCAGAGAAATGCTCATTGATGTCCTACATAGAGCTGTAACGGTCTTCTCTGGCTTCTACACCCTCTTTTTGCCTGCACTATTTGTTGATAGGTAGTTCCACGGCTGACACTTATTTTGGGCAGACCATGTTGAAAACTGACTACTTTTTCTTGGCATCGAAATGCAATTATCCTTCATTTCTGGTTCACACTTGAAACTTGGTCATAAGAATAATTAGAATGTACTCCGAGTAATATGTTGTTATCTTAAGTCCTACAGTTATAGGACCTACCCTCCCTCCTCTCTACTTTATCCTACCTGTGATCTAGTTTCTAATTGTAGTCCTAGAATAGAGGTCTGAGAATGAATTGCTAGGCCACATGCTCTTCAGTAGTCCTACAAAAGTACTTACATTTGTCTGAATAAAGCAACCAAATAGCTGTGAATGCAGGAGTCAATGTGGTGAGTAATTATCACTTTGTTCTTTGCTTACCAAAGTATTCTTTTCATTAACAAACAGCTTGCTTTTTATATTTGTTTTGATTTTCTGTGTGTATGAAACCTTAAAGTAGGCTTACATTGTCTCTTGTAAACCTCAAGGTACTGGAGGAGCATTGGCATCTTTCATTTCTTATAATTTAAGCCCACAGCTCCTTGTTTGACACTAAATAGATTCCCATTTCTTTTGATGATGGAGGTGTGTTAAAGACTTGGTGTGTACGATGCCAATACCAGACTTGCAGTGGGTGTTTAAGATATTAACTAACCTGCATGCATTAGCCGAGCTGTGTGTTGGTCTCCCGGCTTGACACGATGGGTAGAGCTGCCTTTATGAGATCTGCATTGATGGAAATCTGTGCTTAGTTAGTTGCACTCCATTCCCACATTCTTGCATCTGCCCAGTGTCTGACTCCATCTCTAAAAGACTTAAGAAAATGAGGTTTGTCTGTCTTATTTTCTTGTCTTTTATAGTTCTTTAGAACAGGAGCAAACTCTTCGACGGAAAGCAGAGTTGGAATCCGCACAGTGTCGTCTACAGGTACAGGTTCTCACAGATGAATGTGGTAGACTCCGGAAACAAGTCCAGGTAGGCTCCCTTGTTCTATTGAACTTCTCTGCTACATAAGGGTTTTCTCTTCTGTGTAAGAATTAGACTTTAAGAGAATGTTTCTGATGCTTCATGTAATATTGTTAAAATTGTTCTGCATCTTGGGAAATTTATCCTGCGTTTCATAGATCTCTATTACTTCCTAAAGTGGGTGAGATCCTGGAAACGCTTATTTTATAAATAAATTGAAAAACCAAACTGTTGGTGCTTGTTTTTAAAATGTTTTGATATTTTAGTCTAAACAAAACAAATGTTCATTGATTTGTTAAAAATATATTGCCTTTCTAAAGAATTGTAAGCCCCCACCCTTTTTAAAAAAAAAATTGGAATTCTTGTACTGCTTACAGGAAAAGTGCACCATATATGGAAGCAATGTTTTGAACAATTTCCTAATTCTATATTGTGCAATCTCCCAGCAATGGGTAATCTTGTTATTCAAGTGTTCGTAAACTTTTTTTTTCCTATTGTGACCTTAATTGCTACAGTTCCTTACTTTACTACCATCTCAGTAGCAGTATTTTGAATTTCATGTGATGACTTTGGATCACTTCTTGCTTTTTGTGTGATGCTAGAATGCATAAATCAAATCCAACAGTTCTTGCAGCAGCTTTGGGGTAGTTGACCCCCTCAGACTCTCAGCACATCAGGGGACTCCATCCCTGTTCCAAATGAGCGCCAGGAGGCGCAGCTGCAGCGCATTGCTCCTGAGGGGGCGGGACCTCTCCGAGCAATGAAAAACGATACATCAAGCGTGCTGCTCAGGCTGCGGCCGGTCGAAGCCTGGACCAAGGGCGGACCCGTCTGCAGCCCGACAAGGTTGGGCTGGGCCACCCCTATTGGCTCCATTCTGCAGAGGGCTTATTGCGGCACTGTGCACTAATTGCTTCATTCTCCCTTTTGTTGTTTATGTACTGATGGTTCGCTGTGCGACTTAATGTTGGCCTGGACCGGGGACTTGGATTCTTAGCCTGTACCGCTCCTTGTAGGAGGGACCAGGTTTGCCGTTTTTTGCCTTACCGCCTCAGCTTTATAAAGCTCTTGTTTACATCCTGCGGCGCGGGACACAGTGCGCATGCTGCTGGCTGGGACGACTGGAGTTTGTCGTAATTCAAGATTCTATTGCTCTCTCTTCTGCACTTGGTTTAAGTAAATCCAGGTCCAAATTGTATGAAATTGGAGCCTAAACTGGAGTGCTTTGTGGAACATCGATAACTTTCTTTTTATTGTGATACCAAAATGAGAAAAGGAAAGCAGTGGAAGGGGCCTTCCTGTCCTCAAAAGCAAAGAAAAAGCCGCCAGTGTCGGCCACTGTGAATTGGGTTATGGACTGAATTGACGACCTTATTTCTGAATGTGTGGACATTGCGAATCCTTCCCTCCCTCTTACAAAGTGGCAATAATATTAAATCCCTTCCAGTTGTGGCCTCCAACCATATACTCCAGATATTTCAAAAAGCTACGAGGGGCAAGGGGTGCTGCTTGAGGGAAACCATTCTGAATCCTCTGTGTTGTGTGAGCCTGAAAACCCTTTGGCAGCTGATAATGATGTTGAAATTGAGTGTCGGTATTGGTCTCGATTCTCTGCCTGATGTTGATGGGAGTCATAGGGGAGTTAAGGGACCAGATAGCAACCCTGACAAGGGTGTACAGAGCCTTAAGGAGAAGGAAATGAACTATAACTCCCATGTTACTGGTGAGGCGGCCCACGAAAGGTTGGACACAAATATGACCATCAGCCGTGGGGATCCCCACCATAGGTTGTATACTAAGCAGATGCCCAGGGAAATCTCTGCCCCTCTTCTCCAGATCGTTCCATTCCCTCTTCCCACCCCTAGGTCTAGTCCTCATGGGGGGAGGGGGCTCAGCACGGTACCACAGGGTTAGAAAACCATAAGAGGGAGCTGGGAGTCTGCCCCGGGCGGGGTCTAAGGGACCCAAGGCAGTGAGGGGGTCGCCTTCAGTTAACCCCTTAATGTTCTGTCCCTGGGGCAGGTGAGAAATGGGTGCTATATACCAAGTCAGCTGGGAAATCTACAGGCCCAAATTTATCTTGCATCAGTCCCCAAGCTGCCAGAGGGTGTTAGAGAAGGTCAAAGTACACTTAACAATAAGGTCACGTACTGGTTTCATGAAGTTCGCCACTGCCATTTCATTATAAGAAGTGACATAGTGGGCGCCGAAAGACTGTCCAGTTCTGAGGAAGATGATGACCAGGTGTAGGTTCATTTTTCCCATAGGTATTTAGTTAACGGCCTCATGGCTGTGGATGCTAGAACCATCTCCGAGGCCAACACTTGCATTGTGATAAAGTATCAGATTCAGGAAATGGGTGCCAGTAGTGTTGCAGGCGAAAATGCCCAGGCTGGGGGGGGGGATGCTAGCCTATGGTTTAATTGGGTCTTGTCATTGACTGACAATGCCGGTCACTGATGACGGTGCTGATTTAGTAAGCTCCATTGCCACATTTTGCCATAATCAAGCTTTTGACTGCCTTCTGTCAACTAGTCCGCCTTCCGTAGCTAGGGGGAAACCCGTTAGCCCCCCTGTACCTGGTTCTAGGTCTGGTGGGTGTTGCCCCTACCCTCTGCGAGCAGGTTGTACTTGATCAGCCATACCTGGTAGTGGAGTTGTGGTTGGTGATATTTTACTGCTAACCCAGCCCAATAGACCATCACTGAAAATCCTGTCATAGAATGTAGCTGGGATCACTAAACTGCTCCCTGAGCTGGATTAGGGTAATTTTATAGACTCCATGATGTTTGTCTCTTCCAAGAGACCTGGTCCTTGTCTCCAGTCTACCGTTGTAGGTTTACTTCCTTCAATGTATGCATTCAAGAGGGGAAGGGGCAGACCTTCTGGTGGGCCAGGGATTTGGGTCAAAACATCTTTACAACGTAAAATAAAGGAAATGCATATTGATTCGCCTGATGTGATGGCAGTTGTGCTTGTATTGCCCTCGGGTATGGTTTTAAAAGGTTTAATGTTTACAATAGAGTAGGTACCAAACATGCGGAGTCGGGAGTTTTAAACATCCTTGAGGCAGCGATTATCAAATATACGGGGAAAGGCTACCTTCTGGTGGCAAGATACTTTACTACAACATTTGAACCCCAAACTGACAACCACTCCGAACTGACATCAGATTGTGATAATCAGTGGGGCATCCCACAGCTTGATTTGCCATGTGTACGATGGTCCCCCAAAGCTGGTCAGGTATTGGCTCTAACACTCAATTTTGACCTTAGAGCCGCAAATGGTAGGACGTTATCCGATTGTCAGGCAAAAATGACATATAACAGACCTAGACTCCAGAATAGGATTGATTACTTCCTGGTAGATGTGAAGATGTGGCCAGCTGTTGTAGATATGGAAGTTGTGGATCGATTAGACAACGACTACTATGCGCCAACCATAACCCTATCTGACAACCCCAGGTTAAAACCTGTTTTGCGTTGTTTCCGGGATTTGGGTAGTCTCTTCACATTTAATAATCAGACAAACATCTCATGAAAATGGGTGGAACAAAGCCCCTAGCCCTAGAGGCAGTTGTTGATAGATGATCTACTTCTTTTTCTACTCTATCATCTCTTCCAGAGCATTCTAGGAGAGCGGTGATGAGGGCGAGCCACTTCAAACTCTTTGCACAAATTATGGATTTGCTAGGTAAAACGTTGAAAAGGGGGATTGAGGCGACCTAAGATAAATTCTAGGTTTAATAGTAATTGCCGGTTAGCAGAGAGTGAGCTCCTATTGGCAGTCAAATCGAATGTACGCCCAATATTATCAACTGTAGGGTTAGGTATAGGCAGGATGTCCCGGGCCTAGAGGGAGTAGGAAGGTACATTGTGGTCAACGCTCCATGAAGCCATGATTTCTAAAGATAGTCATACTTTCTGGCGTACGGCATCAACATGTATATACGATCCCCAAACATCCATGGATTTTTGCATACAGCGAGACTACTGAGCAAACCACTTGTGTGCAAATGGAGGTGCCATAGAGGAGGATGATATAATGATTCATTGTGTTGCTGCCCATGAGGATGCCAACACCCTTGCCTTTACTCTTAATGAGACCCTGAATGCCATAAATTCCAGTATTCCTGCTTGTGCCCCGGGACCAGACAGGATCCCAAACGGTCTGTATAAAGCAAACACGGGTGTGTGGGGACCGTATATAAATATTTTATCTAATGCCATCTTGTCTGGTCTTGAGATTCCATCATCGTGGAAGCTAGAGGAGATCCTGCCAATATACCAGAAGAGGGACCGGGAAATTATCGCCCCATCAGTCTAATGGACTGCATACATTTTCTTTTATGTAAAGAAGTTCTGACGCACCTGCAGGATTGGATTATAGAGGATATCCTATCCGACCTAGAGGCGGGTTTTAGAACAAATGTCAGTACATTAGATCAGGTCTTTCGGTTTTCTTGTATATACTGGCGTGAGGTGTTATTCCATAGGGGAGCCTGTAAGTTTCTTTCGTTGATCTGCTTATAGCATTTGATCTTGTCCAGCATGAGAAAATGTGGGAAACAATGGAAAATATGGGTGTCCCCCTCTGCACCCCCACCCCCTCTTTTGGAACATCTTGGTGAGGATCCATGTGGGAAACCAGGAACATGTCAGATGGGGAGCGGATACTAACTGCTAACTGGCCCATGTAGGGTGGTTCATGGAGTTAGACAGGGTTGTATTAGCCCCCACCCTGTTCTCCTTGTATATAAATGGGGGATTGACTATGTTAGCAAAGAAGGGTGTGTGTGAGAGAAAGTGCTTCTTTTGACATTGTTACACACACACACTCACACACTCACACACACACACACACACACACACACACACTCACACACACACTCACACACACTCTCACACACACTCTCACACACACTCTCACACACACTCTCACACACACTCTCACACACACTCTCACACACACTCTCACACACACTCTCACACACACTCTCACACACACTCTCACACACACTCTCACACACACTCTCACACACACTCTCACACACACTCTCTCACACACTCTCACACTCACACACACTCTTTTTGCCTGGAAAATGATGTGGTTTTTATTGTAAGTGCACAGGGTCCCTGCCAATCAGGGCCCTTGTGGCAGTGTTCCTTCCCTACAACTGTACCACAATTGGCACTTCAGACCCCCCTGTAAGTCCCTAGTAAATGGTACCTTTGTACCTAGGGCATAGGGACTGAAGAGGGTGCCATCAAATTCCTTTACTTTCTCTAATAGGGTGCAACCTAGTCTGATACCACTTAGGCTCTTATTGTTGGAGTAAACAATGGACCTAGTCTTTTGCACGTTCATCTCTAGCCCGTGTCCGTCATCAATTGGAACTTGTCAATAAGGGTCTGGAGCATGTTTTCAAAAGCAACTAGGTGTCATTGGTGAATTGCAAAGCCAGCACCTTTTTGTTTGCCAGGGAAAGAAAGACGTTAACACAACTGGACAAGTAATCATAATCTTTTGTTTATAAACAGAAAAAAAAGGTAAGGGCCAAGACACCGCCAGGGCGCACTGCTTTGGATATGTCAGTCTTGTCTGTTAGTTCCCCATTCGGACCGCACCAAATTTCCCTCGTGCAGACGCATGATGATGATCACCAATATTTCCGGGATCTTCATGTCGGCTAGCACCTCCCCCAGTTTTCTGCTGGGGACTAAATCAAATGCTGCTCGTAGATCACTAAAAGCGACAAAGTATAGCGCAACGCCTCCGATATCCACCGTCTTCAATTTTGCCATGAGAAGCCTAAAGGCATGGTCAATAGTTCCAGTTTTTGCCCTAAAACCAGCTTGGAGGTGGGAAATGGCGTTGGCTATCCAAGATGTAAGCTGTCTCAAGACTTGTTTGCTGAAAAAAGTTTCCAAAAATTATTGAGTTAACTAATAGGGAGATAATTGCTTTTGATATTACGACACCCCTTTCTGTGGATGGGGGGCAATATCTGCTCCTTTCCACGTAGAAGGCATGGATGAGCCTGCGGCAATAGGGTTTGAAACGGTATTAATATATGGTACTGTAAAACTATTTTTTTCTTTTCAGTTAGCACAAATACACACTCACACACTCACACTCTTTGCCTGGTATTTGATGCAACTGACTGAAGTGTACTGGGTTCCTGCTAACCAGGTCACCAGTACCAGTATTCTTCCTCTAAAAACTGTACAATTGCTTTCCCCAATTGGCAAAACCTTTAGCACCCTCTGTAAGACTCTAGTGAATGGTACCCCTAGTACCTAGGGTGAGAGGTAATAAAGAGGGTCCCTGAGGGCAGCAGCATAAATTGTGCCACCCTAAAGGACCCCTCACCAAGCATATGCAGGGCTGCTGTCGCAGGCTGCGTGTCTTGGTGCAGACAAAAGTGAAAACGCGACATGTTAAACATCCCTGTATGCGATGTCCCCTAACACTGCATGTAATATTTGTAAGTCACCCCTACAGCAGACCTGACACTCCTAAGGCAGGGTGCTGAATATTACACGTGAGGGCATACCTGCATGAGCAGATATGCCCCTGTGCTGATCACTCCTATTACTGCCAGTACAAGTGACCAGGGAAGCCATTTTAAAACATGTGCTGGACACTGGTGAAAACGAGTTTTCCAGCTACATGATGGCTTCACTGAAAATAGGGATGTTTGGTATCGGACATCTTGTATTGATAAACCCACATTGATGCCAGTGTTGGATTTACCAATACATGCACCCAGAGGGCACCTTAGAGATGCCCCCTGAAAACCTTCTAGCCTCTGGTGTCCGTGCTGACTGGTTTCTGCCACCCGAGATACTGTTTTGACCTCCCAGGGTGTGAGCCTTTTGCTCTCAGGAGACCGAGAACAAAAGCATGTCCGGGAACAGGGTGTAACACCCCTTCCCACAGGATGAATTGCTGATTAGTATCCTTGTGCCGGCAAGCTTCAAAGAGCTACCACCTTTGGAATGCAAATCTAGCTCCCCCCCTCACAGAAGAGGAAGCTGACCCCTTGTCCAGGGCCCACTTGGCACTGGGACAGGCAGTAAAATGAGCTAGTCAGTCTAGAAATATAAACGTCTGATTCCCAGGTGGGTAAGGCAAGGAGTGGGGTCATCGTCTCAATTCCGGATACTACCCCTCCTTGTAATTTGGCAATATCTCCCGCCCAAGTAGCTTTTTGGAGAATTGTTAACCAAGGACTGTTCTCTCTCATTAAGGGACAGTCAGTCATTCTCTGTTAAGCTAGAGAGAGCTGTGAAGCAATTGGCAGTTGCAGTTTGGAAATAGGTGGACTTAAAACCTTCGGTTTGAAGATTGTTCATTGCCATATTCTGGAGGTGGCGATAAAAGAAACCTATGGGGAATAACTTTATGCCACACTTGTGTGTCTCTCTTTGGCCGTGCTTGAAAAGCAAGTTGTGTGATCCTTGGGTGCCAGAATTTGATTTCACACAGTTTCACTCTAAGGATTTCTCTAGCGGGCCCACCCATCCTTCTTTGTGAGCCATCAAAATATCCTGGATGTTTGAAATGGGGAGGTCCATTTTGAGATGGAGCCAATGCAGAAACTTGTGCCTAAGCTGAAAAAATCATTTATCTGCATGCCTTGGGCAAGGGAGGGATGTGCATCAGAACCACCACATATGGGCAAGCAGCAGGGGTAAATTAATGGTATCACTACTTGAAGGCTGAGGTGGTGCAGCCCAACTCTTTGGCGAATAATTTGTTCCTTACTTGGTACTTGAAGGGGGAAGGTGCTGCAAAGGATGCTGTAGAGACCCCAGGCTGGCCTCCATCGGTCTCCGATGAGGGTGGACGTTCCCGCCCTTGGGCCGAGCACGCCTCTTGCGATCCTACACAGCGGGGGGGTTCTTGCACTTTAGTAGCGCAAATCTGGTTGGAGACCCTCCTCCTCCTCTGAAGGCTCTTGAATTGTGGGCGATGTAGGCCACACACACACCACAGCAACACCAGCTAGGCAGGTTACTTCAAGTACACTTTCCCTTAGCTATAATTCACTGACATCTAATGACTTCTGCTGACATCTGTTGGTGGGAACCAAAGGGAGAAACAGCGGCCTTTGCAGCTGAAAAGGAGGCTGAAGATGCGATAGGCAGAAATAGACAGACTGGAGGCAAGCAAGGTCCCAAAAGTCCAGAAGGGTCAGCTGAAGACTCCACCAAGTTCCTTTCTCCGTTACTGTATTGTAGGCACATTTGACTGGCACCAGAGCCCATTCACAACCGATTCACAAAAATCTGTTATATCATTGTTACTTTATGTGCTCCTCAGCTCTTGATCTCATTACTACCATCTGTATTTGATCCAAAATTAAGCAAAAAGGGAGCATTAATTATCTTTCCCAAACATGTTTCAAGCACTTAAATGGACTCTTTATCAAAGTGCTTCCCAATCTTTTTAGAACCACGACACAATTTTTAGAATGACCATGTTTTGCAACCCACCAGCTTTGATGGAAATGAGGTAGGCGATTTCTCTTTTTAAACGGTAACTAAAGTGTGGTGTGGTAGAGCACTGTCATTTACAGATGCCACATTTTCCATTACAATGGCCACTACATTTGTACAAACATACAGTTAAGCTGATAAAACTATATTACACCAAATTATATTATGGAGAAATCCGGTTTCAGTGGATATTTATCATTTGTGCATCACCAAGTAAAGTTTATTGATTTGTTTTGATCCAATTAAAATCTTTGTTTCCCTCACACTTCAGATTTTTTTTTTAAAAGTGCTTATTTTTTTATTTCCTAACCTCTGAATGTGTACGGCTTGTTTAAAGGTATTTACATTTTGTTGTTTGTTACAAAAATGACTTCTTGTGCCTTTCCTTTAGCACTCCCTGTACCACAGCAAGATTGTCACATAATTCACTTGACTTTTTATTTTCTGTCTGCAAAGTGACAGGAGTTTGTAAACACCAATCCCCACGTAAAAAAACATCAGCAGCAATTTTTCAGAAGACACAGCCTGACATTTAAACTGTCTTTGAAACGCAGCAAATGTGTCCAGGAAAATGCAGAATTTAAAGGCATCTTTTTTTATTGTTTGTATGTACGCAACACACCAAAAATCTGCTTGCTTCCTACCAGTGGGTCTCGACCCACTGTTCGAGAAACACTGCTTTATCTGTTTTTTACTGAAACTAAGTGTTAACCAAAGTTCAACATTGAGAAGCCAATTAATACTATTGATCAAGACCTGTTGATCACCTCATTAATTAGGAAAATGTAACCATTTATAACTTAGAATCCAATCTCGATATATTGACTACAGGGTGAAAAATAAAATTCTGTTCTCAAAAGATTTTTGCAACCAATCGCTATTAAGTTTTGATGAGCTGCAAAGACCAAGCAAGATACCTGGTTTAGATAATTTAAAAAAATGATTTTCTGCCCTCTAATGGAATTACGAGTCCAATTATTTTCCTCTCAAATTAAAATATCATTGTTATTATTTTCCTCCCCAAAATCTATAAATGTGGAATCGTTTGAAAGGAAAGACGCATGCATCCATACATACATGCAGGACCTTTGAGGAAGTCCAGTGTGGTCTGATTGGAAAAAGAAGTACCTCGTGCCCTAGTGCCTCCAGCCAGACTGGGTTTAAAATTAAAACAAAAGGCAATAATAATCTACCAGAGGAAGTACTTCAAAGTATTGAGCCTTTTTGAGTGAGATATTTAATGATCCTGGCAGTGCGGAATGTGATGTGACGATTGTTACTAATGTGCCGAGATAATGCACTATGGCTCTTCGAAAATTAGCAGATCCGTACTAGTCAGGCAGCATGGTGGATGCTATGAAGATAATTTAAGTGGTGCTTAAGCAAAGGTGAGTGTTTCTAAGGTGTGCTGACTTTCTGTCCCCTGTTCTCATTCTCTCCTTTATCTTCTCCAAAATGCTTAGCTGTCTGGTGTCTATAATGGATGTAGATAAGATTTTAAGCACAATCTTGGCCCGCAAATTGTCAGCGGTATTTGGAAGCTTAACTAATAAAGATCAGAGTTGTTCTATTCGCAAGCACATTCTGCATTTCATTAGGTGGCTTTTCTTCCTTATGGAAAGTTTGAAGGGTAAGCCAGCTCCTTATGTGATTGCTAGTCTGGTTTACTACATGTAAATGATTGAACTACTGTGAAGTTTGGATCTGAATCAATTAATGTCCAGAATATCTTTACTGCATAGAACGTTTAGGGCATGGGCTAAGACTAAAAAGAAGCAGTTATCCCCATGTCATCAGATTCACAAAATACGAGAAGGATGCCTCTTTTCCCCACTTATATCTGTTTAACTCTTCATCATCTGGCCCAGATAATCAAATGTAAGTATGCGTAAGAGGGAGAGAGTTAGAAATAGTCAGATTTCATATTTGTTTATGCAGATGATATGCTGATGCAGATTTGAACCCCCCCACCCCACTTTCACTGCCAGAAGATCTTCTCACAGATATTGAAGCTCTTGACATGATCAGTTGGAAACCGGACACCCTACCAGTCTGTTATAAATCAGTCCTCTATCCCTTTTCCTGGCTCCAGTGTCGAGGTGGTGCCAGTTCCTTTAAGTTTAGGTGTCCAAATTCATCACTAAATGGAGACTATTTACAGACAATGTAAATTACTTGATCTACAAACTAGAGTGTGTGGTATCCTTTGGATTTCCTTCCTGATCTTCTTAGTGGGACACATTGCGTTTGGTAACATGATTAAGTTATCAAGAGTGTTGCATATCTTACAATGTATGCCTTTGGAAATACCTGCAGCTGGCTTTATTATTATTATACGACACTTGTAAAGCGCATGGCATCCTCGCGCATCTTTAGAAGGTTTTTGCGCTGCTGTTGCGCCTACGTACGGGGAGTGCTGCATGATTGCACTGTTCACTCTTAGATTATCTTTGGAGCTTGGTATGTATGTGCCTGTACCAGGTATTGTTGCCTGTTATACTGCGCCCCAATAATACTATATAGCTCCTTAGTAGTCCACTACTGGGCATGGCCTGGTCACAAAGCTGGTGGAGCGATTTAGGACTCTGCACTTCTTGCTGGTCACAGCATTGCTGTTAGCTGAACGAGCAGGTTCCCCACTCACACCTGTTCATGCCATGCACCTGATATGTATTCAAATGACAAGTTTCCCTCCGCATATTTACACATGTTCTCTCCTTACTCATACGAGAAACCACACTTCATCTTCTTCGTTCTGCTTTCTGGGAGACCTTGCTTGCAAATGTGCTGAGTCACAGACTCTGGGAAAGCTAGAGAGGCAAAATAGGTTCTGAAGGACTACAGAGTTCTGCTGTCATAGAATATTTGTAACCCACACTCGGTAAATTATAGCAGGGTTACAGCCAGATTCGGGAGGTAGGGCTTGGCTTCTTGAGGAAACCGGTGGTACCTATTGTTAATGTAGTCTTCAGGCACATATTTATGGGACATCTAGTAGATTGATCCCTTTAAAGCTGGGTATGCAGCTCCTTCATTAACGTTTCTTAAAACACTCTGGGTTTGAATAATGCATTATAAAAGTGTAGAAGGGGAGTATATAAATTCACAGCTTATGCATAAGATTAATTTAAACCTTGGTGAACGGATCAACTTTGCATTGTTTATACATGTTGTAAGTAAGATTATCCAGAAACATTGGAGGTAGCCTTCCTCCACACACTGATGACGTGGGTGATAACTCCATCAATGAAATTGTGTTCATAGTAGTGACCTCAATCAAGAAACAAGTAACCTACCAGCATGCATGTCTCTGTGAGCAGCATCTTATCTGAGCCTTTCTTCACTCTATCCTAGAGTTCTGACATAAGCCTGAGCCTCAATTTCTGAGACTTCCGATCTGCATAAGTGGATAACAGCAGTGAACATTCTGAGATTCAATGACTTTTGCTCCTGTACAGCACTGCGCTGCCTTTTGGCTAGGTCGTTTGGTTGCGCCGTAGAAATACCATATACATAAATACTTGCATACATAGCCATGAGAAGGGAAAAAGGTGGGTTGAACAATTTGGATAGAGCACTAAATATGCTTGAATTTCCTTTTGATTGGTTAGTTACTTGAAGTATATGACCATTGATCGATTCTTAATTTTCCTTGTCAGTGTGCCATGCAGATTTCTCTTCTGTGGACCATTGCTTCTAGATTTCCAATTAACCCAATACTCTTCTGTGTTGGTGTGCAATATTCTGTTGTACAAGACTTATTCTTGTTAACACAACATTGAAACCTGGTCACTGAACTGGATGATTAACACCATACCATTCTCTTACCTAAATATACGCTACCTGTCCCGTGTGTTAGGTTTTATGTATTTTGCACTTTTTGTTATTTTGATATTTTGTTTGCTCCACTTTGTTAAGCATGTTGTGACTTACCATATCTTGCTAATTAGTGACTTTGCCATTGCTTCTTTCATGGGCTCATTGTTTGCTTTGCTCCTGGCCACTGGGGCATTGGTTGTGGCCTCCTGTCTCTGCAGCAAACTGGTGCTTTTAAAAAAAAAAAAAAAAAAAAAAAATTGTTTAGTTTTATATAGCGTGAACTAGACTCGAGACATCGGGTATCAGAGCGCTTTACATGAGCACCAGTTTCGTTACAGATGGACACATTCATTTTTTTTGTTAGGCACAGGGAGGTTAAGTGATTTGCCCAGAATCAGAGGATGTTGAGCGTCGTTGCAGAGACTCGAACCCTGTTCCCCAGCTTCGAAGTCCACCGCTCTAACCGTAAGGCTACATCCTTTCCCGCTTTTGCTCCTGCTTTCCCCTCCCCTATTTGATAGTTTGTGGAGTGGCCTTGCCCCATTTTGCATACTCATACCTGCTGTTGACTAGATTTGTCCACGGGAATTGTCGCCTTGTAGGAAGCTGGCTCCGTATATGGTATACAATTAAGTGGTTATATCGTGCACAGAATCCAGAGATTTCCCCAGAAGTGTACTGGGCTCAATGTAAACCCAAAGTGCTCTGTTTGTGGTAGTGTGGGCGAGCAGCCTTAGGCCTAACACAGAGGAGTGTAAGATATTTGTTATGCACATAGTGATCAATAAATGACACGACTCAAAGAAGAACCACACCAATTTTAGAACAAGCATTGGCATAGCCAATAGGTCTCGCCTTTGGGACCTTATAAGTGTTTGGTTATCCAGCATAATATCCTTGGTGCAACAACATCAAGTGTTGCATGGCTAAACACTTATAAGGTCCCAAAGGCGAGACCTATTGGCTATGCCAATGCTTGTTTTGAGTGAGTGGCTCGTGCAGGTATGCCACTGTGAGGTAGAGATGCGAGTGCTTTTACAGGAGCCCCTGTGACATTGCGCCTCTTCAAAATGTATCTTGGGTCTGGTGTTATACTTCTAGCCCCTATTCCCGTCTTCTCACATCCAATGCATCCTTAAATGTCCCATGTACAGCCGGGGTTGACACTCCTATTACCCCTGCCCTCCAGTGACACTTTACCTGTCACGGGGGGGTGGTGGTGGACGTGGTGGTGGTGGACGTGGTGGTGGACGTGGTGGTGGTGGTGGACGTGGTGGTGGTGGTGGACGTGGTGGTGGTGGTGGACGTGGTGGAGGTGGTGGACGTTGTGGTGGTGGTGGACGTGGTGGTGGTGGTGGACGTGGTGGTGGTGGTGGTGGTGGTGGTGGTGGTGGTGGACGTGGTGGTGGTGGTGGACGTGGTGGTGGTGGTGGACGTGGTGGTGGTGGTGGACCTGGTGGTGGTGGTGGACCTGGTGGTGGTGGTGGACCTGGTGGTGGTGGTGGACCTGGTGCTGGTGAAGGACCTGGTGCTGGTGGTGGTGAAGGACCTGGTGGTGGTGAAGGACCTGGTGGTGGTGAAGGACGTGGCGCTGGTGGCGGTGGTGGACGTGGTGGACATGGTGGAGGTGGTGGTGGTGGTGGACATGGTGGTGGTGGACGTGGTGGTGGTGGACCTGATGGTGGTGGTGGACCTGGTGGTGGTGGTGGTGGACCTGGTGGTGGTGGTGGACGTGGTGGTGGACGACGTGGTGGTGGTGGTGGTGGACGTGGTGGTGGTGGACGTGGTGGTGGTGGTGGTGGACGTGGTGGTGGTGGACGTTGTGGTGGTGGTGGTGGACACGGTGGTGGTGGTGGACGTGGTGGTGGTGGTGGTGGTGGACGTGGTGGTGGTATAAACTATGTAAAGAGTTAAAACACGCATTTCAGTAAGGTGACCTAGAGGTAGTTGAGACCTGAAAGAGAGCAGATGCAGTGTACGAACACTGTCACAAACCGCGGGATGAAGAGCGGGCTGAGTTTTGTGACGCCGAGAGGGCTAAAACACACTGCAGAGCCACGATAAACAAAGAAATGAGCATTAAACCGTAGTCACTCTCGTATGTTTAAAAAATGAAGCGACATTGAGGGAGGGCTTTCAAGTACTGCAGCCACGGCGAGAGAGGGTAGTCCCCCCACCTGTAAATTATCTTTCTTTTGCGAACAACGGTTTGTATATGCAATATAACATAAGCCATGACAACGGCTGCCTCCAGGGCAGGCAGCACTTACTGTGAACGAAACGAAAAGCTCCAGTGGCGGTGCGAAATAATCATGGCATTGTCGCAGCTTCGCACCAACCACGTGACGCGCCGCGAGGGGACACTGGGTGGAACCCGTGAATGATTGTCTCATGACTGACCAAGAGCGCGTGAGCAACGTCTGAGTTTCCTCTTCATCACAACAACATATCCGGCCAAGTACAGGATGACGTGAGAAAACCACAGCAATGTCAACGGGCTGTGGCACCTTCCACGAGGAAACCGCCCTTGGGCAATACGTTCTGCAATGAGTAGTATCACAGTACGACAGCAGCAGACCATATTCGCGTCGGCACTAGACGTGCCAGGAATCGGTCCGGACTCCAGACAGGTTCACGGATTATTCATTTAAACCCACAAGGATTTCGAGGATTTAAAAGGCGTTTTTGATGCACAGGACTGCGAAAATGAACGGACCAGGGTCTGTAAGGCACACGTCAACATTTGGAAAGAAAGTGACATTTTGGGAATTAAAAAATAAATAAAGAACAAGCGCGGCCCCGGCGAGCCTCGCATACAGGAAGGGGAGTGGCCACGTGAAGAGAGAGGGGGAGCAGGAGGTGAGCCCGCGAGTGGTGCGCGCTCTTGGGAGAGCAGTCTTCACTTTTCAAGCACTGCACTCGTGCTCGTGGCGCGCCGCTGCTCGCTCCCGCAAGGTGGATGCCGCCACAAGCACGAGTGCAGTGCTTGAAAAGTGAAGACCGATGGCTAAAGGCCCTCCTATGCAGCGCATGCGCGCTGCGTAGGCGAGACCTAAAAATTAGCTTGTTTCAAGATTTATTTTAAGACAAAGATGTTCACAACAAAGGTAAGTACGTTTTTCTGGAAAAATACTTTAGACTTTCAAAAGTGGACACTTAGTGCAAATTTTAAGCTTTGCAATGTTAATCTATGGGGGAAAAACAAGAATGCAGTTTTTACAGGTAAATACTCGACTTACAGATTCAGACTTCAGGGTCTTTGGTCAACACCAGTGGTCAACACCAGGCAAGGTTCAAATCCGTTTCAAGAGTGCACCACCAGCTGAGTATAAGGGGGGCCACAAGGCAGCACCAAACTTACACCCTCAGTGGCACAGGGGCAGCTGGGTGCAGAGTGCCAACACAGCGTTGGGCGCCCAATGCAATTTAATGCTGGAGATCAAACTTGAAGAAAGGCTGCAGGCTCAGGGCAGGAGGCCGGACGAAGAAAACCTACAGCTGCCAAGGTAAGTAGAGATGCTATGGGACGTAGGGACACAGTAAATCAGGATCCACAAGGCCCAGGGGCTTTGGGTGCAAGGGTGTCCTTAGGCATCGGAAAACAGCTTACCGGGCAGGTTGTGGTAAGGAGTCTTCAAGTTGAGGCTTTAGGTGTCGAGAAGGAGTTCGGCAGGGGTCAGTCCCCGATGGACTCGTGCTCAGAAGCGCTGGGGAACCTTCACAGGACCTGTGGGCCACTTTGACTCAGGCCTTGGGCGTCTGTTGCAGAGGCGGATCCGGAGGCGAGTTCGAGGTTCCCAGGGCTGAGTTTTTTTATTTCATTATAGATGGTTTCTTCTGGACAGGTCCGCTGCCCACGGGAAATTTTGAGTCTTTATCGAAGGCTGGCATTCCTCCCAGGGATTTGGAGGTCACTGGGCCTGCAGGGTGATTCATCTTTTTGTAGCAGAGGTGAAAGGTGTCCTGCAGGGATGACGCATAGTCAGTTGCTGGTCCTTCTTTTCTTGTGCTGGTGCGGCTTTTCAGTGTCCGGGGTTCTTAGGTCGACGTTCAATCTTTCAGTCATAGATCTTTATTCGGCTTAATAGCAGCCATTAAAGAACACAAAAAACATTTTGCAGCGTGAATCTTTCTGGATTCACTATGCTGTGCATTATTCCGCCATCTCGTGGTTGGGTCCGGATTCGTAGTCTTTTCTTTGTTTTTGTGTTTTTTTGTTGTTTTTTTGTTGGCCCAGGTGGGCGGCGACGCCCCACCATTTGGTGTCTTCGGTGACGTCGTCGCGCTTCCTGCGGAAGCTCCCACCCTTGGTAGCCATCTTCAGATTCTTTTTTCTGCCGTGGGGTCTGGATCGTTGCCGAGAAGTTCCAGAAAATTTGGACGAGGAATCTCAAAGTCGAATATCACCGCAGAAGATCGTTCCCGAGACACCGGACGACGACACAAGTAAACCGGAGACAACAAGAAGGACGACGAGGTAGAAGGTCCACGACCGAAATCTCGACGCCTACGGAGAATGCGCTCACAGGGGGCTCCCTGAGAGCGGTTATGGACAAGACACCGTTTAAGTTTTGCCAGAACTGTCACCACAAGTACGCACAGAAGGACCAGCACCCAGTCTGTAACCTCTGCTTGCCGCTCGAACACACCACAGGGGTGGGGAATTCATATCGCCCGACGCCCGAGACATGTTGATTTCTGTCAGGGCAAGAAGATTTAATGTCTATTTTGTCCGACGGACAACTAGACATTAAATCAAAGTAAACGGGGATGTCCCTACTCGGCCCCTCCCCTACAGCCATTGGCTCCGTGAGTGGCCGGTGGTGTTCTCTCAGATGCAACTTCTCTTCTGCTACTGGTTGTAGCTTCTGTAGGGAGGCATAGCTCTTATGTATTACAAGTGCGCACAAGAACAATGGTCTGCTTATGACTGCTCCACAAGTCTCTGTCACTTGATTTAATAATGACATAGTATGCGTGTTGGCACAGGATGCCGATTACAGAACGTACAATTTATTTTCCTTGCAGGTGGGATTTTAAAACACGCTTTAGTGTTTTCCGAGCAGCTAATGTCTGCGTGGCTAGTGCTGAAAAGTGGACACTTTTGTTCTGCAAGCACAAGTAGGGGAAAGAGGCGGTAGAAAGAGAATAAAACCGGGACGAGCAAGGAGAGGGGTCTTTGAGAGCGTACTGCCTGCATGTTTGTTTTTACGAATTGCCACAAATATACAAGAAGGAACTCCATAGTAAAGTTATTTGAACTTGTTTTGGGTTCTAAGAAGAATGCAATATAAAATGGGCTGAGGCACGGTAAATCCTTTCTTCCATCTGTTTTGTTGTCCATTTTCTCTTTTTCCTGTGGTGCAGCTGTCCAAACAAATCGAAAGTGTGGTGAAGATTGCTCATGCAGGATAGTGAGTTTGTATTTACATGCCTTATCTACTGGTGCGCCCGGAAGCAGTCCTGCGTGGGTAGCGCTGGAGAGGGCCGTCTCATCTGGCGTGCGGGGTCCAGTTTGGCTCAGATTCACTCCTGTTCTGGCCCTGGAGGCTCTGCTGGGGTTGGAGCAGTCGGCTGAGGCTGTGCTAAAGAGGGCAGTGGAGTTGGATGGTGCTTTAAGTTCCAAGAGACCATGATTGGCCTCCAGGAGGGCATGGACCTTGTCATTCAGGTGCTGAAAGGTGAGCTTGTGTTCGGGCGAGGTGCTGGCAAGTTTTCAGTGGGCTTAGGCGTTACAGTTTCATATTTTCAGGGTATTTAAATTTGACATTGTCTTATTTTATGTGTGAAATTTAAGAGTTATGCTTTTGGCTCTTTAGCAACACACATAGCCCAGCATTTTGAAGGCCTTTTGTGTGATGTGCTCATAGCTGCCGATTTTTCATTGCCTATGTGTGGCATTTCCGTGGTTTCAGTGTACTTATGAGTGACATTCTACTGTCAAATGTTGGATACCGCGAGTGACATTTTATTGTGAGTAAACCGAATAACGAAGGCTTGTAAAGAAATGCATATCAGGAATTACCCCTTTGAGCAATGTGAACTGCTACAAAACCCCTGAATTGGACGATCTAGCCTACTGGGCATGTTTTGAAAAGAAAACAAGTAAAGAACGTGAGGCTGTCTGACTGAGAAATCAATGCAGAATATTAGGATTGAATATAATCTACAATTAACCAATATATGAATATGTTCGATTTAATTCTCAAAGATACTTTGCCATGTTAAGGGTCAGGGCAGCATATTCTTTTCAGATCTAATTAGTATGCATCTTCAATGGTCTGAAAGAGTACTTTTTAAAAAGAAGCAGTAATGTTTAATATAGTGCTTCAACCTACCCTCCTGCCATTTCTAAGCACTAACAAAAACACATAGCACACAGGAGAATCATTGCTCCAAACTGTGTCATTTAATATATTATGCATTAAAGTAAAATCAACATACTTCCGAGTCAACACATGTAGTTTTCCCAACAGTAATACTGTCTCCATTTTTCTCCATGCTCGCTGGAAAATGAACCACAAAGCAAGCAGTGAGACCTTTCCATTCAATCCCACCAAATTAGGTGGAATTCTCTTCCCACTTCCAGCCTGGACACAGATTTTGTTCGATCTTTGAAATGAGCAAATATTTGTCCATGTCCATGATGAGAATGGGTTGTGGAAAGATTTGTGAATACTCCCAAATGCATTATTTGTGGGTGTGCACAAACTTCCCAGGGCACACAGGCTCCGAAACACCCTCTTCTCACACTTCAGAAAATATTTCTTCACAAGAAAAGGTAGATGTAAGTGAATCTTTTTACAAGTGCACTTCTACACTTTGAGCCTAACAAACTGAAAAGCTGTGCTAGTTGCGAACCGAAGTTGAAATAAGCATTGGCACACGAGATCCTAAACAGCCAAAGAGACTAGGGGTGTCCAACATGTGCCAAGGAGGGCCAAACCCATACTAGATTTTCACGATTATCACATAAAATAAACAAATACCAATTTAATCTCATTGGAACTAATTGGAATAGTCAGTGGTAATTTTGAAAGTCTGGCCATGGATTGTGACCTGCCCTCGTGGACCTATGCTGAACATCATTGCCACCTAATCTTAAATTTCCTTGGAACCCTTCCCCTTTTGCAAGATACATTTGAATTTCATATACATTTGTGGAATGTCCTTCCTTAGAATAGAAAACGAGTGGCTTCTTTCAGCCTTTTCTGGAAATCCATGGATATCTTTGCGGTCAGTAGCTCTGCTCCAGTCTGGGCCAAGTTAGGCACATGTTATGCAAACCTTTCCTGTTAGGCACAACCTGTCAATAGGAAGTGTTGGGGTTTATCTATAGAGGGTGTATTTATGTCTGCGCAGCGGGGGGTATGCCTCTAGGGGTGTTGTCCGGCATGGGGTTGTGTGTCTGTCCATTAAGTGATGTATGCGTCTATGCATCTATAGTGTAGCTATGTGTCTGTACAATGGTGTTGTTTGAATGTGCAGTGGGTGTGTTTGTCTCTCCCTGGAGTGTGTCAGTGAAGTTGGGTAGTGAGTATGTCAGTATGGCATGATGAAAGGGGAAGAACCAATTAGGACGAAAGCAGGCCAGACGTTTCGTGACAGACAGCACCTCCCAAACTGCACAGAATTTCTCATCCATTTTTTTTTTTACTGCAACACTGAGGTACTCCACCTTAATTTTGACAGAATATCGTGCTACCCGAATATTATATACAAAATATTGAGGGTCAAAATTTGGAAAAGTTAATTGGTAAGTAAAGATTTACTATTTTTAACTCCAGACTCTATATTTTGGTCCTCAGTATTTTGGCAGCATGATGTTTCTGCAGTAGATATTTCCACATACAACCAACACGGATGGATGTGCAAATATTCTGCAACTTGCTTTTGGACCAGTATATCCAAACTACCATACCTGAAGTCAGTTATTCAAGATCCTTCCAAGATAATACGGAGGAAGCTTTTCACAACTTCAAAGAATGTCTTAGAGC
Source organism: Calotriton arnoldi (assembly GCA_963921515.1). NCBI lineage: Eukaryota > Metazoa > Chordata > Amphibia > Caudata > Salamandridae > Calotriton > Calotriton arnoldi. The sequence goes on from CAWUFW010012408.1 coordinate 465,895, forward strand.
AGTCGCAACTTAGATGGATGCAAATTGTTTAAAACAAAATTCTGACAAAATAAATGTTTTGGTTTTTACCAAAATGGTCCCTGCCACCTTCTATCGGGTGGTGGCCTGCCAAACACCTGTCCTAATCATACCACGTCTGCTAGAAATGTACGCATCATCTTTGACTCCACCCTCTCTTTTATGTCACAAATTAAACATATTTCGCCTGTCTGCCTTATGAAGATGAAAATTATAAAGAAGTTTCTTGATCTGGTTCCTGATGAGACTAGGAAAACAGTAGTTCATTCTTTAATTAAGTCCTGTCTAGACTTCTTTAACAGTCTCTACCTTGGTCTTCCTTCATATTTGATACACAGATTTCAGCTAATTCAAAATGCAGCAGCACGACTAATCAGGAGAGTGCTGAGGCGCCATATCTCTCCATATTTGAGACATCTGCACTGTCTTCCGGTGGAATAGCGTATCAACTTCAAAGCTCTAACAGTGGCTTTCAGCGCTTATCATGGTGAGGCCCCATGTTATCTGCTGAATAGACTCTCTGTATACTCAAAAGAGGGCACTTAGATCCAACAATAGTCACCTTCTGCTGATTCCAAAATTTCTGAAGTCTTGTGGCGGCAACCCCATTACCATAGGCACTGCAAAATTATGGACAGTCTTCCTTTTCAGTTATGGTTAATTGACTGTCAGCCTTCAAAAGGCAACTTAAAACTTGGCTATTTGACTCCGTTTAGTTTCTTGTTACTTTGGCCTGCCTTTACTGTCTGCTAGAGCACTTGCAAGCTACCTTTGAAGCAGCTGTGCACTTTAACAGATGTCATTTGATTGATTTTATTGAAGATCATTTATTGTTGTGTTTCAGTACTTAAGGAGAATATCGCTTTTCTCAGCAGTAAAGTCAAGGTTTCCTTCAACATTTTTACAAATAATTGATATCACTGGTCCGTTTTATTAAAACAAAAATCCATTAATGGCTCTGTGTCATCCCACATAATTGATTTGGGAATAGGTGGGACAAGTTGATTGTCTTACAGGACAGGTAGATTTATGTTGCATTTTGTCCCATGGACAAGTAGATTATTTAAAAATTTCCACACCCCTGCACCAGTGAAGACTGCAACGCGTGTTCGGCGTTCACCCCGAAGACCCTCCGAGTAAGAGAGAGACAGAGAAGGGCGAACTACAACATGCAGGGCCAGGGACCAGCACCATCGCTCCGAGACCTGGGCCTCTCGAGCGGAGAGGAAGACAACATCGCAGAGGGACCGGAGGACTGCTCTGTCGTCGAGGTCCATAAGAAAACGTCGAAGGAGGTGAGGGAGTCGTCGACCCCAAGACACCCAAGCGACGCTCGAAAGACTGAAGCCAGAACCCCGAGCGACACTCTTAGAAGTGTAGAAAAGTCCTCAAAGGGAGTGTTGCCGCCGAAACCCTCGACTGAAAGCAACAGCATCCAAGGACAAGCAACCGAGCGGATCCTTCGAGAAGGACTCCCAATCGGCGAAAGCCTCCCGAAAAAACAAAGGCGTCGAAGGTCACCTCTGAAAAGGAAGCCTCAACACCGAGAAAGGAAGGCCCGGCGTCATCTTCGACGACCGCGACCACAAAGAGAGGCGCTGCACCACTCGACGCCGAAAAGGCCCACGAGATGGCGAAAAAGAAGAGAAGGCTCGAGGCAGAGATGGCGAGCATCCTGCAACGTAAAAAATAATTCGACGAGAAGATGAAGCAATACGCTATTCCGTCGAAGCCAGCGCACGAGGCACTCGAGGAGTTCGACGCCAAATACATCGAGCCCTCGAAAACACCCGAACCGCTCGAAGACCAGGACGAAGAAGACTACGACTTCGAAGGCGAAGAAGAGAGGACTCAGAGCCCTCGGAGGCACAAGACTTGGACTGGCAAGACCTCGACGCAGAGTCACCAGAAGAGGGGGTAGACTCTTACCCCTCGAGGCCTTCGCCGCCGGACGACATCGGAGTCTACAATGGAGTCGTCCAGAAGGCTGCAAAGACATATGGGGTCGAAATGCAGGAGGAAAAGACAAAAGCAGGTTTCCTCTTCGAAACACTGCTCCCTCAACAAACAAAGAGCCAATTCCTACCCATGCTGCCCGGCGTCCTGGACCAGGGAAGGGAGGCCTTCAGAGAACCTGCAGTCTGCAAGGCGGTTACACCTAGAAGTGAAAAGAAATATAAGCATTCCACAAAAGACCCGGCATACATCCAAGGGTCAGTGCCAGCAGACTCTATTATCGCAGCAACGGCCAGGAAAAGGACCGGTGTGCCCACCAACACAGGCCCACCTCCAGACAAGGAGAGCAAGCGAATAGACCTCACAGGACGAAAGGTGGAGAGGAACGCAGCCATACACTGGCGCATCGCCAACTCCAACGCCCTCATCAGCAGGCATGCATACCAGCATTGGGATGAAATGAGCCAGCTCATTACACACCTGCCAGAAGAATACCAACAAAGGGCTAATTACCTAGCGGACGAGGGCAAGGCTATCGCGAACACCTGCCTAAAGTCAGCCTTGGACGCAGCAGAAAACTCCAGCAGGCAAATGATGATAGGGGTGACTGAAAGGAGACACGCATGGCTCAGGATCTCGGGCTTCAAGCCGGAGGTACAGAGTAACCTCCTTAACACACCTTTCGACGGAGAGAAACTGTTTGGAGCACCGGTCGACGACAAGTTGACGCAACTAAAAAAGGACAACGAAACTGCGAGGTCCATGGGAGCACTGCAGTTCAGGGGAATGAGAAGAGGAAACCCTCAAGGCGGCCCAATGGTAGAGGGGGCAATGCACCCACCACTTCACACCAGTCCCCCCAGCAAGGATACCAGGGGAACAACCAGGGCCAAAGCCAACAGGGACAACAGCAGCAAAATTGGCAGTACCAACCCAGAGGGCGGTCCTTTCGAGGGCGCGGTTACGGACGGGGACAGGCCCGAAGAGGGGGACAAGTGGATATTGAACATCATACAGCACGGGTACTGCATAGAACTACAAAAACACCCCCCAGGCAGAAAACCAAGACACCGGGCAATTCCCGCAAGGGAGCTCGCCCTCCTACGCCTAGAAGCAGAGGAGCTGCTACAAAAAAGAGCAATAGAACCAGTTCCAATAAACGAAAGGAACAAGGGAGTATACTCAACGTACTTCCTAGTGCCAAAGGTAGACGAGACACTAAGACCAATACTGGACCTCAGATTCCTGAACAAATTCGTAAAAACTCAAAAATTCAAAATGACTTTACTTCAGGAAGTAATACCCCAAATCCAACAAGGGGATTACATGGCGACCATAGACTTGAAAAATGCATATCTGCACATACCCGTCAACCACAAACACAAACGTCTACTAAGATTCGTGATAGGCCACAATCACTACCAGTTCACAGTGCTAGCCTTCGGACTAAAGTCCGCACCAAGGGTGTTCACAAAATGCCTAGCAGCAGCTGCAGCGTACCTTCGGAGGAAGGGCATACATGTATACCCCTACCTCGACGACTGGCTGGTGAAAGCAGGATCATACGGACACTGCAAGGATCACATCAATCAAGTCATACAAACACTGTCCAGACTAGGTTTCTCAATACATTGGGAGAAGTCGTCAACAAAACCACAGCAAATCAAAATATTCTTAGGGGCACAGATAGACAGCACACAGTCCAAGGTGTTCCCCAGCAACAAGAGAACTATAGCGCTCCTGAAGGAAACACGTCATTACCGCAAGGGGCAAGTTCTGACAGTGAGGAAAGTGAGCAGAACAATGGGGATGATGGCATCGTGCATCCACCTAGTCCCACATATCAGGCTGCACATGAGACCGTTCCAAGAATGGATACAGCAGCAGTGGTCACAAGCGACAGGGAGTTGGGAAGATCTAGTGGTTGTCACGCACGCAGTGCAGCAAGAAATAGCGTGGTCGAAGGAAGAGAACATATTACAGGGAAGCCATTCACACAGCCAACTCCAACAGTGACCATCACAACAGACGCCTCACAGCAGGGCTGGGGCGCGCACATGCACAGACTCCGCGTCAGGGGCTGTGGCCACAACAAGATGCAGTGAAACACATCAACTACCTAGAACTAAAAACTGTGTTCCTAGCCTTAAAAGCCTTTCAAAAGCAGCTTTACGGACAGAGAGTGCTGATACAAACAGACAACACAACCACCATGTTCTACATCAACAAACAAGGGGTACACAGTCAGCACCGCTATCAAACCTAGCACAGGAAATTTGGAGATGGGCCATCCCTCTAAGGATAGACCTACTGGCAATACACCTCCCAGGAATAGACAATGTAGAGGCAGACCGACTCAGCAGACAGACGTCGGCATCCCACGAATGGGAGCTCAATCAACAGGAGGTGCAGCGGCTGTTCCAAAAGTGGGGTACACCATGGATAGACCTGTTTGCAACACTCCAGAATGCAAAATGCCAACATTACGCATCCAGACAACCGGACCAAAGGTCCCTAGGGAATGCGCTATGGATAAGTTGGTCGAACGAATTTGCATACGCTTTTCCCCGATACCACTGTTACACAAGGTACTCAGCAAATGCAGGAGCAGCAGCATGACACTCATACTGGTGGCACCGCAGTGGGCCAGACAATCATGGTTCTCACAAATAATGGAAATGGCGCAGGAACCAGCACACAGGTTCAGCAGAAGGAAAGACCTCCTCACAATGCAAGACGGAAAAGTGCTCCACCCAGAACCAGAGAGCCTCAGCCTAGCAGCATGGCTCCTGAGGACCTAGAATTCGCACACCTCAAGCTACCACCAAGCACCATGGCAGTTCTCAGAGAAGCAAGGAGACCCACTACAAGAAAATGTTACATTGCAAAGTGGAAAAGGTTCTCGCAATGGTGCATTAAAGAGGGACTGCAACGAAAAGTCACAAAAGAATCAACGGTACTACAATACTTAACGCACCTACTACACAGCGGGCTAAGTTACTCGTCACTAAGGGTTCACTTAGCAGCCATAGTGGCCTACACCAGGGGAGAAGCGGGGAAAAGCTTCTTCACCTCCCAGGTGGTCAAAAGATTCCTGGAAGGGGCTAAAAGAATAGCCCCCCTAAAGACTGCCAGCCCCAAGCTGGAACCTCAACACTGTGCTAACACAGTTGATGAAACCACCATTTGAGCCCATACACAAGATAACACTGCACATGCTCACACTAAAAACGGCATTCTTAGTGGCTATCACGTCACTGCGAAGGGTCAGTGAACTGCAGGCTCTTACACTACAAGAGCCCTACTTGCAAATACACAAGGACAGAATTGTCTTGAGAACAGACCCACACTTCCTGCCAAAGGTGGTGTCGCGGTTCCATATTAACCAGACAATACAGATACCAAGTTTCTTCCAGAAACCATCAACGCCCACAGAAAGGGCGCTACACACGCTGGACGCCAGAAGGGCAGTGATGCACTACATAGAAAGGACAAAGGAATGCAGGAAAACAAAAACAACTTTGTTTCCTTCGCAAGCAGTTTCCTGGGACGGCCAGTAACAAAAAATACCATAGCACGATGGATTGCACAAGCAATACAACTCTGCCACAAGCAGGCAGGACAAGAGTTAGAGGGAGCCGCCCAGGCTCACTCAACAAGGAAGAAAGGAGCAACGGTTGCGTTCCTAGCAAACACACCTATACAAGACATTTGCCAAGCGGCAACATGGTCTTCCGTGCACACGTTCACCAAACACTACTGTGTGGATATCCAGATGAACAAAGAGGCACAAGTAGGACAGAAGGTCTTACAGCACATTTTCAGCAACCAATGCTCATCTTCCACCCAACCACCGCAATAACAAAACCGCTACAAAGTCTATGCACAGCATAGTGAATCCAGAAAGATTCACGCTGCAAAACGAATAGTTTCTTACCTGTCGGTGTAGTTTTGCAGCTTGAAGACTTTCTGGATTCACTAGCGATCCCACCCGCCTCCGCCAGGAAGATAACATAGGAGGTTAAGGGTACAACTAGACTACATACAGAGTTTAGAGGGATCAAAAGGAAAATTGAAAGATAAAAGACAAAGACATAGACAACAAAACTGTAAGAGGAAAAAAGAAAAAAGAATCCGAAGATGGCTACCAAGGGTGGGAGCTTCCGCAGGAAGCGCGACGACGTCACCGAAGACACCAAATGGTGGGGCGTCGCCGCCCACCTGGGCCAACAACAAAAAAACCAAAAAAACAAAAACACAAAAACAAAGAAAAGACTACGAATCCGGACCCAACCACGAGATGGCGGAATAATGCACAGCATAGTGAATCCAGAAAATCTTCAAGCTGCAAAACTACACCGACAGGTAAACTATTCGTTATTTCACAAAGATTAGCGTAATGAATTCAACCGGCATAATCAATACACAAAAATCATTTTCTAACAATATTACTGAAGCCGAACTGCAGAGGAAATATACTTATAAACCATTAAACAAGTGAATTCATCATTTAAAAGGAGTAGATGGCATAATGCAGGCTTGCACTTTCTTATGTTTAAAAATCTTAACAATGGTTTTAAAAAAGTACGTCTCGGTTTAAGATAAAGTTTGCAAAAAAACATAAAATGCAAAGTGCTCTGTGCAGTAATTGAGTCACATGGACACAAATCTAATTTAGCATCACAATATTCATCACGTGGGTACGAAACCAGAAGATGAGCAATACCTATGCTAAACCTAATCAAATAGAACATTTTAACTTGATTAAAATGAAAGGTAGGATTCGATACTAGGGGAGCTAATTAACAATGAGTGCTCTGCAACCCTTTTTTTAATGTCTTACCTGCTTCAGATAGGAGAGAAAATCTCTTCAACTTTACTTTTGGGATTGTGGATATGTTTCTAGGTGTGTTAAACAATCCTGCAGTCCTAACTTCTCCAGTTGTTCTTGCATATAAGAGAGCCAGGGAATTTTTTTCGCACAATCCAATTTCAAACAATCTAAGATTATATCCCGGTTCAAGACTGGTTCCTCTTTTACCCAAATGTTATGCCAAAGCATCAGAGGTGCTAATTGTATGCGAAAAGATAATGGTATTACGCCTAATTCGTTATGACACATAATGGCAGGAGTGCTTTTAGGTAGTGTCAACACACGTTTTAACATCATATTTTCTGCTCTCTGAAGGCCCAAAGTATTCGTGCAACCCCAAACTCCGGCGCCATACAGAGTGACGGCGCATGTTCGTGCTTTATAAATATCTATAATGACTTTGGTCGACGTTCATCTGATCTCCGGTCCTGGAGAGCCACCTAAATACTAGATATAGGAGTGTTACTGCGGAGAAACGGGTACATACCAATGGGTTCCTTACCTGGGGTGTCTACCACCCCTGTGGGAGGTGGGCAAAGCCCTAGCCCTGATTGGATGAGTTCCACCATCTTTAAGATGGTGTACACTGACAAATGTGACTTTCTGCACCTCTGGGGTGGAGTTGGCGAGGGGGTATGGGGGGGGTCAAACCTCCTATTCTTACTAAGTTTTCCTGCCGGTTCTCCCGCCAAAAGTGAGGGGGTTGAACCGGGGGCTGCAGTCTGCTGCTAGCAGCAGAGGCAGGGTCGCATTACAAAGGTGGCAGGCCTTTGAAACTTCCATCTCAAGCACTGTGCCCATCCTGGGGGAGGAGGTGTGATGACTCTGCCCAGGATGTGCTTTGTTTCTGGCAAAAGAGAGCATAGGCTCTCGACCCAGGGGTCCAGAAACATGTCTGGCGGTGGCAGGCTGCCTAAAGCCAGTCAGAGACCACACTAGGGTTGGTAGGTTTTCAGGGGGCACCTCTTATGTGCCCTTTGAATACATGCTTTAATAAATCCCACACTGGCATCAGTTGTTTGGTACCAAACGCTCCTGGATTCAGTGCTGTTGAGTTTCCAGCCCATGTACTCCCTATGGCTTCCCTGGCACTTAAAATATTAATGAATAGACTTAAATATTGTTGGGGCATATCTGCTCACGAGATATAGTGCACCCTACCTTTGGGCTTGTAAGGCCTGTTAGAGGGGTGACTTACCTATACCTTTGGCAGTGCTTGTTGGCATGGCACACAGTCAGTGCGCCATGTCGACTTTATCGTTTTTCAATGCACCAGGACATGCAAGTGGCAGTGGCATGGTCTTGGTGAGGGGTCTCTAGGGAACCCTGTCCATTTCCCATGCCTAGGTACCAAGTGTACCATTTACTAGGGACTTACAGGGAGCTGAAGTTGCCAATCGTGGAACAATTTTAGGGAAGAAGCACTGGCACAGGGAACCTGGTTGGAAGGGACCCTGTGCACTACAATCGAAATCACATCATTTTCCAGGCAAAAAGTGGGGGGTTAACCATGTCAAAACAGGCACTTTCTCACACACCTCTTCTGGCATTTTCATACTGGTTGATATTTGGCACGCCATGTTGGCTCACACATTAGATGAACAATTTACCTTGTTTTTTGATTTAACGTCTGAACACTGGTTTGTTAGTTCCACAATCCTACATTTTCAGTAGAGGCTTTGTCCTTTTCCTTGGCTCTTCTAAATACTGATGATCTTTTTTATCGATTTGTTTTTTCACTTGATTGGGTTTGGTAGATTTGCCCTCTTCATCTTTTGTTCTATTGCCTTGCTCCTCCCTCTCCTGATGCCAGTTGCTAGTTTTTCTTCTGCCTTTAGCCCTGCTTACAGGTACCTTAATTGTTTGCTCTGATATGTAACTGCTTTCAACTCTTAGCGTTAATTGACCACCTTTCTCACTCCTCTTTTTAATGGCTTTTTACATAATTGTGCTTCCCATAAATGTTTTATATTTTCAGTCTGTTCTATTACTTTCCTTGCTTTTGTGATTGGTTAAAATTTGCTTAGTTTCAAAGCGGTATATCCCCTGACATGAGAATGGTTTTGAAAAACTGGGAAAACTCCAGACATCTAAAATGGAGCATTTTCTGTTTTTGAAGGAACTTCGAACTTTAATGGCCCAACACAGCACGAGCTCCAGCCAGCAACCCAGCAGCTCCCGTGTTGGTGTTTTCAGCTCCTTGTCATCTTCGCAGAGTCAGCACAAATACACTTTTGAGAAGGCTATCCTCATTTCACAGACTGGTAACTGCCGTGTCATGTCCTACTCGGACCGTCTAAGCTGCCTTGCTGTGTCTCAGCCGTCACCTCAAGCCACACTTATGCCTGGTATGTCGTCTGCCGATATCTTGATGAAGGATATGCATTTTTGCAAGGGGTGGGGAAATCCGTATGGGATTAAAAAGATGTGTACCCTAAATTAATTTTTGCTTCGGTTTTCAATGAAATTCAGATCATAGACTCCGTGGTGCTTACTGACGGACTTATTTGTATTGATATACAGCATAGCCTGGCTTGGCTCAGATTTTATAACCTATCATGACGGAAGGTCCAGTATCAACACTGAAAACGTTTTATGTTTTGTACATTGAGAATGTGTTTTTTTCCAGTGAAAAGATGATCACTGATCACATATGGAGATGAACTGACAGAGTATTTTTCTCTTGTAGCAGACCACAAGTCATGTGAAGTTAGCTTCTCTTATTCCTATTTCTTTGTATGTTTTGATGTGATAGAGAACACAGCCTTTTAATAGTCCTTCAGTGCGATCTTAAGTTACCTGAAAAGGACGATCAGTTAAAAACTCACTCTGCTTTTTCTCTAGCATGCTAGGTTTTAATTTTCTAAATACTTCTTCACTATGATGGGGCATTTGACCAGTAAAGTGTTTTGGGAAGTCAATACTCTGACCATTTCATCTGTTGACAAGGAGGGCACGGTGCTGGTAGGGCATGAGGGTCATCTCAAATGAAAAATAACCTGACAGCTGAAGGAAAGGGACCCTTTTCATCGTGGTCACTCCCACTTTTTGCCACTGGTACTGATGTTTTGCAACTGATGTGCACAGGGTCCCTGCTAACCAGGCCCCAGTGCGAGTGCTCTTTCCCTAAAACAAGGTAAAATGGTCTAATTGTAAAACAATAGGCACACACTTTAGCACCCCTGTAAGTCCCTAGTAAGTGGTACCCCTAGAACCTAGGGCATGGGCACTAAAGTGGGCCTGTAGAGGGCTGCAGCATATGCCACTCTAAGGGACCCCCATACAAATTGCATGCAGGCTTCCATTCAAGACTGCGAGACATGGTGCAAACCATGTTTGAAAACACAACATGGCGCACATACTGTATGCCATGCCAAAGCCTCTGCATGTGATATATGTAAGTTACCCCTACAGCAGGCCTTGTAGCTATAAGGCAGGATGCATTCTATTACATGTGAGGGCATATCTGAATGGGCAGCTATACCTCTGTGCTGACTAGTTCAATTGCTAGATGGTACAAGTGAACAGGGAAGCCATCTTAAACATATATACTTACTGAGCACTGGTCTTTAAGAGTTTCCCAGCTACATGATGGCTTTACTGAAACCTAAGGTGTTTGGTATCAAGCACCTTGTCTTAATAAATCTGCATTGTTGCCAGTACAAGATTTATTATGGCATGCACCCAAAGGGCCAATTAGAGGTGCCCCCTGAAACCCTACCCCTATCTAGTGTGCTGGCTGACTGGTATTGACCAGCCTGCCACCACAGAAGAGTTTCTGACCCCCTGCAGGTAAGAGCCCACACTCTTCATGGCAAGAAACAATACATGCTCTGGAGGAAGGTGGTAACACTTCCTCCAGCAGGATGGCTAGTGTTTTAGCATATCAAGGCCAGGGGCTTCAAAGTCCCTGTCGCCTTTGATATGCGACCCCAGCTTTCCCCAGACCTGGGAGATGCCACCGACCACCCTGAGGCCCATTTGACACCAGGACAGGTGGGAAGTAGTCATGTTCCACTACCAAGCTAGTCACACCCCCTAAGGTGGGCTGCCAGATGTGCTCCATACAAGAAGGGTTCCACCATCTTGTTTTTGGTGGATTTAGGAACTCTGGGACAGGGTTATGCCCACTTCCCACAGCAAGTGGTCGTATAGGTGGTGTAGTGACTCCAGGGGTAAGTAGCCCATTGGCTACTACTCTTCACTCCCCTTACCCCCCCAAAATTTAGTATTTAGGTGGGCCTCTGACACCAGGAACTATGACTCGACTGACTAAAGTAGAAGGACAATGAAGAGCCGAAGACGCGAACTGTAGACTAGCTGTGGACTTGGCGCTAAACCCTGCCTCCCTGCTCCTGTCCCGGCAATTGCAACGACCCGACTCATCCTGCAGTTGTGCATTCTCCCAGAGCCTTGGTGGGCTGCCAGCACTTTGCCAACCAGCCAGCATCTCCCTTGGAGCCACTTCCCTGCAGGCACCGACTGCAAAGTACGGTTTACGATCTGCTGACCACCGAGGTAGCTGCCGTCCAGGAAGAGGTCACCATGCTCGAGGATGTCAGATCCGTCTCCCTGGCCAGGTTGGAGACCCCAGGAGACGCCATACACCAATACCCGGGGTGCCGGAGCCCTCGCAGCAGCCAGGGCTTGTTCAGTGTCCAGCCCGGACTCCAACACTGCCAAGACAGACCTACCAACGTTGGACGCCGGCATCAGAGAGGCCATCGTCGAGAGTGGCCCTGTTTTGTCCTCATCTCCAGGTCGACCTAAAAAAGTGAGAGCCACCGACACAAACGACCCGCCGGACAAAACACCTGCACTAGGCCTGGGTGTGAAATTCTGCTGTGCTAGTGGAATTTGCTGAACTTTTCCCCTTCCGTGTAGCGCGCGGAGTTCCGAAAAACTCAGCTGAGCAGAGTTTTTCTTCGCTCGCCAAGCTTCAGTTGGTGAGCGAGGAAAATCCTACTCCAGACCACCTTCTGGTGAGATTTCTCAATGCGGGCAGCCGCAGATGACCGCTTCCACTCGTGTTGAGAGACCTTCCGTTCGGGTTAAGAAAGCTGCACCTCGTGTAGACCATCTTCTCGAGCGACGGAAAGAAGCAGCGCCCTCTTGCGATGCGCATGGTACCGTTCGCGCTGATTTTTCCAGCGCAGGACAAACACCCGGCACTAAAAAATCCGCATGAACGGCAAGATCTAACTCACTCTGTCGCTTGCAGAACTCTGCGTATCGCGGTGGAGTTTTTTGGTCCCTACGCGGAACTCCGCCCAGGCCTACTCAACACCCACAGCTAGAGCCAACTCACTGTTCATCTTTGTTTCAGAGATCCTCAAGAGCTGAGCCCCCCTTTGGGTTCTGCTGGACTGGTCCCCCAGGCCCCACTTGCGGCCTTCTTGTTACAGGTTTCCCCATTGCCTCTAGCAGTAGTGTTCAAGGCAACCCTTGTGACCAGCACCTCTGCACCTGGACACACCAGGGTAGGTAAACCGAAACTACTGGTGGTTCTAAGGACCTTAGCACCTACTTACCTTAAGTCCAGAAGATCAACCCTGTAACTCGACTGCAAGTATACCTATGCAGTGTATGTTTCTCCCATAGAATAACATTACAACGTTCGAGGTGCTTGCCTTAAATCTGACAGCAGTGGTTTACTGTATTTCTAAAAATCACTTACACGAAAAGTACTTACCTGATCCCGACGATCTTGGAGTCTAAAATTATAGAGAAATGCCGGCTCAGCCAGACTCCGTTTTACTTTACCGGCTCGGTCGCCCACCGAAGGAGGAACTCTGAGGCCACCTCCTGTGTAGCCGCTGTGAGGGGGGAAAAAAATATCACTGAATATGCCAAATTTATGGAAATTTCGGATAAACCACCAAATCTGGTGAATTCCCTTATCAAGGGGTCCACGTTATCATGGGGGTGTTTGACGTACCCCTTACTGAGAGATTAAAGTGCTGCGCACCCTAATACAACTACCTTCTTATGCCAAATGTGCGCAAAAATGTAATGTTGCCCCTTACTAGTTATAAAGTGCTTACAGTGCTTTGAATGTGATTCTCCCCGCCCCAGGTCAAGTATCTATTTAATGGGGGGTCACTATCTTCAAATTATTTAAATAAATGTTACAGCGCTGCTATCTAACATGTTTTTGGTGAGCTTTTATATATCGCCAACATCGCCCGAAGGTACAGGAGCGCTTTATATTACTACCAGTTACTGCACAATACATTGCCTTTCACAAAAAACAAGTCTTAACGGTTTTACTTTTTTTTTTTTTTTTTTTACTTGTATTGCACAGCTGCTCACCAAGCTAAAACGTACACATTTTATTTTTCAATCACATAGGCGAAAACACTTGCATTTGCCAATGCTTGTTAGCTACTAGATGCTGGTTTTTAACTTTGATAGGTCACTGAGGCCTGCTTATCAGACCTCCGTGCCACTGCTTTTTCCTTAAAACAAGGTGATATCTAATTGTAACACAATTGGCAAAGGACTTTAGCACCCCTGTAAGTCATTAGTAAATGGTACCCCTGGTACCTAGGACATGGGCACTAAAGAGGGTCCCTAAGGGCTGCAGCATATCTTATGCCACCCTAAGGGACCCACACACAAATTCCACACAGACTGCCATTGCAGGCTGCGTGACATGATGCAAACCATGAGTGAAAACATGACATGGCAATCTACTTTGTGTCATGCCAAAGTCACTGCATTTAATGTAAGTAAGTCATCTCTACAGGAGGCCTTTGAGCCCTAAGGCAGAGTTAATTATATTTTGTGAGAGGACATATCTGCATGAGCAGATATTTCCCTGTTAGGTCCAGTTCCATTACTAGATATTGCAAGTGAAAAGGGAAGCCATCTTAAGGTATGTACTGGGCACTGGTCAAAACGAGTTACCCAGCTACATAATGGCTTCACTGATATATATGGTGTTTGGTATCAAACGGGTGGTCCGCTTCCTCAGGAACAGGAGCCCTCACTCACACACCCAGGTGGGTGTCAAGCTTCATCATAGGGCATGCTCCTTGTCAGGCCGGTGCTGCAATGTGCAAGCCGACCCAATTAGGGTAGCAATTCTGCCTCCTCGAGTGGGAGCATAGTTAACACTAATTTAGCACGAGTGTCGTAGTGAAGACTCCACATGACAACCTACCCAATCTCTGCTGCCTCGGAAGGCTTCTTTTTTTTTAGAGAACGCTATATGAAGGTATCTGCCTACACCAAATATATGTTATTTGTGATTGGGTAATCTGTGATGACCCCAGATTCCAACCACTGGGTAGATTAGGGATAATTGGTCCTGACAAATTGTCAACTGATCCTTATTGACTTAACCAATGGCAAGAAATGTGTTGACCTTCTGAGCTATTAGAGATCATTTTCTCTTTCGGTAGCCCCCTCATTTTAATTGGACAAGTAGACTCCTTTTAAAAACTTACATGTGGACTTCTTAGTCTATTTTAGCATGCACCTCCACACACTCACTCACACTATCTCTCTCTTTCTCTCTACTACACTAATCTACATGAGCGGCCGTACACCCACACTTCACATATGGCATTGGAGCAAAAGATCTCCGTTAGAGAGCCCCCTTGTGGGTACCCGTCGGGCATTGCAGCACTGGCCCAACGTGGAGGATGCACTATGATGAAGCATGATACCCATCTGGGTGTGTGAGGGCTCCTGTTCCTAATGAAGCAGCCCCCCCCCCCATCCGATTCCCTAGTTATTGACGGCCACATTCGCTTTTCGCGCCCATATGGAACTGCATACCTTCTGTTGAAAGACTTGACCCCTATAGGAGCATGCATGCTGGACCTATAAGCACCCCTTGCCCCCCCCCTCCTGTGAAATGTTTGGTATTAAACACCTCGTATTAATAAACCCACACTTATTCCACTGATGGATTTATTAATACATGCGCCCAGAGGATACTATAGAGGTACCCCCTGAACCCTACTAGTCCTCTAGTGAGCTGGCTGACTGGTCTTGTTCAGCCTGCCACTACAGACTAGTTTCTGGCCCGCTGTTAGCTGAGATCCCTGCTCTCAGAGGTCAGGGACAATGCCTGCTCTGGCAGGAGGCTTCAAAGCCTTTGCCGCCTTTGATATGCTAGCCTGGCTTCCCCCCAACCTGAAGGATGCCATCCCCTGAGGCCCATTTGCCACCAGGACAGGCGGGAAATTAGATGGTCAGTAGGTGTGTTGCACTGCCAGGCCTAGGGTAGACAGCCTGAAGTGAATTAGAAAGAAAGGATTCCACCATCTTGAGTGTGGTAATTAGGACCTCTGAGGACACGGTGATGACCACTGTAGGAAGCTGGCTCTGTATATGGTATGTCACTAGGTGGTTATACTGTGCACAGAGCTCAGGGATTCCCCAAAAGTGTACAGGGCTCAATGTAAAACCCAAAGTGCTCTATTAGTGGTAGTGTGGGCGAGCAGCCTTAGGCCTAACACAGAGGAGTGTAAGACATTTAGTGCACGAGTGATCAGTAATGGACACACGACTCAAGAAGGAGATCCACACCAATTTTAGAAATAGAAACTGTGACCTTCGCAATAAGTATGTTTTTAAATATAAATACTTTTTACTTTCAAAAGCCGACACTTAGAACAATTTCTGAGCAGTTCAATGTTATCCTACGAGGAAAACGATAAGGCGGTTATGCGGGTAAGTATTACACTTACAGTTCCAGTCTTCAGGTCCAAAGGTCAGCAAGGGTCAGGTGAGTACTAAAATTGCACCACCAGCGGTACAGGGGGCCGGGTGCTGGGTGCAATCTCAATGTTGGGCACCCATGCTTTTCAATGAGGACTCTGCTTCGACAAACAGGCTGCAGGCGTTGCACCAGGGATTTCAGGAGAGAGACCAATGACAGCAGAGGTAAGTAGAGATGTAGGGGGTCGTAGGGGCACTGTTGATTCAGCTCACCAAGCAGGGGCTTCGGGTGCAGGGGTGCCTTTTGACATTGGAGTCTTCTAACCGGAGCCGGTCGCGGTCCGGGGCAGCCTTTGTATTCAGGCTGCAGGCGTCTTCATGGGGCCCATGAGGGGTCAGCCAACGCTAGTGTTGAGCTTAGGATCGCTGGGGAGACTTCACTGGATAGGTGGGCCACTCCGATTCGGGCTGTGGGTGTCTGGTGCAGGGTGGGCAGGAGTCTCAGTACCATCTGGATCCAGAGTCCTCGTAGTTGGAGTCTTCTGGACAGGGACACTGTACTCAGGAGATCTGGTCTTTGTTGAAGAGCAGGCAGTCTTCCTCTGGTTCCTGGAAGTCGCTGGCCACAGGACGGGCGTTGTCGTCATCTTTGCAGTCTTTAAAGCTGGAGACAAGCCAGTAGGGCTGGGGTCAAGTCAATAGTCTCTTCAGGCTTTGCTGCACGGCCTCTTCTTCATCCTTTTTCCTTTCTCTGTTGCGGGAATCTAGTTTCTAGGTCCTGGGGACGCCACCGAAATACTACATTTAGGGGGTGTTTTAGGGGAGTAGTAGGTAGTGCCAATGGGCACCTTACCTTGGATGACTACACCCACTATTATGCCACCCTCCTGTGGGAGGGGGCATAGACCTAGCCCTGATTGGAGGGGCCTTCATCTTCAAGATGGAGGGGACTGATGTAGCCTAACGGCTAGGACGGTTGATCTCAAATCTGGGAAACCGGTTCGAGTCTCGGCAACGACGCTCAACATCCTGTGATTCTTGGCAAATCACTTAATCGACCGTGCCTTACAAAAAAGAAAATGAAGGTGTCCGTCTGTAACGAAACTGGTGCTCATGTAAAGCGCTCTATTACCAGATACCTTCGGGTCAAGTTTGCGCTATATAAAACTCCGGAAAACAACACAAAAAAATGTGTGCTGAACTTCGCCTCCTCCACTTGAGGGGTGGAGTTGGCAAAAGTGGGCACACCTCCCAGCCTCTTGAGGTTTCCCCCTGATTTTCCCTGCCCAAAGTTGGGTTGTAAACCAGGGGCTGCCATCTGCTGCTAGCAGCAGAGGCTGGGGTCGCATTACAAAGGCGGCATGCCTTTGAAGCTTCCCCTTCGAGCACTGGCCCATCCTGGGGGAGGAGGTGTGACACCTCTTCTCACGATGTGCATTGTTTCTGGTCCCAGAGAACAGAAGCTCCCCACCCAGGAGTCCAGAACATGTGTGTGTGTGGCAGGCTGCCTGAAGCCAGTCAGTGCCCACACCAGGGTCAGTAGGTTAGATGCTAAAATAAATCCCATACTTGCATCAGTGTGGGTTTATTGTGAGGAGTAGTTTAATACCAAACACTCCAGTGTTCAGTGAAGCCATCATGGGGCTGTGGATCTTCAGTTGTTGAGTTTCCAGCCCATGGACTATGGCTTCACTGGCACTTACAATATTAAGGAAGAGACCTCAATATTGTAGCTCATGCAGATATTCCCACACCTGGGATATAGTTCGCCCTGCCTTAGGGCTGGTAAGGCCTGCTAGAGGGGTGACTTACCTATATCTTAGGCAGTGCTAGCTGGCATGGCACACATATAGTGTGCCATGTCGACTCACTCCGTCATTTTGTCTGCACTAGGCCATGCATGCTTTAGTGGCAGTCTGCATGGCCTAGGCGATGGGGTCTCAAGGGGTCCCTCTTCAGTCCCTATGCCCTTGGTACCCAGGTACGTTTTACTAGGGACTTGCAGGGGGCCTGAAGTGCCAAATAGTAAATTGTTTTTAGGGAAGAAGTACTGGCACAGGGGACCCTGTGCACTACAATCGAAATCACATCCATGTCCAGGCAAAAAGTGTGGGCTAACCATGTCAAAATAGGCACTTTCTCACAACCACTCCCCACAGGAAGTGATTATGTAGGGGGTGTAGTAACCCCAGCTGTAAGTAGTCCATTGGCTACTACCCTTCACTCTCCTTAACGCCCCTAAATTGAGTATTTCGGGTGGCCCCCTGACACCGGGGAATCAGTTTCAACTACTGGAAACCAGAGGGAAAGATCTCCCCTGGAGAAGTGGAGCTGTTTTACTGCATCTGCAGGCACTGAAAAGCATCTGCGAGGTCCACCGTGTTGTCGGCCATCTGGCCCACCGAAGGAGCGGCATGACAGAAGATTCTTCGTGCTCCAGGAGGTCAGACTCTTTTTCTTGCCAAGATTGGAGAAGCCAGAACCCCAAGGAGCCGCCCAGCACCAATACCCTGGGTACCAGAGCAGTTGCAGCAACCAAGGTTTGTTGATGGTCCAATCCGGACTCCAACAGCGCAAAGACAGGCCTACCGTTGAGGGACTTCAGATCCACATGGCCAGCAACCACAGTGGCCCTGCTGCCCTGTTTCCCCACTTTACCAAGTCGCCAAGACTCAGAGTGAGTCTCTGGCCGCCATGAACCAACGCCTCAAAGCACCCCTGCCCCCGAGCCCCACAAATCGCGGGAGGCGACAATGTTAACCGGGTCTTGAGACCCTCAGAAGATGAGCCAACCCTTGGGTTTGGCCAGACTGGCCCCCAATCGCCGCCTGCAGCCTCTTTCTGTATGGACTGAGAACTGCAAGAGTCTTCAGCAGCGCGACCCTGTCAGACAAAGCTCCACTGCACACAAGGCCCCCAGCCTGAGTTCGAGTAGACCGACTGTGTCCCTGCGTGCCCAAGACCCTCGAGACCTGAACCTCCCTTTGGATTCAGCAGGACCAATTCCACCCTGCGCCACCCCCTCCCCCCCTTACGTTCCTGCTTGCAGCCTTTTTTCCACAGGACCATTTCATATTGAAGTGAACCTGGCACTCAACGCCAAAATGCACCTTTGCACCCGGACCCCCCATTGCCGTCCGAGGTGACCTGTAGATGCTGCCTTGGACCTTGCCCCATACTCACCTTAAATTCAGGCGAACAGTCCTGTAAGTCGTTGCTAAGTGATATATTTATTTTTGCTTTTCTAAAGACAGTGGTCCCTAGACACAAGTAAATGAGGGCAGGGAATGAATATAGACCCGGTCAGTGCTATATTTTTGGAAAGCTGTCCAGCCGGACAGTTGTTTAATGTTCAATATTTAAATCATACATGGATTAAACAGAAAAACAATTTCAGTGGGACACAAGCCTGCATCCAACTTTGACGAGGAAGACAAACAATGAGGGACAGAAAAAGGCTCAGGCAGGACTAATTGTTTGTAAGAGACACGTTTTTGATATAACAAACAAATCATAAAGACAACACCTTTCCCCATAAATAGCAAATTAGAGAAGTGTATAAGGTGTACAACAAGTCGACTGCGTTTCGATCCATAAAAAACATACTAGGATCATCATCAGGACATTAGAAATGGCATGCCTGTGTACATATGCCTGTAATAAACAAAATTGTTTCCAGCGCAGGTTTGAGTGGGAGCAACGGTAGGTGCAGTTACCTAAGTGCACAATGGCAAAGGACCACGATTGGAGCGGAGAGGAAGCCAGGAGCGAACCAGACCGCTTAGGATGCGTGAGAGGGAATGAATGAAAGATGCCCGGAATCAATAGGGACGACCCCTACGGTATGGGTGGTTGGAAGGGCAAATTCTCGTTCAAGTGTGGCACTGCAGTGGCGGTGGGAGGTTGTCGAGGAGCCACGTAGGCGGTATCCGATGTCCAGGTAAAGGGTCCGTAATTAGTGAATCTATGTCTGGTTCCTCTGGGGGCATAATGCGTCCACTCTGGGTTGCAGCGTGAATCTTTTCTGGATTCACTATGCTGTGCATTATTCCGCCATCTAGTGGTTGGGTCTGGAATTGTAGTATTTCTTTCTTTTTTTTTTTTGGTGGGCGTCGACGTAGTACCATTTGGTGTCCTTCTGTGACTTCGACGGGCTTCCTCTGGAAGCTCCCACCTTTGGTAGCCATCTTCAGATTCTTTTTTTCCGCCTTTGGGTCTGGATCGATACGGAGGAGCTCCCAAGATTGGAGAGAAGAATCGAGGAAAAATCGGTAGGACGGTGTCTTCCACTTTCATCTTTAAATCAAAGACGACCGCAGTTCGACGAAAGAAGAAAAACAAAATCTTCGATCGGAGAATGCGCATGCAGGGGGCTCCCTGTGCGAGGTAATGGACAAGACGCCGTTCAAGTTTTGTAAGAACTGTCACCACAAATACGCTCAAAAGGATCAGCACCCGGTCTGCAACCTGTGCCTGCCGCTGGACCATCAGAGCGACGACTGTAACGCCTGCTCAGTCTTCACCCCGAAGACGTTGAGGGTGAGAGAAAGGCAGCGACGAGCCAATTACAACATGCAAGGCCAAGGACCACCGCCATTGCTGCGAGACCTGGGCCTCTCCAGTGAGGAGGAAGATAACGTCGCCGAAGGGCCAGAAGGCGACGAGGACCGAGAAGTTTTGGTAGTGGAAGTCGAGAAGAAGACTTCGAAGGAGGTAAGAGAGTCGTCGACCTCGAAAAAACTAGAAGAGTCTCGCAAATCGGACTCTAGACCTCCAAAGGGATCCTCGGCGTCGAAGCATTCGGCGACCGCAGCTGCATCCAAACAAAAACGGACCATAGGATCCTTGAATAAGGACTCCGGAACGGCAAGGGTCCTTGAAAAAACAAAGACGTTGAAAGACAGTCTGGAAAAGGGCGCCTCTGCGTCAAAAAAAGAGAGGCCCAAACAAACCTCGATGACCGGATCGGCGTCGACAGCCGAAAAACGGAAAGCAGAAAATCTCTACGCCGAAACACACGCGGCTGAGATAGAGAAGAAGAGAAAGAGGCTCAAAGCCGAAATGGCTAATATCCTTCAACGGAAAAAAGACCGACGAAAGCTTGAAGCAATTCAAGATACCGCTGAAAACAAAGAATACGGATGGCGAACAGGTCGTCGAAGAACCAATTCCGCCAAGAACCCCCGAACCGATCGAAGAGGAAGGATCATTCTTCTTCGGGGAAGACGTCGAGGAACACTAACAAACATATGCAGAATCGGCGACCTCGGAGAATCAAGACCTCCAATGGCAAGATCTCGACGCCGAATCACCTGAGGAGGCTGTGGAATCATATCCTTCGAGATCATCACCCCCAGATGACATTGGCATGTACAATCAAGTGATTAAAAAAGCTGCAGAAACTTATGGGGTTCAGCTAGTAGAAGAAAAACCTCAATCATGTTTTTTATTAGAGACACAGATGCCTACACAATCTAGAAATCCATTCCTCCCAATGCTGCCAAGTGTCTTAGACCATGGGAAAGAGGCATTCAAAGAGCCTACTACATGCGAGGCTATAACACCAAGGGCAGAAAAGAAGTATAAACACTCCTCTAAAGACCATATATACATCAGGGGATCAGTGCCAGCTGACTCTATCATTGCCTCAACAGCAAGAAAAAGAGCAAATGTACGAACTACAGTGGGACCACCTCCAGACAAGGAAAGCAAGAGGATGGACCTCGTAGGAAGGAAGGTGGAAAGAAGCGCAGCTAATCAATGGCGCATAGCTAATTCAAATGCATTGTTGAACAGACATGCTTACTAACATTGGGAGGAGGTAGGAGAACTGTTACAAAATCTACCTGAACAATTCCAGAAAAGAACTAGCCACCTGGTAGAAGAGGGTAAAAATATTGCAAATACATGTTTAAAATCAGCCCTTGATGCTGCAGAAACATCTAGCAGGCAAATGATGATTGGCATCACTGAAAGGAGGAACGCATGGCTTAGAATCTCAGGATTTAAGCCAGAAGTGCAAAGCAACATAATTAACTCACCGTTCAATGGGGAACAGTTGTTTGGAAGTGTGGTTGATGAAAAGCTAAATCAACTAAAAAAGGACAACGAAACTGCAAGATCCATGGGGGCTCTACAGTTCAGAGGCATGCGTAGAGGAACACCATCAAGGAGACCAGCGGGGAGAGGTACACACCAACCTGCTACCTCACATCAAGGTTACCAACAAACATACCAAGCTGGAAACCAGGGCACACAACAGGGACAGCAACAAAGGTGGCAATACCAGGGAAGAGCATCCTTTCGAGGGCGTCCCTGTGGCAGAGGTCAGCCACAAAGAGGTGGACAACAAACCTCTACGAAGTGACTGCACTCACAAACAACAGCAGTGAGAGTACACACAAAAAAGAAGCGGGTACAAAAACAAAAGAAAACCAGTTTACAGTTCCTCCAAAATGCCACCCCAGTAGGAGGCAGACTAAGATTTTTCCTACAAAAATGGAGGGAAATAACCACAGACAAATGGATTTTAAACATAATACAGTACGGTTACTGCATAGAGTTAAGGAAACAGCCTCCACACAGGAAGCCAAAGCAAAGGACACATTCAAAAGAAGAATTATCTCACCTAGTCAAAGAGGTGCAAGAGCTTCAGGAAAAACATGCAATAGAGCACGTACCACACAGAGAAAAGAGCAACGGAGTATATTCAACATACTTCCTAATTCCAAAAGTGGATGGAACGTTACGGCCAATATTAGACCTAAGGTTTCTAAACAAATTAATAAAAACGCAAAGATTCAAAATGACTACACTACAAGAGGTGTTACCTCAATTGCAAAAGGGAGATTACATGGCAACAATAGACTTAAAGGATGCTTATTTACACATCCCGATGAACAAAAAAACACAAAAGAATGTTAAGATTTGTCGTGGACAAACAACATTACCAATTCAAAGTACTCGCTTTCGGTCTAAAATCAGCACCAAGAGTGTAAACAAAGTGCCTGGCAGCAGTAGCAGCACATCTCGGAAGGCAAGGAATTCATGTTTACCCCTACTTAGACGACTGATTGGTAAGAGCAAACTCTTACAGCCTACGCAAGCAGCACATACAGCAAGTGATAGAGACACTAGTTCAGCTGGGTTTCTCCATACATTGGGAAAAGTCATCAATAGAACCAGAACTCATAAAGGTATTCTTAGGTGCGGAGATAAACACTCAGTTAGGGAAAGCATTCCCAAGCGAGAAAAGGAGATCAGCTCTATTGAAGGAAACTCACCTATACCAGAAGGGGCATCATCTGACAGTGGGGAAATTACTAGGAATGATGGCCTTATGCATTCATTTAGTTCCCAACATTCGTCTACACATGAGACCATTTCAAGAATGGCTCCATACACAATGGTCACAGGCTACAGGGAGTTGGGAGGATCTAGTGGTTGTCACAAACAGAGTTCATCAAGAGATGGCATGGTGGAACAAAGCAAACATAGCACAGGGGAGACTTTTCACACCACCAACAGCGACCATAACAACAGATGCGTCCCTAATAGGATGGGGAGCACACATGAACAATCTCAAAGTAAAGGGATTGTGGGCACCACAGGATGCGATGAAACACATCAATATCTTGGAACTAAAAACTGTGTTCTTAGCCTTAAAAGCCTTTCAGAAAGAGCTCTACAGGAAAAGGTTGTTGATACAAACAGACAACACCACAACAGTGTTTTACATAAACAAACAAGGACGGACTCAGTCTGTAGCACTCTCAAAGCTAGCCCAAGAGATTTGGAGATGGTCAATCCCAAGGGAAATAGACATTATAGCAATACACCTACCAGGAAAAGACAATATAGAAGCAGACAGACTGAGCAGGCAAACCACATCATCTCACGAGTGGGAACTGAATCAAACAGAAGTGCAAAGAATTTTCAAGAAATGGGGGACACCACAAATAGACCTATTTGCAACACCCCACAATGCAAAATGCCAAAACTTCGCATCCAGGCGACCTTGCAACCAGTCCCTAGGGAATGCGCTATGGATAGACTGGTCAGGGATATTTGCGTACGCTTTTCCCCCAATACCATTACTGAACAAAGTGATCAGCAAATGCAGAATCAGCAAAATGACAATGATTCTCATCGCACCACAGTGGGCCAGGCAAACTTGGTTCTCGGAACTAATGGAAATTTCACAAGGAACAATGCACAAACTTCCAAAAAGAAAAGATTTGCTAACAATGCAAAACGGGAAAGTGCTTCATCCAGAACCAGAGAGCTTAGGCCTATCGGCATGACTCCTGAAGACTTAGAATTCACAACTACCAGAAAGCACAATGGCTGTTCTAAGAGAAGCTAGGAAACCAACAACAAGAAAATGTTATACAGCGAAATGGAAAAGATACACACAATGGTGTCTTAAAAGGCGTCTTTCAAAAAAGATTACAAAAGAAAGAACAGTGCTAAAATACCTGACACATTTACCACAAAGAAAATGATGTTATACATCGCTAAAAGTACACTTAGCAGCAATTGTCGCGTATACAAGAGGGGAAACGGGGAAGAGTTTCTTCACCTCACATGTGGTCAAACGGTTCCTAGAAGGAGCAAAAAGAATTGCACCACCAAAATGGTACCAGCACCAACATGGAATCTGAACATAGTTCTAGCACAAATGATGAAAGCACCTTTCGAACCACTACACAAGGCAACGCTACAAATGCTTACAATAAAAACAGCATTTTTAGTGGCAATAACATCCCTACGTAGAGTTAGCGAACTACAGGCACTGACACTACAGGAACCCTACTTCCAAATACATAGTAACAGGATTGTCATGAGGACAGATCCGCAATTAATACCAAAGGTGGTTTCAAGATTCCACATAAATCAGAGTATACAGATACCAAGTTTCTTTCAAACTCCAAAGAACAAAGCGGAAAGAGCTTTGCACACACGTGACGCAAGAAGAGCAGTCATGTAATACGTGGAAAGAACTAAAGAATACAGAAAAACAAAACAGTTATTTGTATCCTTTGCAAAAAGTTTTCTTGGAAGACCAGTAACCAAAAGCACAGTTGCAAGATGGGTAGCACAAGCCATACAATTGTGCCACAAGCAAGCAGGACAAGCTTTACAAGGTACGCCACGGGCGCACTCAACAAGGAAGAAAGGAGCAACTATTGCATTTCTTGCTAACGCTCCAATTCAAGACATCTGCATGGCTACAACATGGTCTTCAGTACACACATTTACCAAACATTACTGTGTGGACATTCAAATGAACAAAGAAGCACAAGTAGGACAAAAGGTCTTACAGCATCTATTTACAAAACAAAGTTCATCTTCCACCCAGCCACTACAAGACTAGCAAACCGCTACAAAGTCTATGCACAGCATAGTGAATCCAGGAAAGATTCACGCTGCAAAACGAATAGTTCCTTACCTGTCGGTTTAGTTTTGCAGCTTGAAGAATTTTCTGGATTCACTAGCGAACCCACCCTCCTCCGCCAAGGAAGAGAACTATAAGGAGGAGAAAGAAAAGAAAATCCGAAGATGGCTACCAAAGGTGGGAGCTTCCGAAGGAAGCCCGTCGACGTCACAGAAGGACACCAAATGGTACTACGTCGACGCCCACCAACAACAAAAAAAGAGAAGCAATACTACAATTCCGGACCCAACCACTAGATGGCGGAATAATGCACAGCATAGTGAATCCAGAAAATTCTTCAACCTGCAAAACTACACCGACAGGTAAGAAACTATTCGATCTGCAGTATATGTTTATTTCCCATAGGATAACATTAGCGCTTGAAGTCCACATCACAAGTGTATTTTATTGTGACTTAAAAACTGATAACTTAAAAAGTACTTAACAATTACTGTGATTTGGGTGTCTAAATTCATATAAAAATGTGTTCTTTTTATAAATTGGTGTAGGATTTCTTTGAGTGTCTCGTGGGGTGTGTGTGTGTGTGTGTGTGTGTGTGTGTGTGTGTGTGTGTGTGTGTGTGTGTGTGTGTGTGTGTGTGTGTGTGTGTGTGTGTGTGTGTGTGTGTGTGTGTGTGTGTGTGTGTGTGTGTGTGTGTGTGTGTGTGTGTGTGTGTGTGTGTGTGTGTGTGTGTGTGTGTGTGTGTGTGTGTGTGTGTGTGTGTGTGTGTGTGTGTGTGTGTGTGTGTGTGTGTGTGTGTGTGTGTGTGTGTGTGTAATAAATGCTTAACATTTAAGCCTTGACCACAATGTATGTATGCATTGGACCTCCCTATAGATTTAGAGTCCAATTAGAGTATTCTGAATCACTTTTCTAGACTTATTTCTGCCCAAGAAATACAACGGTGTGAAACTAGTGTTGAAATCTCTCTAGCTGGTGCTAATTGTCGCAAAATACATTTAAAATCCTGCGTGCCATAGACCAGTCCTTCAGTGCCAAATGACTGACTCACTTGCAGCTACTCACTCCTATTTACATCTCCTCCAAACATCTTTGCTCAGCCACCACCACAAGTCTGATTTAAAAAAATATATATATATGTATATTTATATAAATATCAATAATAATAAATCTATAAATAAATCCTTCATTGAAATTGAAACTAATTTCTAGGTTTTCACCCATCTGTTTTGGAATTTCATTTTTTATTTGTTAATAATTTTTAAGACTGGTATGGAGGCAGCGCAACCAGCATGATTGTTCCAAGGTAACCAAAATAATGAAGGCGCTCATGATGGAGCATGGAGGCAATATGTAAATATCTTTCACTTTCTACTTTCCAACTGTGTTCCTGCATTTTTGCCCTTTATGATGGTGGATTTTAGATGCTTACTTCCATTTTCTGTCTTCCTTTCTTTCTGTCCAAGGCTGTGGGATCAAGAAGATTAGTGCAGCCAACATGAAGAGTAGCCAGTACGTACCAATCCACTCCAAGCAGATCCGTGGGCTGGCATTCAGCAACCAGACAGACGGCTTGCTGCTCTCTGCTGCTCTAGACAATACAGTCAAACTGACCAGGTGAGTGTGTTGTAAAATACAATCACTATGCATGAAGCTGTTCTCGCCGTTGGTTTAAATTTGACGAGCAGCACCTTGCCATTTCCCTTGTGCAGATCTCTGATAGCACAACGTTTTAGGTTCTTGTTAGGACTCCTTCAGCCTCCCTTCTCCTGCATGTTTTCCTTATTCTACCACACCATTAAAAAGCAAGCTTTGGCAATGCCAATAGGTCTGACTTATAAATGAAAGTGCCTTTCAGTCATTGATAGGTTAAAGCACTCAAAAAACCATCATGCATGCATTGTCACTCATGCATCCATTCATCCACGCACTACCTCATTCTTATGTTCACCCATTTACACAACCATAGTAAAACCCACACACACTCAAGCTCAACAACATACACAAGATAATTAAAAGAATAAAAGTAGAAAAAAAGAAAACATGCTGCTGCCTAAACATGATAGGCACCTGTTTACAAAAATAAGTAAAGTTAAATAAAACAGCGGGTGGCCCTCTTGCAAGGATTTTGTACGTAGTGTATCATTGTGTTGTAGTTCCAGCATGACCAAAACATTTAGAACGAAAGTGTTGGCAATCTTGGAATGGTCAAACAATGATTGATACACAATGGCCAGTGCCATTCTATGATCGTTGTCTTGCTTAGAGGCAGTGGTAGTGCAGGCTAAGGAACAGTAAAATGCTATAAAAAATATTACAGTAAAAAGAAG
The DNA here is from genome assembly GCA_963921515.1 of Calotriton arnoldi. Taxonomy (NCBI): domain Eukaryota; kingdom Metazoa; phylum Chordata; class Amphibia; order Caudata; family Salamandridae; genus Calotriton; species Calotriton arnoldi. The sequence continues at coordinate 493,142 of CAWUFW010012408.1, forward strand.
GAAAGGAATAAAAGGGGTCCTATAAAAGCAGAAAATGTAAAACAAAGGAATTGCCCACCATCCTTGACACTTGAAGCACCCTCATTTTCAGCAGGATGCGGACATGTGATCAGACAAATACCATCACTCTCCGAGCAAAAGAGAGCCAATGACTGTAGTGTGTTGACCAATTATCCCATGGTGCATGCTGCAATGAATGGAAGCAGCATGTAAATGACACCCCTACAGCCCAATGGCAGCAGAGGGCGGACCGAAAGCCTTCTAGTATATGTATATGTGTATATATATATATATATATATATATATGTGTGTATATATATATATGTGTATATATTTATATATATATCACTCCCCTCCCCTTCAGAAGGAAGCCCGCACTCGAGCATGGAAATATCCTTTTATTGGGCAGCATATGCTCAAATTCACAGGAACGCGTATCCGCTGTCTCGGGAGCCTTTATCAACCTGAACGTGCATGATAACATTTTACACTTTTAGACTTGTTTAAATACTGCCCGCAGGTGTTGCTCGACATCAATTTGTCATTTAAAGGCATAGTCCTCTTTTCTAGCAAAACACTTGTTGGCTGCAGTACAATAAAGTTATTCCTTTTTGAATTAGCAGTCGGACATATTTCTTGATATAAATGTTTTAAAGTATACATCCATTACTGGCAGCAAGCAAGTTGATTTCTAAATCGAAAATTCATAAATGCAGGTAATTCCACAGTTGGCTGGCGATTACATAGTTCTGACGATTATATGCAGAGTTGCAATTTGTATTCATTAAAGACTAATGTCTGGTCTCAGCCTGTCTCGATTCTGTGAATGTTTTCCATATTCACTGACACTGCTGCATTCATAATACCAAACTGCTCAAGTAAATCCATAAGGCAAGCGCTGTCAAATACCAGTGTCCATTACTACTCACAGTAACTGCCACAAGTCCCGGCTCAGAGCTAACACAATATCCTGGCTCCCTGCCATATATACATCCTGCTGCAAGTCTGCTTTGACACGGCGTGCCACCAGAACGCCGGGGGTGCACGGAAACGCCTGGGCATGTTTAAACAAATCCGATCGTAATGGGTAACGAAACGGAACTCCAGGTAGCTAATTTAAAGTTGGATTTTATTCCAGTTTAGTAGACACACTTAAAGCGTCGGATGCGTTTCGGCGGTTAGGCTAACCGCCGAAACGCGTCTGACGCTTTTTTAAGTGTCTGCTAAACTGGAATAAAATCCAACTTTAAATCGGCTACCTGGAGTGCCGTTCCATTAGCTATTACGATCAGAAGATTTGAGAGATGTAGATATAGATATATATAGATATATATCCATGTATGTATTTGTTTAATTGAAATTGGTTGATTACGAGATCCTAGAAAACACCCAAGTCTATCTAGCAAGAATTATTACAGTACAAACCTTCTACCCCTATGGTTTGGTAAATGGGATAATCGGCACCCAAAACCCTTGCCTACAAAGGTAACATGAAGTTTCATGCATCATGATGCATGTCTGCGGGCTTTAACACAGTTCATGGTCCACCAATAAAGCCCTGTTGCCTTTAACATATATATATTTGTTAACAAATAAATCAAGTCTACAACCTTAGCTGTGACTTATCATAATGTAGCATATCAGCCCTATGGTGTTTGAAGTAACTTTTGCCAAATGACCCAATCAGGCCTATAACCTTTATCACTGTCTTATCAAAACCAAGTCAGTCGTGCTGTATTGGGCACAAGCTTTTCCCCCCAAGGTAACTGTTAGGTGTACTGTAATAAAGTTACAAACTTGTTCAAAAGTGCAGTTATCCAAATAATAAAAAAAATCCTTCCTGTGAGGGCCTAATAAGGATTATCGAAGTGCAAATCTTCTATCCTCACGCTATGTTTGAGTGGGTCACCAGCACTCAGACCCTTGCCTACTGCAGTAATCTCTGAGATTACATCTTGTAGCACAATATGGTAACAATCCACGACATTTTGACTTTAACAAACTCTTTACACTATTAATAAGCCAGACCTGCTGCCTTTGTCATAATATTTCATAATAAACAGTTCAGGCATATGGTATTGGAAATAACTTTTCCCAGTGAAACTATCACATCTGTAGGCTTTAACATTGGCTTCTCTCCATAGTCAACTCGGGCCTGCTCAATTTAGTGTAAGGATACCCACGAGTCAACCATCAGGAATGCAGTCATAAAATTATAAATGCATGCAAAATTACAGTTGGCAACGCAAAATGCTGTCTTGCCAAAGAGACCCTAACAAGGTTTATCACAGTGCAAATCTTTCATACCCCTGGTTTGCCAGAGAGGATAACCTAAATCCTTGCTTACTCTAGTAATCTGTAAAATTCCATGTAACACAATACCTCCATGCAGGCTTTATTAGAGAGCAATAGCAATTCGCTCATAAATGTCTATTGGCTTTAACATAAACCTTTCACAATAATTAAAATAATTATCATAACTTTTAATAATTAGCAGATCATTTTCAAAACCTTTATCATTGTCTTGCCACCATAACCAACTCACTCCTGCTTTATTGATCAGAAGCTTTTCCAGAAGTCAAAAAGTGCAATTCAACCACTCTTTCTTTTCAGTGGAAGAACACAACCTGTGCCTGATCAAATGCACCACTTAAGGAAATGAACATGTGGGTGGAGCCTATGCCCCTTTTTAGGTAGTCTAGACAGCGCAAGCTGTCAGGTGATCTGATGTATGGAGTTTGTGGGGGCTGGCTCCTCCCACCGCTTTGGATTGGCTGTTGCATGTGTCATTCAAAAATGATAGCCCGCAAATTGCTAATGGTTGGTGCATGTCCCACCTTTTTTCACAAGTTAACTCCCATGGAGTATTGCCCCGGGAACGAGCAGCGACACGCACGCTGCTTGTTCTCTGTTGTTTAATTTACATTACACTTCTCTCCCTGTGCTGTCTTTGCCTGCCACCCACCACCCCTCTGAAATCGCTGCTTTTTATTTTCAGCGCGTGCACACCATTCGCGGGGCGCTGCTTTGGTAATGGCGCCCGCTCCATCTTCTTATTTTTAGCGCTTCATGCGTGATTTCACTATGGTGGCTGCACACACCGCTCGCAGGGCGCTGCCCTTGTTTGAGGAAGAGCTCAGATATATACAAGGTCAGTGTGTATGTGATGATCGCATTTGTCCTTCATTCATTGTTGCATGGACCTTCTTCCAAGCCCCTCTCGCGACCCCGCAGAATGTTTGAAGCTCAACTTTTGTGCTTTTTAACTAGAAACTAACTTCAGCTATGCGCATGACTGATGTTTTTAAACGCGCGTTTTTTTAAATTGAAAAACACACTGCCTGCTTTTATTGCCATGGCTCAGAAACCAACTTGCAACGATGACTACATTATTTTTTTTCAAACACACACACAGCATTGTTTGGGTTAACAATAACACAAGAGAACCGATGCCGAGACCCCGCACACACCCTGTTATCACTGCCCAGGCATAGTAACCAGTGCAGCCCGAGCCCTAGGAGCAGCAGCACCAGCACTACCATGCCATGTTAAACTCTATTATCAATTTTAGAAACCGTACTCCTTTTTTTGTTTGGCATGTTTGTATAACTCGAACACGACCCCAAGATATTGACGCGCTTTACATGAGCACCAGTTACATTACACATGGACACTTCCATTTTTTTCATAGGCGCTCCCAAAAACTATTTTGCACTCAAATATTTATTTTGCCCTTCTCTCCCTTCATTCCCCTTTTTCCTCCTTTCTACTCTCTTCATTCTGTCCATACTTACTTCCTTCCTTTCCTGTTCCCCTCCAATTTTCCACCATCCCTTCACTTCCCTCGTCTAGCCTTTCCTTTCTCTCTGTCTAGCTGCCCTGCATCCTCCCCAATGCTTTTCTCCCCTTGGTCTTCTTATCTCCCCTTTCAAGCCACATTCTGTGACTTCTAATTGAACGAGGACCTGGCGGCCGCCCTCGTGGGTTGGTGGGTGGGCTTCTTGTCCTGGTGGGGCCTTCTGCACCCCTGCCGGAGACCGTTCTGCTGAGAGAGCAGCCCCCAGACCTTCTATCTCCCCGAAGAGGCCCTCAGAGTTCTCAGCCCCCCAGGGGATGTGATAATAGAACCATTTGCCAGACGCACATGCTTTATTCACCCCCCTATACATTCACCCACCACTGTGGGCACCTGGGAGTCTAATATCACAAACTGTCTTTTTAGTTTATATTTCTCTTCCCTCAAATTCTTCAAAGAGCTTTTATCACAACCGATAATAAATAAAAGAAAAAAAGTGAGCACATTCCGAGTCAAGTGTGCGCCCCATTGTCCTACCGGGTTCATCACGTCTGACCCTTCGCTGTTGTCCATTTATTTCATTACTTCGTTTTGTATTTACAAAGTGTGAAAATAAATCTTTCAAAGCGATACACAAATGTCCGCTCAGATCTTCGGTCCTCAGCCATATGACACATTCGTAAATGGTGTAGGCCGAGGTGTGTAAACTGCACTTTTGCTAGGTATCAATTGGCATTGGACTTCCTTCTCCTGTAATAAAATAGCTTATTTTTATAAAGTGCTTCATACTGCACTTCTGGGGTTTCTAAGAGCTGTGAATTAACAGGTGAAACTGTTATGCATTTTAATGGGAGAGGATGTGGCACTACTGACAGACCTGCAGACTTTGGAGCTGGGGAACCTGGTTCGAGTCTCGGCGTCGGCTCAACATCCTATGATTCTGGGCAAATCACTTAATCTCCTCGTGCATACCACAAAATCAATGTGTCCTTGTGTAACGTAACTGGTGCTCATGTAAAGCACACTAATACCTTCGGGTCGAGTTTGCGCTATATAAAACTGCAAAAATAAAAAAATGGTGCTCAATTTACCGACCACTAAAGGTGATCAGCTGATCTGGCCTAAGCTTTAAATTCATTACATCCGGATCACTGAGGATGCCAGCAGCAAGTGTTCAAATCACTAACCCATTGTGCCAGGCAAAGGGATGCACATGGTTACAGAGTAGTATAAAACGTGACTGAACGGGATGCATTGTAGCATAAACTGGTTCATTTGCAAACTTCTTTACTCTGTTTTTGTTATTCAAAGCATGCATGGAATGTATACACGTAACTGGATCTAGGTTCATCTACAGAACTGGCTTGCACTGACTGCCCTTTCCCATAGGCTGCTTAAAGTCCAAAGTTCTAAAAGAGAAAACCCATTTTTTAATGTTTTAAGAACCATATTGTTCTTTAGCATAAATAGTTGTCCACAAGTCTTTCCATCCTAAGCCACCAAATGCAGCTTGCATGGATTGATGCATTTTAGTGCATTTAATGCACAATCTACCCCAGCGCCATAAATTAGCTACTTGTGTGTGAATACATTTGCACCTATATGGGGGCATATATACTAATTGTCCACATAACCCAGGGCAGCAAGCAAAGTTGTTGCGTTGCGTGAAAGGGAGGGAGAAGAAATGCTCCATGTTTACAAAGATTTGCAGCATTTCAGCTCTCTCCTTGCACTAAGGCACTGTGTGCAGCCTAGCGCCAACACAGACACCCTTGCGCCATAGTACAAGAGTGCCTGGGATAGAGGCCGGATTGTTTTACTGCAGGAAGGGACACCTTCCTCTACAAAAGCAATCCTTTGTGGCATTTTCCTCTTTCAATAGGAAGCGGAAGTAACAGGAAGAAATATACTTCTCTTCGTTATACCTCATCGGGGAAGGTGTAGCATTTGGACACATTTCCAGGTTTACTAGCTTTAGTAAATCTGGGAATGCGCCAAAATCCATGGGTGGATGCGTGGGAACGCCTATGGAAGCCTCCCAGCTTGAAATGTAGCATAACACACATCAAGCCACTGCATTGCATTACATTTTTTACAAAGCCTCGCAAGGCAGCGCAAATCACCCTTTGCATGGCTTTGCAAATATTATTGAAGCGTTTGCGTCGTCCTAATCTGGGCCAGAAGTTGGCAGGGGCAGCTCCAACACCCTTCCGAAGTTGCTGCTTCTTTAGACTCATGGTGTTGCTTCTTCAGCTTCGGCGCCCGCTGTGCCGTCCTGCCCATCGCTGCTTATAAGGCAGCAAAATACCTACCATGTGTTTGTTCCCTAGCGCCACAGCACTTCCCTACCCACTTCTGGAGACAGGAAACCGCTACAAATCTCAGCGAAACTATTGCCGCTGAGAGTAGGGCATCACCGCTGCCTTCTAAAAGGTATTTAAAAAGCAAGTGCTTTCAAAGACTGGGTTGTACATTCTAAGTAAAAAACATTTCCATTACAGCGCCAATAGCTCTAACTCTAAAAAATGCGAGACCTATTGCATTGCAAATTCTTGTTCAGTAGTACTTCTGAAAGCTCTTTTTCCGTTGATCACATGAGGTATTTCAACAGTTGAGGTGTCAAGACCAACCTAACAATCCAAATGGAAAAGTTTTCCATGTGGAAAGTATTTGGTTTTTCTGAATGAGGTTTGGAAGTGTGCTTCAATTATGTTGTGACAAGTGTGAGCTGTGCTAAAGCAAGGAATGAAGTGTAGAGATGTGGAAACAGAACATCTTTTCTATATATTTACCATAATAACCTTAACATGATTACTTTCTTCAACTGAATCCACGTTAATATGAGGACAAACTAAGAGTCTTCAGTGGTGCAACCCAGGGAGTTGCCAGGAGGCAGTGATGGCATGATCCTTATAATTCCACAGAGAACACAAGTGGTTTTATCAGGTCCACCCAGAATAGCTGAAGGGGCAACCCAAGGAAATAGTCGCCACCAGTAAAAGGCACTATAGCTTCCATCCTTAAGCTTTGATGGCACAACCTAGGATAATCCACAGACAACACAGTAATGATTCTAAGGGCCCCTCTCTACCCAGAAACTAGAATGGTGCCACCCACAGTAGTGGGTGTACCTAGGGAACCAAAGTGAGTAGGTGTCTCTCAGCAATCTGTGGAAGGTATGTAGTTATATGCTTGAAGATGGGTGAGCGGCAGGAAAAGTACATGGAGGAAATAAGTGGGGTAATTAGTAGAGATGATCTGGTCCTAGGTACTATCTGGCCCTCACAACTACAACTCAGACACCATTGTAAGACAACCTTCTTTTACCTTGATATCCTCGAGAGAGATTTAATATGGCTTGGGGAAGGGGCTATTCTATCACACAAGGGGAGAGATATAGGGCATTAATGGGTTCACGCCTGCCCTAAGTTACTAATCAAAAACACAAAGATTGGCGTGACACCCCAGTATTTTACTCAGTGCGCTCCTTTAGTGAGACCTGAGGAGGAGGTGCGTTGACCTCCACTTTACCACTACCTACTTTTACTCCTAGTTTCTGGTGCAATTCCAAGAATTGGGCGAGGATGGCTCACTTATGTAATGTGACATGCTTCATTTGCCACCTCGTCCCACCCTGGTAAGATAATACTACCAGGGCAGACTCGACCTCAGGCTGGGGCTTACCTGAGGGAGTTCTTGGATATCTCTTGTCTGGATAGTACTGTGATCCAGTTGAATGATTAAAAATATATTATGATAAACCACAAAGGTGTCCTTTATTCTGGTGGTATCCCAGATACATTAAAAAGTTACAAAGGGTGCAACTCCAGGAGGGATATACAGGTTTAATGGCTGATATCCGTCTCTGTGTACAGGTAGAAGGGAAGGGGCTCCCGTTTTGCAGATGTGAAGTCAATCACTAGGCATAACTGACTTTCAGGATATAGATTTATTGGTCTAGTGGTAATAGGCATCCCAGTTGTAGGAAAGTGGATAATGTTTTGGTGTGGTTGTGAGACCTCACTGTGTGATAATGTCAGTCTTGATTAGTTCCATTTAGGTTTCTTTAATAAACCCTTAGCTCAATCCTGGGCACCTGTGGCACAGAGCAATCGGGCTCAGTCAAAAGAAGTGTAAAGCATTTAGAAGTACCAATACAACAGGTAAGTAAGAAACATGACACAATAAAAATCCAGCACCTGGGCTAATTGACAAGACTTCCCGCCACCCTTCTCTCTATCCGTGACTGGATGATGTTCCTAAAGCAGATCTTTCTGCACCTGACTGGCATTATTATGTATATTAACAGAGCTTGGGTGCTGGAGTATGAGCATTGAGGGGCCGCTATCCCATCTAGTGTGATACCTTGCTTTTTAACAACAGAACAAGTATCTTGTCTGTTCACCAACACTTCTTGATCTATATCAGTATCTTTTTAACTCTCATACCCCTGTGATTGGCACAACTTTGCAGGGATTGACTAAGCAATTCCCCTGTATTCTGGACAGGCGCACCTAGGATGTTTTGGCAAGTCGTTCTGTGCCTGTAATAGTGGGAAATAAAACATGGATAATGAAAAACTAACTATATGTAGGGTATTTATGGTCTAGCAGATAGTATCAGGCATTTTATATTTGCGCATTCTCTCAAGTAAAGGGTTTTGTTCCTGTAGACCTGAATATGAATCAGTGGAGTATGTCTAATGCCAAGCTTCTGTGGGTGAGTATTGCAGTCTTGCTTGAGACCGTCCCTCCTCCCTATCTTTTTCCGGTTCCAGAGATAGCAAATTTCAGTTCACATCTACTTCCTTAACGTTGTGTAACTACTGCAGCATTGCTAGTTGCAAGAGTGCAGTTTCATCCAACAATACTACCCCAAATATGGGATAAGTGAGATCAAAACTTCCCAATTGCATTTTTATCCTGTTATCCTGGCTTAATGCACCCTCATGGGAAATTAATGCCTTGAATTTGGGTACCCTGTCCCGACGGAACCAGACAGTGTTTACGAATCAGTTCAAAGGCAGTAACCCTGTCATCAGAGATCCGAGATGCATCCTGGTACCATTAGTAACAGCTGTTATGTTCATTGTTATTGAGATGTCATTAGGGCACAAAACGTGGCTAATATAGTTTGCATATATAGGACTCTTTGTTCAGTGGCAACCTATTCCATGTTGGCTTTTCATGGCTCCTGTCTGAGTTATTTTTTGCACTTGACTTCCCATGGGGAATAAGCCGAGCAGGCAGTAGTTCTAGGAAAGTTGGACACTTAAAAAAATGATTCACCAAAATACATGAAGGTCTGAGCATATACTTGAGTCGAGATAAGGCCCCAATCATGATCACTGGGAAAACGTTTTTGTTTTCTCAGTACACTTTGGTAACTCTGTATAGACTTGGTTCAAATTAGCTAGTCAATGGGGCAGAGTTCCAAAAATAATGAAGCGTTAAGTAAGACTAGACAGCGGAGAGGTATTATTTCCCATTATGAGTTTCCAGTACAAATTACCAGCAACCTAAAACCCAATGCCCGAACAAGAGCGGAGGCCAAATCCAAGCCTCGTCGGTCCGGGATATATATCTCAGCGGTATTGTTTCGATCGGTATAGTATACATCGCAGACTAGATTTCGTAGCAGGTTTTCGACTCGTCTCTTTGGCCAACGGACCACGCCCGGCCGGGCAAAACTTATCCATTTCAAAGAGTTTGAGAATGACCTGCCAATGGAACGTGCTTCGTTCAGTTTCTGTCCGAAGTGCCACTCCAAATACCCTCACACCAACCAACATCCCGTTTGCAACTTATGTCTCTCGCCTGAACATCGAGAGGACAGCTGTGAGGCCTGTAAGTCTTTTCGGTCTAAAAAGACAATTTGAGATCGAAGGACTAGACGACAAGAGATGCAACGCAAGCAAATGTACGATGTCTCTGACATTTTCGGTCGACACGAGGAGGAGGAGGAAGAGGCTTCAGTGGCACAAGAAGAATCCCTTTTCATACATGACTCCGATTCAGAGTCTCAATCCGAAGAGGACTCGGCCACTCTTCAGCCAGAACAAAGACAACGTACCGTGAGTACTTCTGACCCTGCTCCGAAATCCAAATCCTCAGTCTCCACTGAGAAAACTGCTCACGGGCTGCCATTGAACACAAGCCATGGTGTGCACCGAAAACATGACTCCGAGCCCTCGCCCTCCAGTTCGGCTCCGAATGTTTGGCCTACAGCAGGGGCCTCTGCATCCCTTCCACCCGAGTCCAAAACATCTCTTTGGTCTTGTCACTGAAAAACAAAACTTCCTCCACCAAAATGCTTTGTTTTCAGTCTGAAATCTCCCCGAAACCAATCCTTGAGCAATTTCACCAGAAGCTCAATCCGAAACAAAAAATACTTCAAATTCAGCCTGGAACAAAGAAAATTATGGTACAGCCACCAAAGAACAAATTCCTAGGAAGCAGTTGAGTTTTGAGGAGGCTCTGGACGTTCCTGTTCAACCCCTAAAGAAGAAAAGAAAGGATGCTGCAACTAGTCCATTGCACATTCAAATTCCTTCTTCACCTGTACCACAATCAACACCTCTACCACCTCGCTCCCCACAATTGTCTGAGGCTGGTAATATGTCTCAGTCAACCGTAGATGAGGATCAAGACATCCCAGATGACACACAACCAGGGGATCCTTGGGAGGATTAGAATATTGATCCTCATCTGGACACTGATCCTGATTTATACCCTAGAGGTCCATCACCACCTGGTGATGCATCAGCTTATCATGATCTTATAGTCAGAGCAGCCACTTTACATCAGGTGACTTTATATAAGGACTCAATAGAGGAGGATTGTCTTTTTGAAACTTTATCTAATACACAAAGAGGGGCACAATACTTACCACTTTAAAAGGTATGACACTTCATGCAGATGAAATTTTCAAACAACCAGTTGAATCAAGATTAATTACTCCTCACATTGATTAAAAAAAACTACAAACCACCACCTTCAGACCCCATTTTTATTAGAGGTCAATTAACTCCTGACTCTTTAGTAGTATCCAATGCTAGGAAAAGGGCTAACTCTCAGACAACTGGAGAAGCACCACCACCAGAAAAGGAATCTAAACTTATGGATGCTACTGGTAAGGGTATTGACACAAGCAGCTAATCATTGGCGTATAGCTAATAGCCGAACATTACTAACAAGGTACAACAGGGCCACTGGGATGAAATGGAGGGCCTTCTCCAACATTTCCCAAAGGAGCACAGAAAAAGAGGTCAAGAGATTGTTAATGAAGACAAACTTGTCACCAACAACTCTATTAAGTGTGCATTAGATGCAGCCAACACTGCTGCTAGTAGTATAAATACTAGCGTCCAAATAAGAAAGCATGCATGGTTAAGGGTATCAGGTTTCAAACCTGAGGTACAACAGCCTATATTGAACCTCCCATTTGACCAGGAACATCTTTTTGGCCCCCAGGTGGACACAGTCCTTGAAAAAGTGAAAAAGGACACAGAGGTAGCAAAAGGAGCTCTACAAACAAACACCTATAGAGGTTCCTTTCTTAGGCCCAATTTTAAACAAGGGGCGAGAACAGCTTCCACAGATACCTCTGGTTCACAATATCAAACTCAAGGACAAACTTCAACAACTAAGACCTTCTACAGAGATTCTTTACAAAGGTAACAATTTTAAAGGAAGAGGCAGAGGGAAAAATGCACGTTCCTCATACCAACAATAAACAATGACTCCTCTACCTTTCCCCCACAACACCGAACACCAGTTGGGGGTTGTCTTCAACAATTTCTCCAAAACTGGAAGTCAATTACAACAGACCAATGGGTCTTAGACATTATCCAACATGGTTATTGTCTGGAACTCATAACAACTCCTCCAAATATTCCACCTCGTAAACACAAACTATTCATGCAACACCAAATGCTTCTGCAAAAAAGAAATAACAGCTCTGTTGCAGAAAGGAGCAATAGAACCAGCTTTACCACAATTTCACGGGTCAGGAGTGTATTCACTATACTTCCTTATTCCCAAAAGGATAGATCTCTCAGGCCCATTCTAGATCTCAGACCAGTAAATTATTTCATAATATCAGAACATTTCCATATGGTCACTCTTCAAGAGATCATCCCTTTATTACAAAATGGAGACTTCATGGCAACCTTAGATCTAAAGGATGCCTATTTCCATATAACAATTCATCCTGCACACAGAAAATACCTCCGATTTTCTATTTCAGGGAAATCATTATCAGTTCAAAGTTCTTCCTTTGGCATCACTACAGCACCAAGAGTATTCACAAAGTGCTTAGCAGTTGTGGCAAACACAAGGAGATGATGGACTGAGTGCTGAAACTTTTCAAACACTCACCCCCAGTCACAGATCTGGGTTGAATCCATCATCGTTCTTTAGCTCACTTTGCCACCCCAGTTCAGGCACAGCTATATGCAAATCAGTCTTGACCCTGAACCTCATTGGAACAGTCCAGCCCGAACTGCCAAGCCATGTCTTCCCTGGACCGGAAACGAGAATCCTGGGACTGGTTTTGGGCTAACAGCCCTCATCAGCCAGGCTAGCTTGAATCCAGTGGCAAAGTGAGCAAGGGACCCACGTCTGGGCATCCTGCACATCTGCACAGGGAAAACATTCATGTCTTCCCATGTCTAGACGTCTGGCTAATTAAAGCAAATACATTCATACTTTGCAAAGAAAAAAACACTCAAAACAAGCATTGGCATAGCCAATAGGTCTCGCCTTTGGGACCTTATAAGTGTTTAGCTATGCAGCATATTATCCTGGGTGCTGTACCACAAGAGATTGAAGAGCTATAGGAGAAAATCCAGTGAGCGAGAGAGTCAATTAATGGGGAGGGGAAGACGGAGGAAGAGAGAAAGGTAGAGGAAAACAGAAATGAAGAGAGAGAGTTTGTGGGAGAAGGAAAGTGTCAGGTGGGACTGATGAGATGCAAAGATAAGTGTCCCATAATATGTGTAAGAACACCAACTAGGCCTGACTTTCACCAAACACAAATTGCATTATGGGACTTGTAGTCCCACAATTACACAGGGAGGCTTGCAACTATAAGCCAGGCAATACAAAATCACGGGGAATTTAAAAAAAAAAAAAACGGATTGGGTCAGGAAGAGTAGGAAGGCAGTCTCCTTTATGGACGCCCATTCTGCATTTACACTTTGATCTTTGGCTTGGTTAATCAGACAGTGACTGCAGCTGCCCTTTGCCTGGATTCTCACGCCAATGCCACCCCAAGCTTCCGCCAGACACCCTGTGTATGCCGAGGTGGTACAGTTATGATAGTGCCATGGTCCTCTGTAAACGAGCATAATAAATACCGACTAAATATATTTAAACTTGTAACCTCTCCTCGTACATAGAGTCTTGTTTAAAGCACATTAACCCCGTGACCTGAAATACTTTACTGAAGCAGGCCCAGACAAGTGCCCAGTAGCAAGACAATGGCGTAATTTACTCGGACAAACTCCGTCTGTCAGATGTCGGATCCAGTTTGCAAACATAATCTTCCAGCTAAAGTTCTGTTTAAAAGACTGGCGGTGAGAACCAGCAGGAGCTAGGCATTCAAACAAAGTCTTCGTCGACTGCGTACAGTTGTAAAATTCCTCTGGTTCTTGTGAGAAAGGGTGTGAACGGCAGGGCGGGGGCAGGATGGCAAGCTGGGAAAAGAGGGCGCGAGGAGAGGCCCTGAATGTAGCAGGAGAAAGAAAGGGTTTAAGAAAAGCAGGGGAACTGGACGAACGAAACGATTCCTTCTACAGGCAGCGCAGGCTCGACAGGTTTGTTAAAATTAGCGTCTGGTTACAGCGACCTTGGGTAAACTTTCTGCGCCCTAGTCCAGCTTGCACGTCTGCTCGTCTCGTTATTTTTAATAAATATCTACCTGCTTTATCAAAGGATGCCTTGGGGAACTGGGTGATTTGAATGAAGCAAAGAAAAATCTAAAAAACGTGGAAGAAAAGTTTGAGAAAGCAAAGCCGAAACAGTGAGCAGTGCGTGGGTTCAGAAGCATAGTGCAAACCAGAAGCGGTGCAGACCACCAGCAACAAACACGTTACAGATGGTGGAGGCTGTGTTGGAATCGAATCCAGCCGTCTGCAGGGAGAATGTAGTACCTAACTGGAGACTTAAATGGCACCACAAAAACAGATCAAACATCATCCATTACTCTTTTAAATACCAAGCCTAAACACTCCAAATAAAAAAATTAACCATGTGTACAGTATCCATCCACCAACTGTAGTGTCTTCCAGTGCTCATATTAACTGTTTTAGCTGTACTTTTATTTTTTTTAATTTTTTTTTTCCCCCCTCCAACCCGGAAGGATGAAAGACCGAGTTGGCCCTGTGACAGTATGTGGAACATCATTGAGAGAAGTTCCCTGTGTTTACGACTGATGTTGACTCAGTGAGTCTACATCGGAGAGATGTGTCCAAATGCGGGTCCGCACTGGCTGTGGGTGGCCCAAGGAGTACAAAATACATCTGGGGTTGCTAGTGCTCCCTTTCAGAGGGTGCACGGCCTGGCAGGGAGGACGGGATGTTCTATTTATGGGGCAGGGGGCAGACGATAGTTAAGCACATGTTATAAAATCTGCATTTGTACAGCGCCTTGTAATATCAGAAAGGCGGCTCACAGACTTCAAACAAGCGCGGCCGCGAAAGTGAAAGCAACATGTCCGAGCGAAAGTAACCTGATCCACAACATATGGCACCCTGCGTGCCGCTGCTCGCTCCCGACAGCTGTAGGCCGTGGGAGTGAACATTTACAGAAAAGGTGGGACATGCACCCGCCTTTGGCCAATTGCGTGCTTTCATTTTGGAAAGCCACACGCAAAGGCCAATAGAATGTGTGGAAAATAAAAAGCCACACGCACGAGTTTTAGCGAAAGTCTGGAGTGTTTCCAAGAGGCCCTCTCGGCTTGACTTAAAAACCTACATTTACTACATCAACTAGGGTTCACTGTCAACCTACAAAAATCTCATCTACTGCCAGCTACCACTCAAGCGTTTCTAGGGGCCACGCTCAACACAAATCTAGGGTTTGCACCCCCAAACAGACAGAATATGCAATATACTAACGTTAATTCAACAATTTCAAACAAACTCTCAATCGAGCCAAAATATTTCTCAGACTTTTGGGCATGATGGCATCTTGTATTTATATAGTCCCACATACCAGACTCAACATGAGACCTCTACAACAATGTTTTTCCCAGCAATGGACTCGGTCAACTTCACAATCTAGTGTTGGTAAATAGCTGCACGTATCACTCTCTGCAATGGTGGAATCCACAAAATCTATCCAAAGGGCGGCCGTTTTAAGACCCAGTTCCACAAATAACTCTAACAGATGCATCTCTAACAGGATGGGGAGCACATTTCCACAACCTTACTATTCAGAGACTAAGGGGATTCCAAACACAATCTCCATATCAATCACCTAGAGCTGCAAGCTGTTCATCTAGCGATCACATCCTTCCTAATTCGCCTACAACACAAAGTTGTTCTTATTCGAACATACAATATGACAACAATGTATTATTTACAAAAACTGGGTGGGGGGGGGGTATACTCTCTCCAGTTATCTCACTTAGCTCAGAAAATATGGAGGTTAGCAATACACCACAACATTCATATATTAGCAGAACATGTCCCAGGAATAAGCAATCAGATTGCAGATTTTCTGAGCAGATCACAACAAGTCCACGAATGGGAAATCCACCCCAATGTTCTTCAACCATACTTTCACAAATTGGGATTTCCGGAGATAGACCTGTTTGCAACGAAAGAAAACGTAAAATGCCCACACTTCGCCAGCAGATATCACCACCATCAGTCCAAAGGCAATGCTCTATGGATGAACTGGTCAGGGATATTTGCATACGCTTTTCCACCTCTCCCACTTCTTCCATTAGTGGTCAGGAAATTCAGGCAAACGTCGCTCACCATGATTCTAATAGCCCCCACATGGGCTCGACAACTGAGGTTCTCAACACTTATGGAACTATCTGTAGGCCCACACGAGAAGCTTAACCTCAACCCAGACCTTCTCACGCAGAACCATGGAACACTAAGACATCCCAATCCCAAAGAAATGAATCTTGCAATTTGGCTCCTGAAGTCTTAGAGTTTGTATACTTACATTTGCCTCAAGACTGTATGAACATTCTTAAAGAAGCTCGTCAACCAACTACAAGGCAATGTTATGCAGCAAAATGAAAACATTTTGTTATATTCTGTCACAAACAAAACGTTAATCCTTTTCAGGCAAAGGTACAAACACTTATTTTATACCTATTGCATTTACAGACTGCTGGATTAGCATATACTTCTATAAGATTACATCTTGCAGCTATTGCCGCACATCTTCAGAATAGACAACACATATCAATGTTTACAATTCCTGTTATAAAAGCTTTCATGGGGGACTTCAAAGAATAATTCCCCCTAGACTTCCACCTGCCCCAGCATGGAATGTAAACATTGTCCTAACAAGATTAATGGGTCCTCTTTTTGAACCATTACCTTCTTGTCAGTTGCATTATCTTTAATTGCTTTTTTAATTGCTATTACTTCTCTTAGAAGAGTTAGTGAAATTCAGTCATTAACCCTAGAAAAGCCTTTCTTTCAACTACACAAGGATAGGGTAGTGCTTAGAACTAACCCTAAATTTCTACCAAAAGTAGTTTCCAGTTTTTTGTTGTTTTTTTGTGTGTCCTCATATCATCTCCAATCAGTAATAAGCACCATTCTAGATTCTGGAGGCCCACATGCTTAAAAGATTGGACTCCCTTCAAGCAAAATTACTGGGCTACCTCGGGTACAACTTACTTCCTAGCCTAACTGCTCTAAGAAGATGTAATCATTGGACGTATCAATTTATTAAATATTTAACATATCCCAAAAGTCACCGCCATCTTTTCTCTTGTTTTTCCACCTATCAATCTTCTCAAAAAAGGCCACCGAACTTTTCCAAGCATGCCAAGAGGGTGGGGAGGCTTGAGTCCATAATTTACATATTTCCCTTCTTTCAATCAGAATTAAATAGAACATCAGATGTCTTTGTTTTACGTGTAGAGAAGAGCCCCACAAATCTTGCTGCCTTATCCCAAACATGATTAAGACGATGCTTACCTCCACAGTGATACCCAATGAATCGGACATGGTCTTACCCACAGCAAGCCAGATTTCTTCTTACTTTGGACAGGAAGCAAACATGCATGTCATCCGTTTAATTTCTTCCACACCGTTCACACTTGCAGTCACCCTTATTTTTGCTAACCTTTTCGGGGTCCAATAAACTCTATGAAGAGAAAAAAAAATGGTTCTTCCTTAATGCAGCAGGTTTAACTACCATATGAAGTGTAGATAAAGATACTTTCCATAACTCTTCCACCTCAGCATCCGGCAAGTATCCATCTCATGCGGAGAATGGTGCTCTCATCTTGTCATTGTCCGCTGTGAGTAAATGCTGGTACTACTTTGCCACTTCCTTGTTCCTAACCTTTCGGTCTTGGAGGTCGATTTCCATTTGGTTCCACTCTTGTCCAATCCGGACTCTTAAGCCATGAGTTCACTTGATGAATTTTTAACCTAGAGATTCTCCCTTCAGTCTTATTACTCCAGTGTTCCCAGGCCAGATTTTGTCCCTCTTCTAGCAGCTGCCCCCATCTATTTATCTGTTTCAAGGGGTCCGTAGCAACGTCAAGTATACATTCAGGGGTACCTGGGAAGCCCCATATGCAGTACCCAAAAGTAATCTGACCTCAAACCAGATTTTTTGCTGCTACTTGGAGACATTTTAATCTGACCTTTCTGAAGTATTTTGGAGCCCCAAATTTGTAGGAGAAGCCTTCCTTGGGCAGCCCCTTGAGCATTGCTCTATACATAGCACCAACTAAGGTCTCATCTGGACAGGAGAGTAACATTCTGTTCTTAAGCTGAAAAGCCCAGCAATACTAAGGTCTCATCTGGACAGGAGAGTAACATTCCGTTGAAGTCTCTTCCAGTTTTCATATTAATCAATCATTGATTTACATGTGCTTGTCCCACAACCTGACACAGTTGCAGAAAGAGCATTACACACTTTAGATGTAAAAGGGCATTAATGTATTACATCGACAGGACTAAATCATTTAGAAAAATGAAACAGTTGTTTGTTGCCTTTGCACCTCCTCGTTTAGGGAAAACAATTTCTAAATCCGACATTTCAAGATGGATAGTTAAATGCATACATATATGCTATGCAAAGGCTAAACGACTTTTACCTGTTCCACCAAAAGCACACTCCACTAGGAAAATTGGAGCTTCTATGGCTTTTTTAGGAAACATTCCTATTGCTGATATTTGCAAAGCAGCAACATGGTCTACTCCACACGCCTTCACAAAACATTATTGTGTGGATGTATTTGCAGGCCAACAAACCAATGTTGGTCAGGCAGTACTTAAGACTCTTTTTCAGACAACTGCAACCCCCACAAGTTAACCACTACCTAGGGAGAGGGACTGCTTTACAGTCTATGCAAAGCATGTGTATCTACAGCACACATGCCTCGAACAAATTGTTACTTACCCTGTAAGCCTCTGTTCTTGGCATGTAGTGCTGTGGATTCACATGCGCCATCCCTTTTCCCCAAAGTCTTGTGTAGGTTGCAGTCCATATGCTTTATTTTGTACTAACAGATGGCCATCTTAATGCTTACATACACCACATTCTTTACATTCTCACCTACCCACGGCGAAACAATCTGAAGATGGCGTCGATGACCATGCGTGGTATTCCCAAGAGGAGGAGTCACACAGCCTCGTGACTCGAAGAAAACTCCTTGGAACAAAAACAACTTATCATCTGAGCTCAACACTAGATGGAGGACTTATGCAAAGCATGTGAATCTACAGCACTACATGCCAAGAACAGATGCTTACACAGTAAGTAACATAATCCTTTTCAATTTGGGTTTGCTCCACTTAGGATATTGTAGCATCTCTATAATGATTCCATTCATTTCAGCGTCAGTGGGACTGGATGCCGTAAAGGGTAATCTGGAACCTGCCTTCACCAGCAAGGGACCATCTTCGTCTTAAGGGGTCAAATTGTCTATAAAAAAGACGTCTGGCACACTTTCTGGCAAGACGACTTCAAAAGCAGGAGCCAGAAACCACCACAACATACATATATGTCTCTCCCCTTGCGGTTTTCAGCATTTCTATCTTGCATTAAGGAATAAGCAAGGCGCCAGGGATTCCTTGTTGAAATATGGACATGCTATGCAGTTACATGACTTCAAATAATAGTTCCAGAGCCATTAAGGCTAGAACATGGAATAACTCATTAAGGTTTGTTCAATAATAAGGGTTTTGGGAATCTAGGACAATGACTTACAGATTAACTACAGTGAAATATTTTAAATTTATCTAATCGTGTAATATACCCAGATACAACACAGGAAGAGGAGAGACTGAAATAAACAGGTTGTATGGCAGTCAGAACATGTCTGCAGGTCTTTGAGATCTTTTGAGAAAGTGCCTCTTTTGACATGCTTTGCTCCACTTCTTGCCTGTTTTGATGTGGTTTCAATTGTAGTGCACGGGATCCTTGCCATTCAAGTCCCCTGTGCCAGTGCTTCTTCCCTTAAACATGTCCACAGTTGGTACTTCTGCCCCCCTGCAAATCCCTTGTAAGTAGTACCCTGGGTACCTAAGGCCTGGGATCTAAAGAGGTTCCCCATGGGACCCCCTCATTAGGATCATGCCACTGCCCTTGCAGTTTGCATGCCCCTGTGAGGTGAAAAACGACAAAGACGACATGACACCCTGCCTGGGTGCCATGCCAGCCAGCACTGCTTGAAGGTAAGTCACCCCTCTAGCAGGCCTCACAGCCCTAAGGCTGGGTGCACTATACCACAGTTGAGGGCATATCTGCATGAGTAGATATGCCCCTACAATACTCAAGTCAATTCTTAAATATTGTAAGAGCCAGGGAGGCAATGAGGAGTACATGGGCTGGGAACTAGACAACTCTAGTTCCTCAGCACTATGATGGCTTCACTGAAACCAGGAGTGTTTGGTACCAAACAACTTCTTGTAATCCACACTGATGCCAGTGTGAGATTTATTACAGTATGTACTCGGTGGGCACCTGAGATGTGCCCCCTGACAACCTGTAGACCCTGGTGTGGGCACTGATTGTTTTTTGGTTTTAGGCAGCCTGCCCCACACAGGTATTTTTCTGAAACCATGGGTGGGAGAGCCTCTTCTCTCTGAGACCAGAAACAATGCACATCCTGGGAGGTGTCGCACCTCCTCCCCTAGGATGGGCCCAGTGCTCAAAGGGGAAGCTTCAAAGGCCTGCCGCCTTTGTAATGTGACCCCCCCCGCGTCTGCTGCTAGCAGCAGATGGCAGCCCCAGGTTTACACCCCCACTTTGGGTGGTAAAACTAAGAAAGGCTAGGAGGTGTGCCCACCATTGCCAACTTCACCCCTCGGGTGGAGGAGGTGTAGTTGAGCACACTTTTCAGTGCCCTCCATCTTGAAGATGAGGGGACACTTCCAATCAGGGCTAGGATTATGCCCCCTTCCACAGGATGGTGGCATAATTGAGGGTGTAGTCACCCCAGGTAAGGTGCCCATTGGGCCTACCTGCTACTCACCTAAAACGCCCCCTAAATGTAGTATTTAGGAAGCTCCCTCAGACCTTGAAACTAGATCTGCGACAACCTAAGAAGAAAGAAGACATCCCGGAAGCCAACCATGAAGAGAAGACTTAAGACTATGACTGCCTTGGCCCCCAGCCCTATCAGCCCGTCTCCGGCTTAAACAAGCCTGCAACAAAAAGGCGAACTGTCTTGCAGGCAGTGACCTCTGAAAACCTGAGAGGACTGCTGCCTTTGAAAAATACACCAATCTCCTCTGGACAACAGACCTGTCCAGAAGAAATTGGCTCCAAGGACTTCTGTGCCATTTGGAACCGTGAGTCTTCACCACTCTGCACCCGACGCCCATAGCCTGAGTCTGAGTGGCTCACCTGTCCAGTGAAGTCTCCCCAGCGATCCTGACCTCGAATCCAGCATTGGCTGACCTCTCCGGATCTCCACGATGGCGCCAGGAGTGTGAATCCAGAGACTCCCCTGACCCCGACCAGCACCGGTAACAAGACTCAGACTTCGGAAGGCACCACTGTACCCGAAGACCCTGGGCCTTGGTGAGCTGAACCGACTGTGCCCCTACGACTCCCTACATCTCTACTTACCTCTGCTGTTGTTGGTCTCCCTCCTCAACCTCTGGTGCGACGCCTGCAGCCTGTTTGTTGAAAGCAGAATCGTCAAGCCTGACGCTAAAATTGCACCCTGCACCCGACTGCCCCTGTGCCGCTGGTGGTGTATGTTTGGTGCTGCTTTGTGCCCCCTCCTTTGCTGGTCCCAACCCCCAAAGCTTGGCCCCTGCAACTGATCTTACCTTCAAGCAGTGTGGCTTCGAGCACCCCCAGTCTCCATTAAAACGCATTGGGCCAAACTCCGATTTTGACCTCTGCACCCGGCCACAACGGTGCTGCTGGTGGTGCAGTTTCGGTACTCACCTGACCCTTGCCGTCCTTTGGTCCCGAAGACTGGAAACTGTAAGTGGCGTACTTAATTGTTTAACCTCATTATTGTTTTCCTCCCTAGAATAACATTGAACTGTTCAGAAATTGCACTAAGTGTCGAATTTTGAAAGTGCAAAGTGTTTTTAACTAAAAACTTACTTACCTTATTGCAAAGATCTTGATCTTTTTGAGTCGTGTGTTCATTATTGGTCAATGTTGTGCAATAAATGTCTTGCACTCCTCTGTGTTCAGCCTAAGGCTGCTCGCCCACACTACCACTAATAGAGCACTTTGGGTTTTACATTGAGGCCTGTACACTTTTGGGGAACCCCTGGACTCTATTCACGATATAGGAAGCTGGCTCTGTATATGGTATTATGAGTAGGTGGTTATACTGTGCACAGAGTCCAAGGGTTCCCCATAAGTCCATTGGAGCCGGTTTCGTCTGGTCAGGTCCGCTGTCCACGGGAGATTAGTCTTTTTCGAAGGCACCAGTCCTCCCAGGGTTTTCAGAGGTCACTGGCTGCAAGACAGGTCAAAGGGTCGCAGAAGCTGGAGACAGGCTGGTAGGGCTGAGACCAAGGCAGCCATTGTCTTCAGTCTTCTCTGCAGGGATGTCTTCTTGCTTCTTAGGTTGTCGCAGATCTAGTTTCTAGGTCAGGGGGAGCCACCTAAATACTAGATTTAGGGGCGTTTTAGGGGAGTAGCAGGTAGAGACAATGGGCACCTTACCTGGGGTGACTACACCCTCTATTAGGCCACCCTTCTGTGGGAGGGCCTAGAGCTGGCCCTGAGTGGAGGGGCCTTCATCTTCAAGATGGAGGGGGACTGAAAAGTGTGCTTCGCCTCGCCTCCCCCACCTTAGGGGTGGAGTTGGCAGAGGTGGGCACCGCTCCTATTCTCCTGAGTTTTCCTGCCCAAATCAGGGGTGTAAACCAGGGGCTGCCATCTGCTGCTAGCAGCAGATGCTGGGGGGTCACATTACAAAGGCAGCAGGCCTTTGAAGCTTCCCCCATCGAGCACTGGCCCATCCTGGGGGAGGAGGTGTGACACCTCTGCCCAGGATGTGCGTTGTTTCTGGTCCCAGAGGACAAACATGTCTTGCAATGGCTGGCTGCCTACAGCCGGTCAGACAACACACCAGGGTTGGTAGCTTTTCAGGGGGCACCTCTGAGATGCCCTCTGGGTACATGGTACAATAAATCAGTTGCTGGCATCAGTGTGGATTTATTGAGGAGCCTTTTGGTACCAAACACTCCTGTGTTCAGTGAAGCCATCATAGTGCTGGGGACCTCGAGCTGTCCTGTTTCCAGCCCATGTACACTCTATGGCTTCACTGGCACTTAAAATATTAAGTAATGCCTTAGGGCTGTGAGGCCTGCTAGAGGGGTGACTTACCTATACCTCCAGGCAGTGCTGGCTGGCATGGCCCCCAGGTAAGGTGCCATGTCGATTTTATCGTTTTCTCCCTCACAGGGACATGAAGCTGCAGGGGCATGGTCCCTGTGAGGGGGTCCCAGGGGACCCTCTTAAGCTCCCAGGCCCTAGGTACTCAGGGTACCACTTACTAGGGACTTACAGTGGTAGACGTACCAATTGGGCATCTGTTTTAGGGAAGAAGCACTAGCACAGTGTACCTGGATGGCAGGGACCATGTGCACTATAATTGAAACCACAAGAAAACCAGGCAAAAAGTGGGGGCTAACCATGCAAAAAGAGGCACTTTATTACACACGGTGTAACCACCCAGTGGCATACCATATATAGAGCCCGATTCCTACAGATCTAGATTAAACATATGTTCCCTGTCAAAGTTTCATGCAGGACATGGGGAAAATGTACATACCTTTTACCACTGATGTCCTTTGGCTTTACCCTAATTCTGAGCCAAAAACTGAGCTATAAGTACTGCTCTTTAGCATTTGACCGTTACAGAAGCAAAGTCGACGAGTCCAAACCGTACTCTTGGAGGTGTTGAGTTAGATATTTGGAACTCTATGCCAATCAATAAATCAGTTTTCAGCCAATGCTTTTACTTACTACAAAAGCTTTTTTTACTTCTAACACTCAGCAGTACACTGTACTTAATCACCTGTGGGCACTTTAATTTGTATACCAACATCTTACCTCATAATTAAGGAGACTTGAGAGACGGCTTAGGCTACTCCACTAGTACAAGTATCCGTGCAACGCAGACATTAGCCATTCCAGAGAACTATGTGGGTAGTGTTTGCTGGTGTGGAGGACCCTGCGGGTTCGATTGACCTTTTCCAAAATGTTGTGGAATTGTTAGTCTACCAAAGCAATGTTTCTTCTTCATATTATGCTTGCACAGTACCTTTCTGTCCTTCATCCTGTTAGTCTGAGGCAGTCTAGGCCTGCACTTGCTGGCTGGCATTGGAGGCAGTGTTGATTTGTGGTATGTAGCCTTGCACAGCCCATAGAGTGGAGATTGCTTAGACACTGCCCCAGGCTATCTGTCTTTGACACTGTCTGGATTGAGTTCATGTGTGCCCCACTGGTCACATCAGCTTGGGAAGTGCCAGTACGCTTCGCGGGTAGGCTGTGCTCCAGTGGCACAGTTTGACATTCTCTATTACTTCTCTGTTGGCTTGTCTGTGGGCTCGGACATAAGCCACAACACGAACAAACCTAGAAGCCATACCCTTATTATTGCCGCAATGTTGAATCATTGATTAATGTCTTCTCTGACTGCGGGGGGTACCTGCCTAACTAGCACATCATTTCCTTCAGCGGTCAGGTTGGTCAGTTGAGACCACTGAGTGCAACCACAATGTTTCAGCGTCTCACATCTCTAGGCACTCAGGTTCTCGGCAGAGAAGCCTACAAAGCAGTCTATTCTTTTGAGTGCCCAGCAGTCCTATAATCTGCAGGGATGCTAAGTCTATATGACAGTCCATCTGTGTTTCAGTTGCCATTGCCCCATGTTTGTTTGTGGGAAGATTTTCTCAGTGCCATTCATGTGAAGAGATTTCATTAGTTACTGGTCCTCAATAAACTGCTTCTCTTGAGTGTGCTCAAACTTTCAAGCAAAACCTCCAAAATGAAAAGAAAATCACCTGTGGTATGCACACAGAAAAACTGAGCTCCAGGACTTTGCACATGTAATCTGAATATCTTGTTCTTAAACTCCATCGACATGAGTTTTTAATTCTCGTGCAGCAGTCCCTCCTGCAGGGAGTCCAAGGGACTTCTAAGAGAGTAGCCTAATAAACAATACATGAACCACGTGTCTCAAAGTCTGTTAAGACAACTGACTTCTTTTTCACATGCTGTTAAGCTAACTTTTTTTATTTTTTATTCCTTCTTATGCAGTTTGTTGACAAATACTGTGGTACAGACTTATAATGCTGGCCGACCGGTTTGGAGCTGCTGTTGGTGCGAGGATGATACAAACTACATCTATGCGGGACTGATCAACGGCTCTGTGCTTGTATATGACCTGAGGGACACCAGTTCGTCTGTGCGCGAATTAATGCCTCAAGGATCCAGGTACGATAGGTTTATGATAAAGGACAATAATTTAAATAGGTTAGATAATTTTGTTTTCTTTACATGTTTGTTGTTGCTTCTAGTCATTAAAGATTCAAGTAGCAGAGGTCAGATATCCACTTCAGTGAATGAGATAGAATGAAAAGGTCTCAAGCTTGATGTGTATTAGACAAAAGGGGGCCCCTGAAAATGAATGAGAATGCAATACCAGGGGAAACAAGCATTGGCATAGCCAATAGGTCTCGCCTTTGGGACCTTGTAAGTATTTGGCCATGCAGCACATTATCTGCTAACTGCCGCCCTCCTTCCTCAGCGTAGAAACTGAGAGGAGACTACAGGCTCTGGCAGGCTGGGCTTGGGGTAAATAGCGGCAGAGGACATTTTGTAATAGAGAATTATTCAATTATTTGTAACAGGCATTCAGCGTTTTGCTTATTTGTTATATTTCACTGTAAAAGAAACGAAAGCTTACATATTTTACAGCTTCATAAATAGTAATGATAGAAGTGAGGGAGGGTGAGCAGTGTAGGGGTGATGAGCTAGGCTGGGAAGGGCGCCAGAGTGTGTGAGAGTGGGTAAAAAGGCACAGAAGCAGGTAAAGAGCGGTGAGGAGGGAGGCGGTTGCAGAAAGGGCAGGTACAGCGAGAGCTGACGCACAGTGCAAAGCAAAAGGCAAAGGCACAACAGGTAAAAAAAAATGGGTGAAAATGCACAAAAACGCAAATAAGGCAAAAAATAAAGGCAGACTAATAGTGAAAAGGCAGAAACAAATATGGGTGAAAATACAGTGAAAACACTAGGCAGGAAATGAGAGAAAGACAGTGCGTTTTTTTAAATGTGGTTATTTCAAAAAGAAGAGTCAGTACTCTGTAGATGACAAATGCTTTTAGTATCCACACCCCTCCAGTAGGTGTCCCTTACCCCACCGGTCCCTCTGCAAACATGAAGTAAACAAACATTTTTGACGCCTTGACAACAGTGAATCAATTGGGGGAATTTGTTCTTTATAACCAGACTGAAATGAAATAAAAAGATAACCTATTTTCTGAAGAAGCTTTTGCTTTTTGTGGCCGGGCTCTGGGAGTGCTAGAAGCTGTGGGGACTGTGGGCAGACACGGGAAGCACAAGGGAAGGAGTTGAATTTACAGATGCAGCAGTGCGACAAGGGGCTCTTGGAAGCCAAGGAAGACTAAGCCTGCTGCAGAGGGTACGGTTGCTTCTCCCACAGCCTCCGCCTGCCTCTCCAGCGTTTGCAAATACTTCTGGAGAGCACAGACAACATTTTTGCAAAATCGTTTTCCACCCGCAAGCCTCCAATTCCTGCTATCTGTTGGCCAGGCAGCTGTAACCATATCAAAGTGTTGAAAATTATACTGCAATAAGTGCCGAAGGAAGCCAGCAACTGTATGCATCTAGGACAATGTTCTGATGCAAAGCTGAAGCAATACCAGCATTTCTGGAAGAGTTTTCTGACTTTATTGAAGAGAGCAGCGCGCCCGAGCTCGGCCGGTGTGTGCTGGCAAAGCTGCCCTGTTTTCCCCCACATGCCTCCCATGCCTGCTGTTAGCTGTCCCTAGACGAACGGAGGGAAAGGAAACGAGCGACGGAAATCATGTGGGGAGCGGGGCCGCGAGCGGTGAGCCGCAGAAGGTGAGCGAAGCCGAAAACTACGGGGCGCATCGGGGGACATGGAGCGGGGGCGAGCGAGCGCGGCAGCCTGCAAGCAGTCCCAAGAAACGCTCGTGCGTCGTGGCTGGCCTTTTGAGATGGGTACGCGCGGCAGACATGTGTTTCCACTTATCGCGCCCGCGTCTGGGCACGATAATTGGAAACACATGTTTGCACGCGTACCCATCTCAAAAGGCCAGCCACGACGCACGAGCGTTTCTTGGACTGCTTTGAAAACTCGCTTACATTAAGTCTTCGCCTCTAAGCAGCGCTTGCGCGCTACTCGAGGCTCGACCTAAAAAGGAGAAATTCTAAGCAAAGAAGTCTGCCAACTCCACACAATGTATTGTAGGTATGACTCTGCTAATTACTTATAATGATAAAGATTCATAGGTCAGACATTCTCAAAAACCATTTATTGCAGAAAACAATCTTTATATGTACTGTTTCCATTATAGTATTTTTACAGAATAACAAGAAACTAGATTAATTTCACACAGATGTAGACCGAAAGCTCAATCCATCAACGGAACATTATTGAGAACTTGCACATGCAGAATAATTGCTTTACAGGACACCTATCGCTCCACACATACTAAAAAATCTCATGCACCCTTTGATCTATCAAACTTCATTCACTCAGTCTCATTCATACCAAAACACATTAAAAATAAAGCATTGTGGTCAGTTTATCAGTGACCTTATATGCCCATTGAGTTGCCTAATTGTTTCCTACAGAAAAGCTGATTATCCAACATAACATTCCATTGCCTTAAGTATAATTATCAATTTCTAGATTTCATTAAATACATCCTTTTGGCACACTTGTGATGCTCTGCATCATCTGTAATTCATCCTGGTTATAAACCAGGCTGTAGTTGCGCCGACATGCATTTCGGTGAAACATTTAAATACGGACTACCTTCATCAGGGAGCTCAAGAAACGGGCAAAGCTAAGGCAAATATCATGTAGAACAAAGGGGGAGGAGGGGCCTGTCCAAATACATAGAGAATGTCTAAAACATGAGAAAAATCACCATTAGAAACATAAATAGAGATCACCTAAGGCAAGGGTAAATATTGCAACAGTAAGTATTGAGTGGGCTACACCAGCCAGGTGTTTGAAATCGATCATGCATTGTTGAGAGTGAACATCCGATCAACATAGTGAAGTCCCAAGAACACTAATCCTATAAACATGAAAACAAAGAAGCAAAAGAAAAAAAAAACTGCATCACGATTGGCAAAGAAATCCTGCTCAGAAATTGTGTACAAATAGAACACCTTAATCCCACTAGTAGTTTAAGGCTCAAGTTACACAACTATCAATATACTTTTCATAAGGTTGGTATCAACACGTTCAGGGAACCAGAACAACCGTCACTCAGATTCTAATATTAAAAACGGTGCGCAATCCTCGGTTGTGAGGGACCCCGGCAGGGGTAAAACCCCCTAGTGCATAAAGAGGGAACAGCAGAAAGGGGTTCCATTATGAGTGGACAGGGGCTTGCTATGCAATCCCAAAGTGCTCTATTAGGGGGTAGTGTGGTCGAATAGCTTTAGGCTTAACACAGAGGAGTGCAAGACATTTGCAAATGCACACAACGATCAATAAATGACACACACAACTCAAGGAGATCCACACTAATTCATGAAAATAGCAAGTATCTTTATATGTGTTTAGACATCAGAGAAAAATCGTTCAGGTAAGAAAGTTTTTAAATATAAATTCTTTTCACTTTAAAAAGTGGGCACTTAATTCAATTTCTGAGTTTTGCAATGTTATTGCATGGAAGGAAGAACAAATTCTGCAAACAGGCACAGTGCACCGACCTACAGGACCAACCTCCAGGAGTTAAGGTGAGTGGTGGGAAAGGTTCAAGGCAGCACCAGCAGTACACCACCAGTGGCGCGAGGTTGGCGGGGTACAGGTTGCAAATCAGCGTCGGGAACCTAACCCGTTTCAATGGGGATCGGTAAAGAGAGGCTGCAGGCTCTGTCTACGAAGCTAGCTGAGCTGAACCAGCAAGTGGGCTCAGGCCTTGCGATGCACGAGGGAGAGTCACCTTTGGTCCTTTTCTCCAAGGCCCAGGGGCGACAGGTGAAGGGGTATCCTTGGGCATTAGGGTTTTCCTTACCGGAGCAGTCACGGTTGAGGGAGCCTGCGTGCAGAGACTGCAGGTGACATCGGGGAGTCCAGAAGGGGTGAAACCACGATGGACTCTAGCTCTGGTGGGCTGGAGGACCTTGTTGACACTGGTAGCCCACTTTAACTCTTGCCAGAGGCGAAGGGTGCAATGGTGGATTCGGTTGTTGGGTTTTGGCGGTTCCGGAGGCCTCAGAGTCTTTTCTTTTGGAGTTTCTTCAGAACAGGACCGCTGTTCACAAGAGGTCTTGAGTCTTTTTCGAAGGCAGGCAGTCCTCCCAGGTTTCTATGGTCAACAGCTACAGGACGAGTCCACTTTGGAGCAGTTTTGGAAGGAGGCACACATGCCTGCAGGGTTGGTACCAGGTCAGTTGCTTCTTCTCTCCCCTTTTTTTGTGGCTCTTCGGTGTCCTGTCTCATCTTCGGTCATCAGTATCTCCTTCTCTGGTGCCAGGGACTCCCCATAATACTGAAATTAGGGGATTGTAGGGTAGTAGCCAATGGGCTACTGACCCTTGGGGTCACTACGCCTTCTATGTGACCACTTTCTGTGGGAAGTGGATATAACCCTGTCCCAGAGTTCCTAAGTATGCCATCACAAAGATGGCTGCTTCTGAAAATCATGTCCACCTCACAGTAGCCCACCTTAGGGGTGGCAATATCCTGGAGGTATCACTTACTAATTTTCCCACCTGTCCAGGTGCCAAGGGGGTCCTGGACAAAGGGGTCGGCTTCCTCTCCTGTGAGGGGGATCCAGATTCTCATTCCAAAGACGGCAGCTCTTTGAAGCTTGACGGCCCAAGGAGACTAATCAGCAGGTCATCCTGTGTGTGGTGGGAGGGGGGGTGTTACACCCTGTTACCGGGTTTTCCAATTATGAGATGTTTCATACCAAACATCCCTATTTTCAGTGAAGCCATCGTATAGCTGGGGAACTCGTTTTCACCAGTTTCCTGCACATGTCTTAAGATGGGTTGCCTGGTCACTTGTACTGGCAGTAATAGGAGTGATCAGCACAGGGGCATATGTACTCATGCAGGTATGCCCTTGCATGTAATAATCAGCACCCTGCCTTAGGGCTGTCAGGCCTTCTGTGGGGTGACTTACAAATATTACATGCAGTGGGTGCTAAAGGTTTTGCCAGTTGGGTGAATAATTGTGTAGTTTTAGGAAAGAGCTCTGGCACTGGGGACGTGGTTAGCAAGAACCCAAGCAGAAAGTGGGGGTGACCATGTCAAAAAGGGGCACTTTCCTACAACTGGATATCCAAGAAAGTAGGTAACGATATCCAGGGTTATCCCAATAGGTTCAGAGGCTCTGATCCTTACCACGTACACAGTCGGTGTTCCTCTGCCTATCACTGGGGAACTAAGCCTCTACAAAGACAGAATTAACATAAATTATCTTAGTCGTCTGGACATAAAAACATGCGATCATAGTGTCCAAGGCAAGTGCCAGGAAATTAGATAACATCTAAAGGAGAGCAGCCCTAGATGAGAATATACTAAGCTCTGCGAAGGGACTAGTCAAGCGGTACATCCCACCAGGGCGAGGAAGGTGTCTTCTCTCCAGGGGGCAGAAGAAGTTCAGCGATAATACAAAGATTGCTGCTCCCAGGGCGAGCATAGGGCCTCTGCTACCAATGCCTGAACATAAGTACTGTCCAACCTCCCGCCACGGATGAACCACACAAATGGCCTTACTCACAGGGGTCTGTAGGAAGATAGAAGAGGCCACCGCAGGCAAGCTAGTAATAGAAGGCAGGAGGTAGAGGACAGGTATAGTAGCGAAAACGAGGGTAAAGTATAGAACAAAAAATAAACCCTCATGAGATTGCTTACCTTAGTATTAGCACAGAAAAGGTGTCTAACCCGTGAGTAAATCGCGAGCCTAACATCCAACACCGAGACGTAGAGACAAATGGAAGGGAGCTAGCCTGGTTACTGCACTATATGTGTGAAGCCTAAACAATTCTAATTGGCTCCACCTGTGAATGCTTGAATACATACTGCCAGGAACGGGCGCCATGTTACAAGGATGTTATTCGTGGCGTTTCCTCCTATAACTAATCTCAGGGGAGCGCCATGTAGTAATGGGCAAGAACGAAGTGTGTCGCGGAACGGCATAACGGTATCCCACCATGGGCGATATATTGGACGGGAGTCTACTGAGCGGTTTCTTCAGATAAACAATCCACAGGGTTAATTAGGCATGTGGGGGCTATATTAGTTCAGAGGCTACCGAACGGTTTCTTCTATTACAACAATGCACCAGGATAATAAGAGACACAGCTAGACTTTGCCTGGGGAAGGATATCTCGACAAACAAATGGGATGTCCTCACAGACTAAGGAATGTAAAGTGGAGAGATCCCAGAATGGAGTACAGTAGGTCTGCGCATGTCGGGGACAGACTAGACCTACAACTTTTAACTGCCGCAGAATCAGTGCCAGTTTGTCCTTCAAGGTTTCGGCATTCAGGATGAAATCCTGCATATTAGTACAGTTCCTGTGCAACCTCAAAAACTGACAAAGGGATGCCTTGCAATAGGTTTCATGAATAAAGATACTTGGATACTTGGATCTGATGATTTTGGTGCTGAATCCAAATGTCGATTAACTCAACTCATTTTGGGGGTGACCCTAATATGGGGATCACATAAATTAACCCACAATAGGAATTCCTGAAGTTGTTCCTCTCCCCTTTCCAGATTAAAAAAATGTCGATAAACATGGCGCACTGGTGTATGTTCTCATAGAAAGGGGCTACTTTGTGGAATAGAAAGTTCTGCTTGAAAATGCCATGTACAGATTTGCCACGTTGGGGGCACAGGCCGTCACCATGCTGACTCCCTTGGTTTGTTGGTAAAGCGTCCCATAGAATTCAAAACAATTCTCCCCAAGAACGATGTCTAGGCATTGCAAGTCATGGTGTTGGTTTTCGCCTATCCTCTCCAGTGTCATTCTTACTGCTTCCAGTGCCTGTGGTTGAGGTATGTTCGTAGAAAGTGCCTCAATGTCCATAGTGACTAATCTCAGTATGGGGATCAAATCTGAAGCCTTCCCACTTTGAGATCATATGACCCATGTCCTGGATGTATGCCTGTAGGGTACACACCAATAGTTTGAGAAATGTGTCACTATATTTTGATAACGTTCCGTAGCAGCGCCATTAGTGGACACTATAGGCTGTAGTGGGGGGTCTACTGTGTTTTTATGGGTCTTTAGGGCACCATATATCATTGGTAGTCTGGTGTGTGGTCGATTGAGAAATTCAAATTCTTGACTGCAAATGATTCCCTTATTAGCAGCCTCTCCCGTGATAGGCAGAATCCGGCCTTTGATCCTGCAGTAATGGTTAGGTACGCCAACCATTTGTTTCATCTTGTTTTTGTATTCCTCCGTGTTGAGGAGAACTATTCCTCCTCGCTTGTTGTACGGTGTGACCGTTATCTGTTGGTTATCTCTTAAGGTCTTCAAAGCTGTATTACTGAGCTAATAAGTTGTAAGGGGGTTTGGGAATAAATTTTAAAATCAGTTGAATCTTCCCATTCACCGCTTTCTCAAAAATTTCCATCTCTGGTCTAAGCTGGTCAAGAGTCTGGGTAAAGCTGGATTGGGGTTTCAAATAGTGGTAGGTCGTTTTTCAGGGGGCATCTCTAAGATGCCCTCTGTGTGCATTTTTCATTAAATCCCACAATGGCATCAGTGTGGGTTTAATGTGCTGAGAAGTTTGATACCAAACTTCTCGGTTTTCAGTGCAGCCATTATGTTACTGTGGAGTTCGTAATGACAAACTCCCAGCACAATATACTCTCAATGGCAGCACTGCACTTACAATGTCTAAGAATTGGCTTAGACACTGTAGGGGTACAGGGCTCATGCACCTGTACCCTCACCACTGGTATAGTGCACCCAGCTAGAGGGGTGACTGATCTATGCCAGGGCAGTGCGTTGTAGGCATGGCACACAGGGATGTGTGCCATGTCAACTCTTCACTTTGCCCTGCACCAAAAGACGCAGTCTGCAAAGGCAGTGTGTGAGTGTAAAGGTACAGGACCTCTAAGGGCTGCAGCACTTATTGTGCCACTCTTAGAGGCCTTCCCTGGTCACAGTGCCCTGGCTACCTGTGGTACCATTTACCAGGGACTGACCTGTGGCCAGAGAGTGCCAATTGGGTTTGGTCTTCAATGCAGTTTTAGGTAACGAACATAGGCCCTGGGTACCTGGTTGGCAGGAGCCCAGGGCACACTCAGTCAAAGTACATCAGCAGTTAGGCAAAAAGTGGGGGCAACCATGCAGAAAGAGGGCACTTTCTCACAAGAATGTGTTATCAGTAATGGAAAGGACACCCGTCAAATACTGTCCCCAGTGCCACTCCAAATTTCTGTGGACCTATCACCCTCATTTCTGCAACATGTGCTTCGTGCAAGGCTTGATTCACCTTCCGTCCCAAAAAGAAATTTCAGTACTGATGCGAGTGGAGGTGGGCCCATCGGAGAATGCATAGACAGAAGCCAGTGACACCCCCGGATATCTTCGAGGAGCATCGCATTGAAGCAGAGGAGGAACAAGCGGGACCCTCAAAAGCACAGCTCGTCCAGTTGTCTCTGATCCCAGAGGCATTCTTTTCCTCTGGGTCCAAGGAGGAAGAGAAGTAGGCTACAGGTGACTCGCAGACAAATGTAAAAGCGCTATCAGTGAATACAATGGTCTCCAAAACACAGCTCAATCCAGCCCAATGGCCCTAAGCCAGACCCTCGAAGCCAAAATGACCATCGGCGCTGGCACCAAAACCCCCATTGATGGCAAAACCATTCCCGACGTCCAAATTTGTGTTGACTCCAAGAGCCCACTCTGCACAAAAAACACCTTTAACGACGGGCTCCGGAGCAACACGTCCTCCAGCGACTGCAGGAAGGATTGGATGCTCAACAGAAACATCTATTCATACACCCTGAAACAAGTAAGATCACTATAAAATGTCAGTTGAAGCAAACAAACTTTGTCACAAAGGAGAAAACTCACCTTTAAGGATGAAATTGGTTTGAAGTATCCCCCTTTTCCTAAGCTCAAGAGGCGCAAAGACAGTGGCACAAACCCTCTGCATCGTCCACCTCCTTTTATCTCCTCCACACAGCTCGCCTCTTCCCCACTCTGCAGAATGGTCACCTCATTCATCATACAGGGAAAGCAGCCCAATGCACCCTGCAGACCCCTACAACATACCATACAATCCTGTGCCTATTGTATTGACGACCCATGAGACGATTATAATGCTGATTTCCCCCTGGAGACACAGACCCCGATGTATATCCAGCTAGGTCATCCTCCCTCTGCCATGATGACACTGCTACCTACCACTAAGTCATTCAAAGAGCATCCAGCAACCCTAAAGTGGATATGCATATTCTCCAGGAAGATGACAAATTCCTGGTTAAGACACTGTCCGAAACCCAGTGCACAATACAATTCCTCCCAATTCTTAAGGGAATTCTTAAGACCTCCACAGACACCTCTAAGGAGCCTGCCAAAGCTATAATAGTCACCCCACAGGTTGATTATAAAAAAAAAAAGAAAAACCCTCTCACAACGACCCACCCTACATTCATTTGCGAGTTACCCCCAGATTCCTGGTGGTTCTCACAGCACACAAACACCCAGGCTGCAGGCAATGCTTCCCCTCCAGGCTACCCACTGGTAGACCGCCAACTCTGTGAACGTGCTTTCCCGGTATGATAGGGCGCACTGGGATGAAATGCAGGACCTCCTCAAGCACCTCTCTGAGGGAATATAGGGATGAAGGGTTGGTGGCAGAGGGAAATATCATTTGCAGCGCCATCCTTCGCTGTGCCCTGGATGCTGCCGACCCCACAGCTTGTGGAATCAATGCCAGTATCCTGATCAGACGCCATGCATTGCTCCGTTTCTGGTTTTAAACCAGAAGTCTAGCAGTATTGCTTAACCTGCCCTTCGATCTCGAACAACCTCTTTGGTTCACAAATTGACCAAATGCTGGAGAAACTTAAGAAAGACACAAACACATCTGAGGTTATGGGTGCCCTCCAAATGTCAACTCTAAGTGAGGGGACGTTGTGGATGAAAAATAGGTAGAAGCTGGCCAAATGCTGTGACCCTTTGATGGTTTAGGTAGGGCTTGCCAGTGAACGAATTTACATTTTGCTCGAGAAAAAGTTGGATGTGGAGGAGTTGGGACTAGAATACATTTATGGTACATCACAGACTGTAGAGAAGTGCAATTGTTGCCTGTGTGCGCTGCAGGCACCCATGGCTGCTTGCACTCTTGATCGGCCAATAGACCCAGTTCTGCAAGTCACTGTTACCTAGACACATACCAAGCCGGATGGGGAGGTCACCTTGATAACCATAGTGTACTGGGTGTGTGGACTCAAGCTCAGCGGAGACACCACATCAGTTACCTAGAGCTTTTGATGGTGCCCTCGCCCTCAAAGCCTTTCTACCGCATATTCGAGGCAAAGTAGTCCTGGTCAGGACAACAACATAACCACCATGTACTACCTTCAGAAGCAGGGGGGGCACTCATGCTAGCTCAGACAATCTGACATTGGTCATTCATCATGTCTTTCACCTAATGATGGAGTAGTTTCCTTGGGTGGACCACGATCTGTCAGACCTGTTAAGCATGAGGGACCCCAAGAAATCAAAGTGCCCATACTTCACCTCCAGGTATCCACACACTCCGTCCATGGACAATGTACTATGAATCAACTGGTCAGGAATATTTGCTTACGCTTTTTGCTTCTCCTGCACTGGTGGTGCGGAAGATGTGGCAAACTTCAGTCTCTCTTCCTGGTGGCTCCCACCTGAGCCAGGTAGCCCTGCTAGAAATATCGTACACCCCCACAGGAGGCTTCCCAACAGGCTGGAACTTCTCACTAAGAACCAAGGCCAGATCAGGCACCCAAATCACAAGCAACTCAATCTAGTGATCTGATGGCCGAGACCTTAGAATTTGGGTATTTGGGCCTTCCACAGGAATGGATGGACATCCTGCATGAATCTGTAAGACATACTAAAAAGGCAAGCTATGCAGAAAAGTGAAAACTCTTTGTCCACTGCTGCTTTGCCATGAAGATAGACCCTCTAAAGCCTGCTGTCTAAGTCTATTCGACTTCCCAAAGTCAGGCCTTGCTTACATTTCAATATGAATTCTTTTAGCGACTATGGCTGGCTACATAAATGCAAAACAGGAAGCATTCCTCCTTCTTAAGCATCCCTGTGATTAAGAGATTCACGGCAGGCCTCAAAGTCATTCCTCCTAGGGTTCCACCAGCATGGAACCTTAGCATTGTGCATATCAGGCTCATTTGAACCCTTACATTCTTGCCCTCTCCAGTACCTTTCTTGGAAGGTAGCCTTCCTCTTTTTGATAAACTCTTTACACCGACTTAGTGAGCTACAGTCCCTCACACTGCTGGAACTCTTCATAGTCCATAAGGATCGAGTAGTGCTCAGGGCAAAGCCTTATTGCCTTCTTAAGGTGGTTTGCTTCTTACTCCTTAACCAGATCATAGAGCTCCCTGTCTTTTTTCCCAGCCAGACTCAGTAGCAGAGAAAGTGATGCATACCCTAGACATAAAGTGATCCCTCATGAGCTACATTGACAAAACCAAACCTTTTCTTAAGGCAGATCAACTGTTTCTCCAGTATTGGATCTTTCATAGATTCACATACTTGAATCGTTCCTGTCGTCATAGTGGGAGTCCCACGGTATACATATAAAAGCAGTAGCTAATACTACAATAAGCTACAATGCAATGAACAGTCACTGCAATAGCCTATCCATTTTCTTTTGTAAAAAAGAACCAAACTTAAGTAGCAGCCAATCAGGCGACGGCACCCTCTAGAACAATCCCAAGAGAGGCTAGG
Source organism: Calotriton arnoldi (assembly GCA_963921515.1). Lineage (NCBI taxonomy): Eukaryota > Metazoa > Chordata > Amphibia > Caudata > Salamandridae > Calotriton > Calotriton arnoldi. Next base: position 529,795 of record CAWUFW010012408.1, read on the forward strand.
TTCCTCAGATTTTCTACCGCACGTCGTGTGAAAGGGAGTTTCCCTGAGCTCTGCTCAGTTTTCTCTTCAATTTTCCAGATTTCTACTCAAAATGTTGGATTCTTCAAAGAGAGGTCTCTTCAAGTCGTGTGGAGCATGCAGTAAGAAGAGACTGCATGCTTAGGATCCCCATGAAAACTGTATCTTCTTCTTCTACCCTCAACATAAGGTAAAGGAATGCAAGATTTGTAGGACTTTTTCAACCAAAACCCTTAAGGACAGAGAGAGGGTAGGTTATTGATTTGGCTTCAGAGACTGAAAAATCTGATGTCGTCTCTGAGGATGAGGAGAGCTCTACCTCACAGGCTTCTCAGGAAACATCTAAAAGGAGAGAAAGATCTCTTGAATCTCCTGAAGTTTCCAAGAAAAAGGTTTCTAAAAAATCTCATCAGGGAGACGCAAGCACCTCACTAAAAGGGAAGCATTCATTTCCTACTGAGGAGAAAAGCCAAAAACATGAAAAATAATCTTCAGAACCTTCCATGAAGATTACAGTCTCTAGAAAGCTTACATCGTCGATAGTGTTATCATCTGGGTCCCCGTCGACACAAAAATCACCTTCTGAACGTATTGCACCTACCTCGTCGAAGACATAGTCGTTGAAATCTACATCGTTGACGACGGATACGACTAAGTTATCGACGACTGCCCCGACGCCGACGCTTCCAGCAATGGCGAATGCTTCAACACCGCTGACTACCTCCTCATCGACGGCAACTCGGACAACGCCGCCGACTACCTTCTCGTAGGCGTCCTCGTCGACGACCGCATCGATGACTACCTTTTCGGCATCATCAACGATGCTGATAACGACTTCTTCATCTACTCTTGTCAAGTCCTTGTCGACAGCACAGACACCGCTGCCGTCGACAAAGCTGACAACGCTGTATCCCACGCCTGGTCGTAAGCGTCCGTCGACGTTGCAACTCACGCCTATATATCCTTCGACTACGTTCTCTTCAACGACACAGTTGACAAGCCGTTTTTACAGAATCCTGCAGTAGTTTCACCTTTACCACCTTCAACATTTTTAGAGGAGTCTGATGGTGGTATGTTTGGCCCTGCTCATAGACCCTCTCAGCTTCATGTGAAATATCAAGATGATGATGACTATGAAGGTTACTATCCGCAAGAGTATCACCCTCCACATGCAAAAATTCAATGTATGGAGCCTGTTAGTGAGCCTATGGTACACCTTCCTGTGGCTTTGGTTCAGGACCTTCAAGACTTGTTGCATGACTACTGCATTCGGTTTCCTTCAACAGCTGCTCCTCCACCACCACCTGCTCCTTTGCCACTAGCTTCTACTCCATGTAGGTCTGAGCCTTCCCCTGCGGCTTCCCCCGCGAGGGATACTGTTTTGCCACAGCAACATCAGGACACTTCTGATGACGGAGAAATTGAGGAGAGTCAACCTCAGAAAGATTGACAAATAGGTGATGAATGGGAAACTACGTTATATCAACGCCTGCTTCTCGGTCTCCTCGAACTGCGGATTCTCTACCAGAAGATATTGGCGGCTTCCACGTGCTAATAAAAAGAGCGGCTTCTCGTTTTCAGTTGTCAATGACAGTCAAGCTATCTGACTATTTTCTCTATGATTTCAAGGATTTAATCTGAAAGACTGTGAGATCTATACCCATTATAGATCACATCTGGGAGGAAGGTGTTAAAGTAATGAGGACACCCGCCACAGTTATTCCGCTCTTGCCTATGATAGACAAAAAGTATAGAGCTAGCGATGAAGCTCCAGCTTGTCTGGTAGGGCATCCTAAGCCAGATTCTGTTATCTCACAGGCTGCCAAACGGAGATCAAGAAATCCTTTAGCGCCTATTAATGCACTGCCTGATAAGGTGGGAAGGCGCCTGGATAACATTAGTAAGCGATTTACAACCACTTCAGGTGCTACGCTACGTGCGGCTAACGCCCTAGCAATATTAGCAAGATACAACCGCCAGATGTGGTCCAATATCGCTCATTACATGGACCTCTTTCCGGACGATAAAAGACTAGAAGCAAGAAAGATCCTTCTTGAAGGAGAAAGATCTGCATCAGAAATTATTGATGCTTCTTTGGATGTGGCTTCCTTGGCCTTTCGTCAACTCGCTGGAGTGGCTGTCCTCAGGCGTCAGGGTTGGCTGAAGGCAACAACGTTCCGCCCTGAGGTGCAAAGCAAAATTTTGGACATGCCATTTGTTGGTGAGACACTTTTTGGCAAACATATTGATGATGCCTTACAAACTATCAAGACTGACACAGACACAGCTAAGGCTTTGGGCACACTCCAATACAGAAAGACCCCCTTTCGTGGAGCACGTGGCAGAGGAGCCTATTCTTTTCGAGGTGGTTACCAGAGATACCAGCCTCAGACTTGCACCTCATTTCGTCCTTCCTACCAGCATCAACAGCAATACCGTGCACCACCACAGGCTGCTTACTCTAGATAGCCTAGGTGGAAACAACAGGTTCAATCCAGAGATTGTAAGAAAACAGTGACAAGGCCTCGCCGCCTGCCGCTCTTCCCTTGATTACTTCATTAAAGAAAATTCCCCTCTCTCGTTGCCTAGGCCAATGGCAGAAAAGAACAACAGACAAATGGGTCCTGGATATAATAAAATATGGTCATACCCTAGAATTTACCACAGCACCACCTCCTCATCCGCCTCAAAAATCAATACCACCCCATCTTCAATTATTAAAGAAGGAGGCATTGATTGTGCTCCAAAAGGGAGCAATAGAATGTGTGCCAGGCTCTCACAGAGGAAGAGGCTTCTACTCCCGCTTCTTCCTGGGGAAGAAGAAGAAGTCTGACGAATAGCGTCCCATTCTAGACCTCAGAAAACTCAACAAATACCTGCAGAAGAAATCCTTTTGCATTGTAACTCTCCAGGAGATGTTACAGCTTCTGAACCATTCTGAATTTCCTGGCAAGTCTGGATTTGCAGGCACATATTTCCATATCCCTTTTCATCCCAAGCATCGAAAATTCCTCAGTTTCACTGTCGCAGGCACGCACCATCAATTCAAGGTGCTTCCCTTTTGGCCTTTGCTCAGCTCCTCAGGTTTTCACCAAGTGTCTTGCTCCCGTGGCAGCATATCTATGATTAAAAGCCTTCAGATCTTCCAATATCTCTATGATCTATTAGTGAAGGCTCCTTCTCTTCATCAGGCTGCGGAGGCTATCTCCTTCTGCCTACAGCTCTTCCGCTCTCTGGGGCTGGCAGTCAATCATCAGAAATCCGTTCTAATTCCTTCTCAACGGATAACGTTTCTAGGAGCAACATTGGATACCTTCCTAAACAAGGCATTCTTATCAACAGAAAGACAGAACACCATTCTATCTCCGGCTCCCAATCTCTACAAAAGAGAGTTCACTTCTGTCCGTCTCCTCAAATCCTTTCTCTGCATGATATCTTCTGCCACCCTCATGGTGCCTCACGCACATCTAAGGATGAGACCCTTTCAGGAGCAATTGGACAGACAATGGCTTCAGATAGCCGGATCATTTGACGATATAATTCGGATAACACCGATCATGAAAAAAGCACTTCCTTGGTGGCAGTCCGCCAACAATCTCTCTCTGGGACTGTCATTCCTCTCTCCTCTTCCAGAGTTCATTCTGACCACAGATGCATCATTGGGAGGATGGGGAGCGCATCTTCAGGCCCTCCAAATAAGCAGCAAATGGAGTCATATCAATTTTCTTGAACTAAGGGCAATTTTTCTAGCCCTCCAGTCATTTCTCCCTAGAATAAGAGCATCCTCAGTCCTCATCCGTACAGACAATACCACCTGCATGCATTATCTCAACAAGCAGGGAGGAACGAGATCTCCAATCCTGTCTTTGGATCAAAGGATCTGGGAATGGATTCTACGGCATCACATAACCATCAAGGCGGAGCATCTCCCAGGAGTAAAGAACAACCTGGCAGACACCTTGAGCAGATTACGTCAAACAAATCACGAGTGGGAAATCAATCAGCTGAAACTCTATTCCATCTTCCAGAAATGGAGAACACCCAACTTAGACCTATTTACGTCTCAAGGGAACCAGAAATGCTGGTTCTTCGCCAGTAGGGAACCTCAGAGGGTCATTGGGGAATGCGTTTTCAATAAGATGGTCAGGAATCTTTGCGTACGCTTTTCCCCCATGCCCTCTCATCTCCAGAGTGCTGATGAAAATGAAACTGGAACCGTGCCAGCTCATCCTCATTGCTCCACGTTGGCCCCGCCAGCATTGGTTCACGGAGCTACTCCTGCTGTCACAATACAAGCCTTTTCGCCTGCCATTGTCAACAACTCTGCTAACCATGAACAAAGGGCAAATCCTGCATCCGCACCAAGCTTCTCTTCAATTGCATGCCTGCAACCTGAGTTCAATGAGTTAAAAGATTGTCATTCCTCAAGACTGTAGAGATATATCGGCCAGAGCTAGAGCTGAGTCTACTACTAAAACGTACAGACTAAAATGGAAACGTATTTGTTCTTGGTGCCTTCGGAATGACATTCGCCCTCTTCTCTCATCTCCAGAACAAATCTTATCTTACCTCTTATCTCTGGCAAAACCAGGTCTGGCGTATGCGTCAGTAAGGGTCCACCTCACGGCCCTCTCCCGAATCAGACGTACGTCCGACGCTTCTTCTCTATGCTCTTCTCGCATCATCAAGCAGTTCATGAAGGGATTATTCAGGGCTTTTCCCCCCATTCGGCCTCCTCTGCCAGAATGGCGCCTTAATGTAGTCCTGTCTCAATGAATGAAACCACTGTTTGAGCCAATTCACAAAATTTAGCCCAAGTTTCTCACATGGAAAGGGACATTGCTTCTCGCGCTTGCTTCCTCGAGGAGAGTAAGTGAAATTCAGGCCTTCACCGTAAAGGAGCCACACTTACGCTTCACAGAGGACTATGTTATGCTTAAAACAAACCCTAAGTTCATATTGAAGGTCCCATCTCAGTTTCACCTTAATGAACCCGTTATTCTGTGCACATTTTTCCCTGCATCCCTCTTCACCGGCGGAGAAATCTCTCCACTCTTTGGATGTCGAACGATGCCTTAAGTTTTATTTGCAACGAACAAAGTAGCTACGCAGAACAGATCAACTGCTAGTATCTTACGGGCCTCTATGACTGGGTTCTGTTGTCACAAAAAGAAGTATTGCACGATGGATCGCTGCTGCTATTCAGCTCTGTCATACTAAGGCAGGTAAACCGCTTACGATCAAGGCCAAGGCACATTCTACGAGAGCAGTTAAGTCTTCTAATGCTCTTTCTGCTGGAGTACCACTGGACAAGATTTGCCGTACCGCTACATGGAAGAGTGCTCATACTTTCACGTGCCATTATTGCCTGGATATGGAAACTTATAGCGAAGCAGCAGTGGGGCAGGCGGTTTTGCGTGTCCTATTTCAATAAGGTAAGCCTCTACTATTTGAGGTGTTTTTCCTTCGCATTATGTCTTTACCAGCTTATACTGATGTTATGCAATTTTGTTTTTCTTATGTTACTATATATATATATATTCACTGAAAAAACCATAGGTTTCAGACACGTTATAGTTAGAAATTAGCATTTAAAAAACCTTTGAAATTCACTGAAAAAACCATAGGTTTTAGGGACAGTTATAGTTAGTTGGACATTGCACTCGTACAAAACCCGTGAAATTCCCCTGTTATAGTTAGTTCAGCTAACTATAACTCGCGCCCCGCAATGCACTGCTGATGACGTCACATATTACATCACTCATGACATGGTCAGTGACATCACTGATGACATCTCAAATGACATCACTGATGACATCACTGATGACATCATCCAGTGACTGTGTGTTTCTGTAAAGTTTAAATATGTTTAATATATATAGGGAAAGGCGTATTGAAGAATGAGTGGGTGTATAAGTGTCTGAATGGATGATTTAGTACGTGAGTGACTGACTCTACAAGTGAGTGATTAAACGTATCTTACTGAATGCATGGGTTAGTGACTAAACTGTGTGAATGTCTGTATCCGTCTGTTTGTAGGTGTGTAAGTGGATGCATGGATTTGCGAATAGCTACATGAGTGTCTATATGGGTTATTGATTGGTTCTCTGAGTATCTGTATGGCTGCCTGAGTGTTTGTGTGGGTGGGGTGTGTGTGACTCTATACATAGATGTGTGAGTGGGTGATTCACTGGGTGCATGATTTCAAGAGTGCATCTGTGATGGACTGCTTGGGTGGGTGAGTGTGTGTATGGGTGTGTTAGTGAGTGAATGTATATCTCAGTGGTACATGTGCGAGTAACTACATATGTAAAAGGCAGTATATATGTGTGTTAGAGTATTTAAATGGCTATAAGTGAGAGTGTGTGATTGTGAGAGTGGCTGTATGGATGCGTGTGTGCTTGTATCAGTTATTGTATAAGAGCGTAAGAATGTGCTAGTATTTGTATGAGTAAGTGAGCTGGTGTGTGTATAACTGTATAGGTGAGTAAATGGGTGTGTGATTAATTTTTTGCATGACTGACTAGGTGTGTGAGTACCTCTATGGATGAGTGGCGGTGTGTGAGTGTTTATATAGGTGTATGAGTGCATATGATAGTCCTGTACTGAGTGACTGTAAGTATGAGTGACTGTACAGGTGAGTGAGTGGATGTGTGTGTAGACCTAAGAATCAGTGAGTGGGTATGTAGTTTTTGGTGTTGGAGTGTCTATGGTTTTGAGAATGGCAGTCTGTAATTTAGAGTGGGTGTATCAAAAGTTATATTAGGGTGTGAGAAGATGCATGAAATTATCACATGGATGATGTCATCAGTGATGTCATCAGTGATGTCACTGACCATGTCATGAGTGATGTAATATGTGACGTCATCAGCAGTGCATTGCGGGCGCGAGTTATAGTTAGCTGAACTAACTATAACAGGGGAATTTCACGGGTTTTGTACGAGTGCAATGTCCAACTAACTATAACTGTCCCTAAAACCTATGGTTTTTTCAGTGAATTTCAAAGGTTTTTTAAATGCTAATTTCTAACTATAACGTGTCTGAAACCTATGGTTTTTTCAGTGAATTTCAAAGGTTTTTTAAATGCTAATTTCTAACTATAACGTGCCTGAAACCTATGGTTTTTTCAGTGAATTTCAAAGGTTTTTTAAATGCTAATTTCTAACTATAACGTGCCTGAAACCTATGGTTTTTTTCAGTGAATTTCAAAGGTTTTTTAAATGCTAATTTCTAACTATAACGTGCCTGAAACCTATGATTTTTTAAGTGAATTTCAAAGGTTTTTTAAATGCTAGTTTCTAACTATGCCAACAGAGGTAGGACATGTGAAGAAAGAAGAAAAAACGCACAGAAAGAAGCAAAAGATGTGCAGAAAGAACCAACAGAGGAGCAGAAAGAGGCCTTGTTGCAAAATCATCCTGTGCCCACAACTTTTTCAGACGGGTACTGGTGGTAACTGACTCTGACTAACCAGAGCCAGTGCGCGTTTGCACAGTGGTGAAGGGAGGGGGGCCTGAGGTGACATGTGTGCAAACGCGCCCCGTGGCGCGTTTTAAGTTGCAGGATTAAGTCCCCTTGAATCCTGAGGGTCCCTGGGGCCCAACTAGCCCCCCAGGTACGTACAGTTAGCACCACAGAGCTGAGTTGCAGAGAGGCGTTCCGAGGCCACGCACCTTTTTTCACCTCTCTGCAACGCAACTCTGTTGTGCTTACTGAAGGTACCTGGTGGGCTAGTTGGCCCCCAGGATTCAAAGGGAATTAACTCCCCAACTTAAAACGCACCACAGGGCGTTTGCGCCCATGTCACCTGAGGCCCCGCCCCCTCCCTTCACCACTGTGCAAACGCGCCCCGTGGCGCGTTTTAAGTTGGGGGATTAGGTCACCTTGAATCCTGAGTGTCCCTGGGGCCCAACTAGCCCACCAGGTACTTCCAGTAAGCACCACAGGCCTGCGTTGCAACGCCTGTAACAAATTGTGCAGTTGTGTTTAGGTAGTGAAGAGGGTCGTGCTGGGGGTAGTGTTTTAGGATTTAGGGTAGTGCAGTGGTGTTTGTGTAGTGTAGGGGGTCATGCTGGGGGTAGATTTAGGGTTTAGGGTAGTGCAGTGGTGTTTGGGTAGTGTAGGGAGTCGTGCTGGGGGGAGTGTTTTAGGGTTTAGGGTAGTACAGTGGTGTTTGGGTAGTGTAGGGGGTCGTGCTGGGGTTAGTGTTTTAGGGTTTTAGGGTTTAGGGTAGTGCAGTGGTGTTTGGGTAGTGTAGGGGATACTGCTGGGGGTAGTGTTTTAGGGTTTAGGGTAGTGCAATGGTGTTTGGGTAGTGTAGGGGGTACTGCTGGGGGTAGTGTTTTAGGGTTTAGGGTAGTGCAGTGGTGTTTGGGTAGCGTAGGGGGTACTGCTGGGGGTAGTGTTTTATGGTTTAGGGTAGTGCAGTGGTGTTTGGGTAGTGTAGGGGTTCGTGCTGGGGGTAGTTTTTTAGGGTTTAGGGTAGTGCAGTGGTGTTTGTGTAGTGTAGGAGGTCGTGTTTTAGGGTTTAGGGTAGTGCAGTGGTCTTTGGGTAGTGTAGGGAGTCGTGCGGGGGGTATTGTTTTAGAGTTTAGGGTAGTGCAGTGGTCTTTGGGTAGTGTAGGGGGTTGTGCGGGGGTAGTGTTTTAGGGATTGGGGTAGTGCATTGGTATTTGGGTAGTGTAGGGGGTCATGCGGGGGTAGTGTTTTAGGGTTTAGGGCAGTGCAGTGGTGTTTAGGTAGTGTAGGGGGTCGTGCTGGGGGGAGTGTTTTAGGGTTTAGGGCAGTGCAGTGGTGTTCGGGTAGTGTAGGGGGTCGTGCTGGGGGAAGTGTTTTAGGGTTTAGGGCAGTGCAGTCGTGTTCGGGTAGTGTAGGGGGTCATGCTGGGGGGAGTATTTTAGGGTTTAGGGTAGTGCAGTGGTGTTCGAGTAGTGTAGGGGGTCATGCTGGGGGCAGTGTTCTAGGGTTTAGGGCAGTGCAGTGGTGTTCGGGCAGTGTAGGGGGTCGTGCTGGGGGTGGTGTTTTAGGGTTTAGGGCAGTGCAGTGGTGTTCGGGCAGTGTAGGGGGTCGTGCTGGGGGTGGTGTTTCAGGGTTTAGGGCAGTGCAGTGGTGTTCGGGCAGTGTAGGGGTCGTGCAGGGGGTGGTGTTTCAGGGTTTAGGGCAGTGCAGTGGTGTTCGGGCAGTGTAGGGGGTCGTGCAGGGGTGGTGTTTCAGGGTTTAGGGCAGTGGTGTTCGGGCAGTGTAGGGGGTCATGCTGGGGGTGGTGTCTCAGGGTTTGGGGCAGTGCAGTGGTGTTCGAGCAGTAAAGGGGGTCATGCTGGGGGTGGTGTTTCAGGGTTTAGGGCAGTGCAGTGGTGTTCGGGCAGTGTAGGGGGCGGTGCAGGGGGTGGTGTTTCAGGGTTTAGGGCAGTGCAGTGGTGTTCGGGCAGTGTAGGGGGTGGTGCAGGGGGTGGTGTTTCAGGGTTTAGGGCAGTGCAGTGGTGTTAGGGCAGTGTAGGGGGTCGTGCAGGGGGTGGTGTTTCAGGGTTTAGGGCAGTGCAGTGGTGCTCGGGCAGTGTAGGGGGCGGTGCAGGGGGTGGTGTTACAGGGTTTAGGGCAGTGCAGTGGTGTTTGGGCATTGTAGGGGGTGGTGCTGGGGCTGGTGTTTCAGGGTTTAGGGCAATGCAGTGGTGTTCGGGCAGTGTAGGGGGTCTTGCTGGGGCTGGTGTTTCAGGGTTTAGGGCAGTGCAGTGGTGTTCGGGCAGTGTAGGGGGTCGTGCAGGGGCTAGTGTTTCAGGGTTTAGGGCAGGGCAATGGTGCTCAGGCAGTGTAGGGGGTTGTGCTGGGGGTGATGTTTCAGGGTTTAGGGCAGTGCAGTGGTGTTAGGGCAGTGTAGGGGGTCGTGCTGGGGGTAGTGTTTTAGGGTTTAGGGCAGTGCAGTGTTGTTCCGGCAGTGTAGGGGGTCTTGCTGGGGCTGGTGTTTCAGGGTTTAGGGCGGTGCAGTGGTGTTCGGGCAGTGTAGGGGGTCGTGCTGGGGTGGTGTTTCAGGGTTTAGGGCAGTGCAGTAGTGTTTGGGCAGTGTAGGGGGTCGTGCAGGCGGTGGTGTTTCAGGGTTTAGGGCGGTGCAGTGGTGTTCGGCCAGTGTAGGTAGTCTTGCTGGGGGTGGTGTTTCAGGGTTTAGGGCAGTGCAGTAGTTTTCGGGCAGTGTAGGCGGTCGTGCTGGGGCTGGTGTTTCAGGGTTTAGGGCAGTGCAGTTGTGTTCGGGCAGTGTACGGGGTTGTGCTGGGGCTGGTGTTTCAGGGTTTAGGGCAGTGCAGTGGTGTGCGGGCAGTGTACGGGGTTGTGCTGGGGCTGGTGTTTCAGGGCTTAGGGCAGTGCAGTGGTGTTCGGGCAGTGTAGGGGGTCGTGCTGGGGGTGGTGTTTCAGGGTTTAGGGCAGTGCAGTGGTGTTCGGGCAGTGTAGGGGGTCGTGCTGGGGCTGGTGTTTCAGGGTTTAGGGCAGTGCAGTGGTGTTCGGGCAGTGTAGGGGGTCGTGCTGGGGCTGGTGTTTCAGGGTTTTGGGCAGAGCAGTGGTGTTCGGGCAGTGTAGGGGGTCGTGCTAGGGGTGGTGTTTCAGGGTTTAGGGCAGTGCAGTGGTGTTCGGGCAGTGTAGGGGGTCTTGCTGGGGGTGGTGTTTCAGGGTTTAGGGCAGTGCAGTGGTGTTCGGGCAGTGTAGGGGGTCTTGCTGGGGGTGGTGTTTCAGGGTTTAGGGCAGTGGTATTCGGGCAGTGTAGGGGGTCTTGCTGGGGGTGATGTTTCAGGGTTTAGGGCAGTGCAGTGGTATTCGGGCAGTGTAGGGGGTCTTGCTGGGGGTAGTGTTTCAGGGTTTAGGGCGGTGCAGTGGTGTTCGTGCAGTGTAGGGGGTCGTGCTGGGGGTGGTGTTTCAGGGTTTAGGGCAGTGCAGTAGTGTTCGGGCAGTGTAGGGGGTCGTGCAGGGGTGGTGTTTCAGGGTTTAGGGCAGTGCAGTGGTGTTCTGGCAGTGTAGGGGGTCATGCTGGGGGTGGGGTTTCAGGGTTTAGGGCAGTACAGTGGTGTTCGGGCAGTGAAGGGGGTCGTGCAGGGGGTGGTGTTTCAGGGTTTAGGGCAGTGCAGTGGTGTTCAGGCAGTGTACGGGGTCGTGCTGGGGCTGGTGTTTCAGGGTTTAGGGCAGTGCAGTGGTGTTCGGGCAGTGTAGGGGGTCTTGCTGGGGGTGGTGTTTCAGGGTTTAGGGCAGTGGTGTTCGGGCAGTGTAGGGGGTCATGCTGGGGCTGGTGTTTCAGGGTTTAGGGCAGTGCAGTGGTGTTCGGGCAGTGTAGGGGGTCTTGCTGGGGCTGGTGTTTCAGGGTTTAGGGCAGTGCAGTGGTGTTCGGGCAGTGTAGGGGGTCTTGCTGGGGGTAGTGTTTCAGGGTTTAGGGCAGTGCAGTGGTGTTCGTGCAGTATAGGGGGTCGTGCTGGAAATGGTGTTTCTGGGTTTAGGGCAGTGCAGTAGTGTTCGAGCAGTGTAGGGGGTTGTGCAGGGGTGGTGTTTCAGGGTTTAGGGCAGTGCAGTGGTGTTCGGGCAGTGTAGGGGGTCGCGCTGGGGGTGGTGTTTCAGGGTTTAGGGCAGTGCAGTGGTGTTCGGGCAGTGTAGGGGGTCATGCACGGGGTGGTGTTTCAGGGTTTAGGGCAGTGCAGTGGTGTTCGGGCAGTGTAGGGTGTTGTGCTGGGGTTGGTGTTTCAGGGTTCAGGGCAGTGCAGTGGTGTTCAGGCAGTGTAGGGGGTCGTGCTGAGGCTGGTGTTTCACGGTTTAGGGCAGTGCAGTGGTGTTCGGGCAGTGTAGGGGTCGTGCTGGGGCTGGTGTTTCAGGGTTTAGGGCAGTGCAGTGGTGTTCGGGCAGTGTAGGGGGTCGTGCTGGGGCTGGTGTTTCAGGGTTTAGGGCAGTGCAGTGGTGTTCGGGCAGTGTAGGCGGTCGTGCTGGGGCTGGTGTTTCAGGGTTTAGGGCAGTGCAGTGGTGTTCGGGCAGTGTAGGGGTGTCGTGCTGGAGCTGGTGTTTCAGGGTTTAGGGCAGTGCAGTGGTGCTCGGGCAGTGTAGGGGGTCGTGCTGGGGGTAGTGTTTTAGGGTTTAGGGTAGTGCAGTGGTGCTTGTGTAGTGTAGGGGGTCATGTTTTAGGGTAGTGCAGTGGTGTTTGGGTAGTGTAGGGGGTCATGCTGGGGGTAGTGTTTTAGGATTTAGGTTAGTGCAGTGGTGTTTGGGTAGTGTAGGGGGTCGTGCTGGGGGTAGTGTTTTAGGGTTTAGGGTAGTGCAGTGGTGTTTGTGTAGTGTAGGGGGTCGTGCTGGGGGTAGTGTTTTAGGGTTTAGGGTAGTGCAGTGGTGCTTGTGTAGTGTAGGGGGTCGTGCTGGGGGTAGTGTTTTAGGGTTTAGGGTAGTGCTGTGGTGTTTGTGTAGTGTAGGGGGTCATGTTTTAGGGCAGTGGTGTTTGGGTAGTGTAGGGGGTCGTGCTGGTGGTAGTGTTTTAGGATTTAGGTTAGTGCAGTGGTGTTTGGGTAGTGTAGGGGGTAGTGTTTTAGGGTTTAGGATAGTGCAGTGGTGCTTGTGTAGTGTAGGGGGTCGTGCTGGGGGTAGTGTTTTAGGGTTTAAGGTAGTGCAGTGGTGTTTTTGTAGTGTAGGGGGGTCATGTTTTAAGATGCAATGCTCCAATACCTGACCAGTCTGCACTACATAAAACTGCAAAAAAACTAAAAATAAAGTGTTTTGCACACTTTTGTCATTGGGCTATATGTGGGCTACATCTGGGTAATATTTGTGCTACATTTGGGCTCTTTTTTCACTGGTGGCCATCTTGGAAGACTTCTTTGTTATGAAGTTTTCTAATTTCTTCATTTACTGCAGTCTCCTCAGTAGGAAATGCTTTCAGTTTTTTACTTTGATTCCATCAAGAAGGCATTCAGATGTGTCTCACATCTGCCATAAAATCAGAATGTTAGCACTCTAGTTGCTCATTAGATCACTGGAGTAAAGCTACTGCTCACCAGGGAGTTAACTGGTAGTCTTCTGCTGGTATTGAAAGTGATTGTTTCAGTCTGCATGTCAGAATTTTCTAATGAAATAGAAGAGGATTTGAGATCTCACTTAAAACATGCCCTAATTTTTCTTTCTGCAGCACTAACCATAATTTCTATTTCAAAAAGAACCCCTCGTTTTGTTCCTTTTTAAATTAAATGTTTTAAGTGTTACCGGTTTATTCCAATCAAGATGGCTTCAGGTGTGCCATACTTTTGTCATAAGTAAGGCTGTTAGCGCTCTAGTTGTTCTTTAGAACACTCTGGGAAGCTGCAGTAGAACACAAAGGCATCAACTGGCAGGCTGCTCCTGTTGAAATATAACAGGAAGATATTTGAGATCACACTTGAAATATGTCCTAATTTTTCTTTCTACAGCACTAACCATAATTTCTATGACAAAATGAACCCCATCATTTTGTTCCTTTTTAAATTAAATGTTTTAAGTGTTACCAGTTTATTCCAATCAAGATGGCTTCAGGTGTGCCATACTTTTGTCATAAGTAAAGCTGTTAGCACTCTAGTTGTTCTTTAGAACACTCTGGGAAGCTGCAGTAGAACACAAAGGAATCAACTGACAGTCTCTGCCCTTGTTGGATGTACATGTTTTACTGAGAATGTCAGACTTCATTCTCACATGACTGAGAAAGATAATGTGAATTTACAGAAAATATGCTCTCATTTTAGCTTCTGGAGCACCTTCCAAACCTCCATGGGACAAGCATGTGAAAATAGTGTTCTCTCAAACATGATTCATGATATCCCAGCAGAAGGTTTTTCACATGGTAAAATCACCTTAGAATACACCACAATTCCTAAAATTAGTATGGTACCATCAACAAATAAATTCTAATGTAACTAAAGCCTGTTATCACCCTTTATAGTTCTCCTTTTGGTGACCCTCAAAATCTTCTATTCACTACAATGCATTTCAATGAGGTACTATCATTTATATTGGTCCCAAGATGGCTGCCAGCAATTCCAGGATGAAGTGCTGCCAGCCAATCAGATCTCACGATGACATGTGTGGTTAGGCTCCGCCCAGATATATATGTGACTTTACTTTTGATTTTCTCAGGAACTACTGAACGGATTTACACCATTTAAGCAAAAGGCACGACACTGAACCAAGGGCTACCTCTTTGCCAAATTTGGTGTAATTCCGTTCAGCAGTTCGGGCTGTAGCTGCGACTAAATGTTCCTATGGAAAAA